>PVJD01001033.1:0-313742 GCA_004026545.1 Mormoops blainvillei
CCCTTCCCTCTTCATTCGCTCCTTTATGAACTTCCTTGTTTGCTTACTCTTCCAGTCATTCACTGAAGGGAATAGTTTTGGGAGTCATTGGAATTCCCAGTTCCGTCATTTGCCGGTTGAGTGACCCTAGGAAGTCCCTAACCTCGCTGAGCTGTGCTTTCTCATGGTTAAAGTGGGGCACCAGGAGTGGATTAAATTAGATGGTGGGAGTGAGGTGCTTGGCCCAGTGCCCACTATGCAGTCAGCCTTTGGGTCATATTAGCTATTATCCTTAATGTCGTTCATTCACTCATACACTTGTTTACTAATTGATCAATGTGTTGATTCATCCCTTTGCTCATTTATCGATCACATACTTGTTCATTTAACTAATATTTCTAGGACTGCTTTGTGCTAGGCTCAGCCCGGGCTTTAAAACCCAGCTCCCACCTGTGAGGGCCGCTAGAATGCTGTTTGGGCTGTGTGTGCTGCCAGTCCAAAGAGAGTTATGAGGAAGTTCTACGGGGAAGAGCTTCCCCCTAGTCCTGCGCCCACTCCTAGCTTAGAGCAATGATAGCACTTGATTGGGACTTGGAAAACAAATAGGAATTTACCAGGACAACCTGAAGAGAGAGGGCACGTCCCTGTTGGCTTATTTCTATTCTTGCTCTTCTCTTTTTTGGCCTCAGTAGAAAGGAAGGAAGGGAAATGAAGAGAGAACAGCTGGTGGGAGTTAGGAATGAAAGAATCCAGACAGTGGTTTTGGGAATTGAACTCTGGACTCAGTCCAGGAGCTCCTGAGAGCTGATGCCAGCTGGGATTACCTCATAAATAATAGCTGGAAAAGCTACTGTGTATTGAGTCCTAGATGTGTGCCAGGCATTTTAGATAAATCATTTAATCCTCACAATCCCTGGGAGGTAGTTGCTATTCTCCTTGTTATACAGAAAAGTTAAGGAACTTGTCTGAGGTCATACAGTAAGCAAAGAGTGGAGCAGGAGTCAGCATTGCTGACTGTGCAGGGCGCCCCCTGGAGCACGACTTGTGCAAATGCCCTTTGCAGTTCATTGCTGCGACTCCTGTTGACCTAATTCCAAATCCTCTGCATTCCTCAGAACATTTCAAATAGATACTGAAGGGGTGAGAATGGTATCATGAACTCTCCTTACCCGGATTCAAGTATTAATTCATGGCCCATCTTACTTGATTCACACACATCCCTTCTGTCTCCCCAGTTACAGAAACAGAAGTTCCAGTAGTCACATATTTTGCCTCCTAAACTTTTACACTAGTATACCACCGTTCCCACAGTAATAAAAAATCTATTGATTTATCTGCTCGGTAGTCTTATCTGAGGACTAGAATCAGTCACACTTGACCCATTTTCCAGAGGCATCATGAGGAATTCCGCTCCCCAACACCAGGGCTCCAGGAGTCGTGTGCCCTTTCAGTGTTCTGGTCCTTCCACCTTGACCTTTGTGCCCTACTCCCAGAACACAGGGTCAGAGCTAGGCTAGATCCTGGATTTGAATTGGCACCCAGCCAGAGTGATTGAGGAAAGTACCCTGGAAATGGATTTTGAGGATTCAGTCTCAAGAGATTGAAGTTGAGATGCAGTAGGACTTAGGTCTTTAAAATCATAGAGGGAAGAATTCTGTTCTTATGAGAGGGACCGGTGCTCCAGGCCTGCTCTGAACTGTCCACACAACTCTGATCTCAATCGGGAGCTGCAGCTCCCACTCTCTAAAACCCCTCTGGGACTGTGCTCAGTTTCCAGGCTCCCTGTCACCACCCCTGCAGAGGCTTCTATCCTGAGGTAGTATTGGATGGGGAGATGCTATTTCTTAAGTGGAGGGCAGCTTTCTAGGTAAGGAACCACTGCTCCTAATTTGGGGAACCTCCCAGTTCACCAAGGAGCACAGAGTGCCTGCAGTCCTGTGTAGTAGGAACCTCAGAGGCTCCATACAGGATGAGACCCTTTCCTGCTCCAGAGCAGGAAGGGAAATTGGGTGGGGTTGAGTGAGCGGGATTCACTTAAGCCTGATTCTTTCCAAAGAGAAAATAGAATGGTTACATTCAGAGAGGCTGGGAGAAGGCAGAGGAGTCAAAACTTTTTCTATTATCGAAATGTTCCAAATGCCAGACTTTGTGCTGAGCATCTTACATAGTTTATTTGACCTAATCCTCAGAATAACTTTAGGTCGTAGACATGCTACAGTAGAGGAAACAAAAACCCATAGAGTTCTTGCTCAAGGTCTCCCAGCCCATAAGGGGCCAAGCTAGGAATGGCACTAGCTCTGCCTAGGGCAACCCACTGCCTTCCCCATTACAAGGAACAGTAGTTTAATAATAGCTAACATCTGCGCAGCACTTCAAGGTTCACAGAGTGCCTTAACACCCATTATTTCCACTGTGCCTTGGAAGCCCCTGGCTGGTGAGGCATTCCACGCCCCTTTGAAACAGCTGCCTATCAGGGGTCCAGCCTCCACTCATTTCCCTCAGTAAGGATCAGAGGTTCTTTGGCATTGCCTCTGACCAGCCAGGGGAAAAGGGCTCTGGAGTGGCTAAGGTGGAGAGACTTGGCCAGTTGCTATGGTAACCCAGATGGCTGAGTAACCATGTCGAGGGTTGCTATGGTGACAGGGTGCTGGGCTGCTGGGTGGCAGGGATCATGTCTTCCTGGGTGGCTGGCACCACCTAGGCTTCTTAAATTAGTGATGTTGCACTTTTTGAACAGAAGAGGGCAGCATAATAGTGGGCAAAGCCTTCCTACCCTAGAGCAGATTTGAGAACTTGAGGCAAAGCTGGGCTTTGGTTGGGATAGCCAAAGCTGGTGTCTGCAAGGCTGGTGGCGCTGGGCCTGGAGATAGGTCTCCGAAGACTAACACTAGAGGATTTTCTTCCAGGAGCTAGCCAAAGGGTCGGGCTTGGGGCAGCCCCTTCAGTGTCTTGCTCCAGCTACTACTGGGAAATGTAAAAGGCACAGGAGACAGACTGTCCATGCAAGGAGGAACAAGGAGGAAACACAGACACATACACAGTCTACTAGCAAAAAAATTATTTATAAAGCATCAATTAACACATGTAAAATAATGCAGCATGAACCAAGTTTGCAGTGCTGGGAGTAAACCTTCTAGAGGCTGCAGGAAGAGCACTGGCAGAAGGAGAACAAAATTTGTGCTTCTCTCTTTCGTCTTTGCACATGAAGTGCCCTCAGCTCTGGTGGCCACTGAATTGTATTCTCAATTGTCTAAAAAAAAGTATTTTAGAAAAAGAGAGAAACATCAACTTGTTCCATTTTCTTACACATTCATTTGTTGATTCTTGCATGTGTGCTGCTGGGGTGGGGGGTTGGGAGGGGTGGGGATCAACCCACAACCTTGGTGCATTATCAGGACAGTGCTCCACCCAACTGAATGACCTGGGCTAGGGCTAGTGTCAATTGTCTTGAATCATAGATCTAGCACACACCTCCCAGCCCGGCATGTCTTTAGTGGGGCATTCATGCCTTCAGCAAATATTTATTGAACATCTACTACGTGCAAAGCATTATGTTAAGCCCTATGATAACGAAAGATGAAATGGATGTTTCTACTTCAAAGAACTAGTCAACCCGGAGTTTAAGGAGGCAGTGATACAGACACTCACAATATGTGTTGCTCCAGGATTGGGGGAAGGACAATGCGGTTGGGGTTTTGAGAAGAACTTCTACTTGGGTTGATTAAAAATAACTTCAAATCACGTAGGGTAAGCTTTGAAGATGGGTAGGATTTCAATAGGTGGAGTTGAGGAGCGGAGGACATTCCAGGCAAAGACAGAGAGTTTGATCATAGGAGAGGTCACACATAAGGGTATCATGAGAGATAAGCTTATAAAGGAAGGTAGATGTCAAAAGTATGAAGGACTTGGATAGCCAGGCATAGATAAAGGATGCTATCAGAGATAAGCATACTTTCTTCTTAAATACCCAACCTTCTAGCTAGTTAGAAGCCACAGGCAGCTGAGTGTTTTAGGATCATCTGGTTCACTCATTCATGCATCGAATCAAAATTTGAAGCATATTTAATGAGTGTCTTATATGTGCCAGGCCATTTACTAGACGCTAGAAATCCTGTGGTGAATAAGATAGACATCCTTAGCCCTCAGGGAGCTAATGATTTAGTAAGGAAAGACACTGAATGGTAACTTCAAGGGTGATGGATATCATCCCAGGGGTGTAGAGAGGGCAGAAGGACCTACTAATCTGGGGTGGGGGAGGAGGTGATCAAGGTAAGCTTCACTGTGGAAATTTCAGCAGAGGGATGAGTTGGAGTGAGTCAGGCCAAAAGAGGAGAGTGATGAAGAGTTATAGCCCAGATGGAAAGCAGGTTGGAAGGTGAGGAGGGAGAGCATATTTTGAGTTTGAGGAGCTGAGAGAAATTGACAGTGGCTGGGCCTTAGGGAGAGGGGCACTTCAAGAGACTTAAGTGAGGGAGGACACTGGATAAATAGGGCTTTATTTACTTGTATTACCTTTTCCCTCCACTAGATGCCCTTCTGAGTACATCCTGCCTTCTGCACCCCTTCCCCCTTGCAGCCTCCTTAGAAATGCAACAGCAGTCTCACCATCAGAAGCAGAGGAAAATCATAGACTGAAAGAAGAAAGCCACAGAGCTGTCCCAATTGGGTGGTCAGGCTATAAATTTAGACTGTTACTTGGAAAAAACCAAAAACCTCCCCTTCCCAGGCTTCCTTCTTCCCATTCCACCAGAAGCTGCTTTGTTCCTTTATCCTTGTAAAATTTTCTCTGTATAAAACAGGAACATCAGCCAAACATGTGGACTTCCCCCTTTCCATTCATTAGAAGAATTCATTACTTCAAAATCTCATGGGAGTATTTAAATGCAAATCTTGTCAAGAAAGCTACTTGAGTCTGAGAAGTCCCCTAGCCACAATCCAAACCAGAATTTTCTTCCTTGATTACCCTGTTTCTTAATAGGAATCTCAGCTCTTTGCCTTCTCCCCACCTAAGGTCTCAGGTCTTCAACAAAACCTGATTCCCAGAACACACTCACTTTCCCTTCTTTGCTGTTGGCTTGCCTCACCTTTGGGGAGTGTCAGTCGCCATTCTTGAAGGATCTGCTCACAAAATGGCACATATAGCAGCCTCAGGAGGGGTTGGGGGGTACTTTTCTACTTACTGTGATGAAAATGAGAAGTAGATGTCTAATTGGGGGTGAGGGTGGAGGTACATGTATGTGTACTTGTGTCTGGGCCTTCTTGGCCTACTGGTATAAAATAATATGGGAAATGCAGATGACTCAGCACTGATACAGTCAGGGTTCCCCAGAGTAAGCATTTCTATATTCTCTGCTGTTTACGAAAAATGTGCTTATGCCATCAATCACCAACTCCTTCATCCTGCATTTTCTGCTAAAAGCCTTTTATTTATTTAAAAAAAAAATAAACCTCAAGGTTATTCACCTCTTTTTCTTAAACTGAGCTCATTAGCAGCCGACACCAAACTGCGAACTAGCTTTTTTTAAGCACAAAGGATTAAACTGGAAGGAAATGAGCATTTGTTCAAGACCCTCCCTGTCTGCCCTCTTGTAGGCCCTTTCCTGTATAATCTCTATGCCTAGAACTTGGGCAGGCCAGCAAAACTTGATGGAAAAAAGATATGATTAATGACTTGCTCACCCGAGCTCTGATCGTGGTGTGATGTGGAAACAACCAATGTGCGTCTATTAGTGAAAAGCATCGTTTCTTCTTCCTGTCACTAATGTGCTGAGCATTGACCAAATCCTTGGCACTAGTCATAGCATACAAAGATGCAGGCCTTGCCCTCAGGGGTAAGAAGCTGCTCTTTAAAAATCTTGAGAATGGGAACTATAATGGAAGCCCAAGTCCCAATTTTGGCTGCTCAATGTTGCATGAATTCTTTTTTTTTTAACTTGCTAATGTGCTGTTATTGTAAGATCCGCCAGCCTAACTTTTAACCCACAACCACCTCTCCACTCTCTGAAAAAAAATCAAGATAACAGACTTGATGAAGCTGGAGAGGATGATGGCTGGCTTGCCGTAGCTGGGGGCAAAAAGATCACCTACTTTTAACTTGAGTTCCTCATTCACAGCTCTTGGGCCCAGCGCTGCCCACTAGACTGCCTGTGAACATTGGGTTTAAAGGATACATAGCTGAACGGAGAATTCGATGATGCTGGGAACTGCTTCCTCAAAATGGCCCCAGATAAATCCCTACCCGTGTTACCAGTCTCCTTCCTTCACTCGCCTTTTCCCTGACAGAATCATCGACCTCCCTTTTTCTTCCCTGACCAGTTAAGGCCCCAGAATCCTTTTCTTTGTTCCTTAACAGCCCAGGTTCCCACAGTTCTCCCTTTTGATCTGAGTCTGTTCGAATGGCTGTTACAGTAGAATAATCCTGTTGGTCGCTCCTCTTTGTCACCCCCTGGTGCAGTCAGAATTCCTGTTTTCCTTCCGCCCTCAGTGGTCACTTCTCGGCCTCTGGCCGCTCATCCTTGGCCTGGCTTCCTGCATGGTGCTCGGCCTGCCCTCCCACTGCGAGTTCGGTTTCTTCGGTTTCTGGAAGCCCCTTTGTTCCTGGGATTCTTTGTGGTCTCAGTGTTGCCTGGGGCCTCACACGGCGGCCCGTCCGCCTCTGGCCCTCGCCCTCGCTCTGCCCGTGGCCAGCCCTGGGATCTGAGGCCCCTAGGTCCTCTGCGCTCTCCCTTCCTTTCCGCTTCTCCAGGTCCTTCTCCAGCAGCCACACAGGCCCAGCTCGGCTGCTCTCCAGCCAGGGGGCTCCCTCCTTTGTCCCAGCTCCGGGTGAGGGTCAGCGCTGAATGGGGCCGCCCGCCGCCCCTGTGGCGTCGGCCCGGGGGTCTCCCCGCCGCGGCGGCCAGCCCAGCCTTTCATCCTGACGCGCGTGGGGCCTCCTACCCGGCCGGACGCCGCCGAACACCCCCGCCCCCTCAGCTCGGCCCGCGTGCCGGCGGCGCGCAGGGCCGCGGCCACCCGGGGGAACCCGTGTGGGCAGCCCGGGCCGCAGCCCGGGGGCCGAGGACGCGCCGGCGGCGGAGGCGGCGGGGCAAGGGGCGGGGAGCGGGCCGGGCCTGGCGCTCCTGGCAGGAGGAGCCGCCGCCGCCGCCGCCCGCCGCCGCCCGCCGCCGCCGCCACGCCGGGGCGGGCTGAGGGAGGAGCGGAGCTCAGGGGTGGGGAGGCGGAAACGCAAGCCGGGACCGGCGGGGTGCGAGCGGGCTGAGCAGCGGAGCGCGACGGACTGCGAGGCCGGGCGAGGCGGGCTGAGAGCGGGGAGCGAGGGCGCCACTGCCGCCCCCCAGCCGCACAAAGGGCCGAGGCTGGGGCCGCCGCCGCCTCCGCGCGCGGGCCTGGAACCGGCGTCGGCCGGGGCCCCGGGAGAGCGCGGCGCCGGGCGGCCATGGCTGGCTACGTGCCGGGTCAGCAGCCGGCCAACCGCAGCCAGGAGAAGGAGTTCGTGCAGGCGTACGAGGATGTGCTGGAGCGCTACAAAGGTGCGGCGGCGGCCGGGGCCGGGTCGGGATGGGGCCCGGGGACTGGCCGGGAGCGATTCGGCCTCCCGAGTCCGCTGCAGGTGGGGCGGCCGGGCGGGGTCGCGCCCACCCCGGCGCTGGGGAGCTGCTGTTCCTCGGGGCCAGTTTATTTACTGAATGGGGGCGAGCCCCTGGAACCCTCTCCTCCAAACGACGGCGCTTTCCACAGCCCTGGTTACAGTATTTGCCGGCTAGCTGGCCCAGCTGGAAGGAGGCGAGACCCGAGCCGGCTGTGGAGCCCTCCTGCCGTGGGGAGCTGCCGGGCTGGAGGCGAGTGGGGCGGGGGCGGGGGCCGCCGATCCCGCGCCCCGTGCGGGTCTTCCTCGGACATCTGCGTGCCCGCCGAGGGTCCCTCGCCCCTTTGTCTCCCTCAGACTCCCATCAGTCCCGTGGCAACCGAGGTCGTGAGCCCCCTTGGCTTCTTTAGGGCCGGTGTCCGTGAGTGTGCAGTTCTGGCGGCCGGCCTCCTCCCACCCTCAGCCCCCGGGGGCTCTGAGCCTGACCGGTGCCGGGGTCTATTGCTGCTTTTTCTCAAAAATAAAGATTTATCTTGTAGCTCGGATTTCAGCCCCTGGAGGCTCGCGTGCTAAGCAGCGCTGCAAGTTAATGGCTCATCTAAACCTGGGGTGTAGACAGAAAGTTTTGACAGGCCAGAGGGTCTGGGGACGGCAGTGCTTTAACTGCCGAAGCTGAGGCCCCTTAAGTGGAAGCCAGGGATGCGTGGCCTCGGGAGGCCCCAGCTTTAATCTCTAACACCCAGTTCTGGGATTTTGCTTTGTGTGGCAGTTGTGCCTTCCACAGACATGGAGATTTTCCCAGAAACTCCGTAGGCAGCACTTTCTCCTCTTTGATTCAGCTGGGGCCCTTGTGACTGGGCCCTTAATTTCTTTTCATGGGAAGGGGAGGAAACTTCAGCCCTTTTGACTGAGCCCAGCATACTTGTTTACTACACCTACCCAGTGAAGGGAAACTAATGAAAAAGCTGTAAAATGCGCCTTTTTCCCCCCTTGTGGCGTTAGAGCTCTGCTTGGGAATGCGGGGGTGGGGGGCAGAGAGATGAAATGAAGTGAGGTGCTAAAGTGGACCAGCTCAAGAGTTCTACTTGTTCCCTCCTGTAAGCTGTCCAGGTTTTCCTGCCTGCAGCAAGTTTTCTGTCAACCCCCTGTGGTCTTTCTTTTAAGAAATGTGGTTCATTTCAGAGCACAAAGAAGTTAAATTGTGCTGCTGAACTTCATTGAAAAAAAAAAAGGCTGCTAAGTGAATGGTTCCATTAAGTTTCTTTTGCAGGCTTTTGAGCAACACTGCGCTCTTCAGAGGGAGGATTCTCTGGGTCTGTCTTGAGCTGTGACAGCTCTAAAAATCAGAATTAAAACAAAAACAGGTGAAGAAATCTCAGTACCTCACTGGATCATATTGCCGCTGGCCTCCAGCTGAAAGGAAGTTGGATTCCTAGCAAATGAAACTAGGAAAGAAAGGGGGAAGTAGGGCTTGTTTCAGGAGAGGCCTCTTGTGTTCAGTCCTTTTAGCTGTCTCACTCAGTTTGGCTTTCCTCTGTAGGACTTTGATCAGGTGTATAGGAATTTGATCCTTCCCAGACACAGATCTCTTTCTTGAGGGGAGGAATGAGTCAAAAGTGGTTGGCCAAAGTAAATTAACTTGAGCTGGATGAGGTTGTCCTGCATTCTGCTCTATGACAGGTGCAGAAGAGTTTCTCTCCACTCCCTAATGCACCATTCTCACTGGGAAGTCAGGATGGATTAGCATCCCGGCCTTTGTTACTTTGCTGTATGGAATTCCTGCATTTTGCAGACTTAGAAATCCCCTTGCCGCCTTAATAGAACTGTTTGCCTAAGCTGGAATCAGTAGAGTGACCAGGGGAGGTAGTTTGTGAGGATAAAGCCAGGAATTTATTTTGGAGACACTTAGGAAATTATTGATGATGCTGGGGTTCTAGACTATCATTGGCTGGCTACTAAATTACTTGGACCTCTCTCTGTGCTGCTATTAATTTGTAGCGCCTCATTCTACAGATGAGACGGGATTTCTGCATTCAGAAGGAGGGCTAAAGTTTCAGCTGCATAAAGTGCCCCCAAAAGGGGTAAAGGTGAGAAGGGAAGTGTTGCCTTTGCCGTGTAAGGACATAGGGCAGTATATTATAGCTGTATTAGGAATGGTTGTCAAGCATGGATTTTCCAGAATTGTGCCTGGCAACCATTTCCCTGTGTGGTGTTAGTGAGCACAGTTTTGGCAGGACTGGATGATTCAGCATGGACATAAACACTCTCTCATTTCCTAAGTCTCTTTCAGAGCCTGACTGGCCAGCAAGCAGGAGCGGGTATTAGGTAATAACTCTGGACCCTAACAGTTCAGAGTGGGCAGCAACCAACCGAACCCCAGAGTATGTTCTTTATTCATCCAATCCTCTAGCAATTATTAAATACCTACTAGAGATAACAGAGTGTTAGGCCCTGGAGATGACAGAATTATGAATGAGGTCTGTTTCCTGTCCTTGGGTATTCACATCTAGCAAGGGAAAGATAGATGCAAACAGGTAATTACGATACTGTGTTAAAGGCTAGAACAGAGGTATATATAAAGTACTTTGGAAGAAAGAGGAGGAAAAACTATCTCTACGTGGGGTTCACTGAGAGATTTGACAAAGGAGGTGACCAGGAGTGTACCTTTAGGGATGAATGCGATTTGGTCTGATGGAGGAGGCTGGGAAGGGGAGGAGGCAGAGGGAATAAATAGCACCTGCAAAGGCTTGAAAGTGTGAAAGTGAATGGAGGTGTTTGAGGAATGTGAGTAGTTGGGTGTGACTTAAGGGCTAGAGTTTTGATGGGAGCAGATGATATTGTAAGGGACCCAGAGCCCAGTTTGTAAAGATTCCTTTATGGCCTTATTCCATGGGCAGTGGGGGAGTCAATCATTGAAAGTTTTTAAAAAGCAACAGTTAGTGGGGGTGCGTATGAGAGGCAACCAGTATGATGTTTCGCATCTCATCGATATTTCCCTCTCTTCCTCCCTCCCTTACCTTCTCTTTAAAAATCAATAAGTATATAAATAAACCTTAAAAAAATAAGCTGCAACAATCAGTATGCCAATTTTATTAATTCATGTTAGAGGACATACTTGTCCTGTGATTGGAATACTTATATCACTGTTTGGGGCACCCTTTCCCTTGTATCAAAGTGCTTATGAAGCTAGTAATCAGATGGTTGGTTGGTAAACATGGAAACGAAGTGAACACAGGTTCATTGTTTTGAGGACTGTTTCATCCAGATGATGATGTAAGGCCAGTCACAAAGTTTCCCTCTCTGTATGTTGAGATCCTTATGAACACCAGTGGAAACTAAGAAAGAACAGTAAGAGAGGTAGGAGAAACAGGACCTGCCTCTTTTCCTAGGATAGAGACAACCTCTGCTGAAGAAGCAGGCCACATATGGGCATAGTTTTGGGCTTTAGAGAGGAGGTTTAAAAAACAAACATTCTGGGTTTATGGTGGTTGGTTAAGCAGAAGGTGTAACATATAAGTTGGTTCAGGTGGAATTAGATTTTGTTTTCACAAAGCCCTAAAGACTAAAGAGTCCTTCCATGCCAGGCTGGATTAGGAATAAAAGAGAACATTCACATTTCAACACTGGTGAATGGACTATCTGGTACTTAAAAACTTAACAGTTCTCATCAGGTATCATGGGTTATACGAAGGCAGTTAGGATTGCTTTTTGTTCATCATATCCCAGAAAAGAAATTACAAAACTTACTGCACAGTGATTAGGAGTGAAGGACCTGCATATCATTAACGTACAAAACCAGCAAGGCAGCAGAAAGAGACTAGGCTTTGAATTTCTTTAGTCTTGTGTGCCAGTCTTAGTTCTGCCACTTAACTTGTGCTGTGTGACCTTGGAAAAGTTGCTTAACTTCTAATGTTTGGGCTTCTACTCTGTTAAAATGGGGATGATAATACTAACTCCTTGGCATTCATCAGAATATGAGGGAGCTGTTGTCATGTATTCGGCCAATATATTTAGAAAAACCTTCATGTATATAATACTTTGTATTTTACAAAGCAGTTTTCTATTCATTACCTTATTTAATCTTTATAATATCCTGTAAGGAAGGTATACACATGGGTAAATTTAGGCAGAGAGACATGAATTTTTTGTTGCAAGAGCCAGGATCCAGACTTCTAGATGAAGATTTTACATTGTATCCCAGGAGCAAGTTTTAAAATCAGAGCAGTGACTTAAGTGAGATAATTGTGAAAATACTTTAATTGTTAGTATCATATTATTATTAGTTTTTAGTCACTGAACTAGTAAGTCACACACCTTATGTGGCCTGCATTTCTGAATCTGTGAACTGTGGAGAATTTGTTTTCCGCCATGGGAGGGGTTTCACGGTATATAAATCACTTTGAAATTCTTATACAAAAGCACTGTAGTGCAAAGTGATAAAGTTTTGTTAACACACTGGTTGGAAAATATAGGCTGAGGATTTGGTATTGTTTACCTAAGTGATACTCTGATGCAATGTCTTGATTAAATGTAGACTTAGTTTTTAAGTTTCTTTTTAGAATACAACCCTTGAATTGGAGTGGATGGCTTCTAGACAAAACAATTTCTAGGCAGAACAATAGAGTAATTGCTACTTCTGGACATGGACACTGTTAATTCGGAAAGTGAATCAAGCCTGTCTGCTGGGAAATCACCAGCTTTGGCCATGTTCATGCTGTTGAAATTATAAAACGTGTGCATGTGCTAACAGTGCTTATGGGAGCTACTGCTTTCTCTTGGACTTGCTTGGCAGTTGACATAATACAAGTCAAGGAAATGCATCAGCTGAAGCCTTATTGTCCTGGTATTTTTTAGTGCCAGTTTCAGTTTTTAGAGCTCATGGTAGAAAGAATCCTTAAGAGTATATATCTGGGAATAGAAATATCCCAAGATCAAAAGTTACAAGTAAGCAATTATGCATTGCAAAATGAGTGTTGTGTTTTCTTAATGGTCTTGAAAACACCCAGGCTTTCCTCCTTTTACTAAGTAAGGTGGCTCTTTAAGCTTCTGGTAATTACATGTTGAGCCAAGTGTGAGTAGCTTGTATGATGTGCTAAAGCTCCTGCTTTTGCTCTTCATGGTTTTGATTGGAATTTAAGCCTGTGTTGTCTTGCTTCTACCAGCAGTGTTTACTAATTTCCTGGCCTGGAGGAGCCCTTTCAGGCTTATTGACTTGGCTTAAAATATCTAAGAATGTTTAGTCCTACTCTTTGTTACTTCTACTAAAATGTTATTTTCCTTCCAGAACTTCCCAGTTCCTGGAATAAGTTACAATGACTCTCTGATTCTTTGTTTCCAGCTTTTAGGCCATCCCATAATTTGACTTGGTTTGCATACCTGACCATGTCAACTTGTTAATGCCCAACCATAGCTCTCTACTGCCTTTGGGCAGGTTTCAGTCTAACCCTTTTCTCCCAGGTCCTCATACCTGCCTCAGCGCTTTTATATTCTCACTTCCTGAAATACCCTCTTCCTTTCTTTCTGATTATTCAAATCTTTTCTCTCTCTCTCTCTCTCTCTCTCCCCCCCTCCCCTCCCCCTCCTTCGCCCTCCCCTCCCCTCCTCCCTCCCTCTCCCTGTATTAAAGCTAAGCACAAGACTTGCGTACACTGTGTAGCTTTCTTCCATTACTCTGTCAGACATTGGTCTCTCCCTTCTCTGATCTCTTATAGTGTTTACCTCTCAATTAGTCTCTTAACTTTATACTGTTCTGTATTATTCTTGCCTCTTGTCTTTTAGAATTGTTTCCCTAATGAGATTTTAAGTGCTTATCATTCCGGGACTTCTTTTTTTTTTTAATTGAATTTATTGGAGTGACACTGGTTAAAGTTATACAGGTTTCAGGTGCAGAGTTCTAAACGCATCATCTGTACACTGTATTTATTTTGTGTTCACCGCCCCAGGTCAAGTCTCCGTCCATCACCATTTATCCCTGCCATGTGGGGACTGTCTGTACTTCTTTTGTATGTGGTTGATTGACAGGGAATTTCTCTCAGGAGGAGGGGCAATCATATCAGCACTTTTAAGTTATATTTTAAAATAAACTCCTTTTCATATTATAAAAGTATGTGTTTAAATGTAGAAAATTATATAAAATACAAGAAAGCATATACAGCTTTAAATAATATGCCTCCATTAGTTGAGTGTGTGGGTGCGTGTGCAGGGAGGAGAACGGAGGATGGAGAGGTAGGCAGACCAACATAGACGTGCTCTCTCAGGAGAGAGCAGAGTTCTCAGGGATACACCCTTTTTAGCCAGCCTGGGATCTGATACTCTGCGCTTTTTTCTTCTGCGTGACCGTGTGTCAGTATCAGGGATGTGCCAGTTATCAGGGATGATTTGGGTCATTGCCTAGGATAAGTTAATTAGTTGGTCATGCAGCATCTTTCTTTTGAGCAAGGGCTTTGCCAGTTGAACTGCTGGATTCCTTCCCACCATATCAAATTTCTAGCATGATTTTTATTCAGAAAGGTGGTTGTTGATGGAAAGAATGAGCTTGCTTGAAGTGTGTTTTGGAGTTTCCAACCTGTAGGAGCATGTTGGATTGAGACCTGTGGGAAGGGATTTTTATTTTTGGCTGTGCTTTCTATTTTTATTCAGTCAAAAACAATGAAATAAGCTCATTTTGTACACTGTATTCTACCAGTACCAATCAACAAGTGCTGTGTTGGGGAATGTGGTAGTGGGGAGTTGGGTGGGTCACTTAATAGTATTGAGAGAATGATGTTAAGACTAGGGGCAGAAGGAGAGAAAGTCCTGAATGTCAGCATAAGGAACCTCAGTTCTATACAATGGGCAGGATTAATGTCCTGTCTGTGGAAATGATGGATGAGAGTGGAGATCTAGGAGGCCACTGTTGTAATTGAGTCATGAGATTAAGTTAAGAGATAGCTGGTAAAGAGGTGAGGGGTATATTTGAGAGGCGTTTCGGGCTGGTTCAGGGACTTAAGTTTAGTTAATAACATTGCTAACTCTTTTCTAGAAGATTTTGACTTCAAAGAGAACTATCCCTTATGGCTCTTCCAAAACAAAATCTTCTTTCTTCTTATATTAAAATCTTCTTTTAAAGATTTTATTCCATTTTGAACTTGATAGATAGGGCTATGTGTTTGAACCTATGACTTCTTATTTAAATAAGCAATACCTAGTGCCCTAGAACACCTATTCTACCTAATCTTCCCACTCTGGATGACCTTCATTGTGTGCTTTCAGGAGTACCTACCAAGAGTTGTATAAGAAATCCTCTTCTCTCTCTCTCTCTCTCTCTGACACACACACACACACACACACTCACTCTCTCTCACTCTCACACACTCAGAGAAGGAGAAGGAGAAGGAGAAGAAAGAAAGAAAGGAAGAAAGAAAGAAAGAAAGAAAGAAAGAAAGAAAGAAAGAAAGAAAGAAAGAAATCCTCTTAAATTTGCTTTAAAATCTTTAGTTATATTTTGAACTGCTAATCTCCCAGGGTGTCAGTGGGCTTGTTTGGAGAATCCATTAATTCATGTAATTAATAAACATTTATTAAATGTCTCTTCTGAAGCAGACAGTAGGCGAAAGACTGAGGAAACAAAGATGTTGTCCTTCCATCTCTACGACCTTATCATTTAGTGGGGGAAACATATTAGTAAACAGACAATTACCATTCATGGTAGGGAGTGCTATTGTGTAGGTAAATGACGGTGCTTTGGTAGTGAAGTACCCACTACAACCAGGGTGGGAATGGGTCAGGGGAGGCATCCAAGAAGAAATGACTGAGCTGTCACCTAAAGGGTTTGGGACTCTGGGCAGGAAGTTCAGGTAAAGGGCACTTTGGGCAGCATGAAGAGAAGTAAGGGGATGAGAGAGCTTGAGTAGAAGGAATGTGGGCTTATTGGTAAGGCCAGAGTGTCGGATGTAAGGGAGAGAAAACAATGTATTAGTAAAAGTGGGCAGGACTAAAATGTTGACTGACTTAGTTTGCCATACTGTAGAGTTTGGACTTTATCCTACAGGCTTTTAGGAACCATTGAAGGATCTTTGGCAAAAAAGGCTATGTTAGATTTACATTTTAGAAATATTTCCCCTCTGCGAGTAGTGTGAAAGAGGATTTAAGAGGGTGAAGACTAGTGACAGGAGGGTGTTACAGTAATTTAGTCAGGGAATGATCAGAGATTAAACTAAGGTTGTAGAAGTATTACTGTAGTAAAGTGGGCAAATCAAGACATTTTAATGGGTAAATCCATGTGTTTTGATGACTAATTGAATGTGGTATATTGAGGGGAGAGGGAAGAACCTTAGATGACTTGCAGGTTTCTATCTTGGGTTTCTGTGGATGGGTGGTATCATTAACTAAAATAGGGAGTATAGGAGAAGGAAGGTTATTTGCGTTGACATGGCGACAGTGCTGGTGCTGGGAAATACACTGAGTTCGGTTTTCCTTGTGTTGTGGTCCAGGTTTCTGTGGGATGCTCACTAGAGGTGTCCAGCAGGTAGGTGGCTGTATTGCATGGAAGCTCAGACAGCTAGCTATAGGCAAGGCAGTCATCAACTCATCGAATCAAAACCACAGGAGTGGACAAGAAGATAGTTTAGGAGTGTGTGTACAGTGAGAAGAGGTTTGAATCAAAAACTCTGGGGAACTCCAAGGGGAGAGTGGTTTTGGGAGTAGAGATAGAGTAGCTCCTGAAGGAAATTGTCCATCAAAAAACTGGCCACAGATGTAGGAGAAATGGGAGAAGTGAGTTCAAGGAGAGTATGTCATACAATGTCAGATTATTCAGAGGTCCGTCCAGCAAGAGAGGACTTTAAGTTCTAACGTAAAGATCACCTTTACTGGAGCATTTTCAGTAGAGCTGTGGGAAGTGCGTCCAGAGAGCAGAGTGTGGGAATGAGTGAGAAGTGCAGAGGTAGAGTCAACGAGTTTTGAAACCTGGACTTCGAAGGAACAGAGAGGAGGAAGGCATTATATAGAGGGGATGTAGGGCCGGGGGAGTTTTTGTTTGTTTATTGTAATGAAGGAGAGAATTAAGTGTCTTTAAGTGCTGTTTGGAAACAATCAGTAGAGAAGGGGAGGTATAGCAAACTTTAAAGAAAGAGAATAATTGATGGGAGCATGTGATCCAGAGTTAAAAACAGAAATGGGCCTGATGAGAAAGAGGGAGGAAAGCAAGAATGCAGGTGGTTAAGTTGGTCGACTAGAGGTGTGGAAACTTGAAGGAATTTCCCCCAGTGGCTGTTACTCTTTCAGTGAAATAGGAGGGGAAACTGTCTGCTGAGAGTGGGATCTGTGTCTGTGCACACACATGTATACACATGCACATTCTTTCCCTTTACACCAGAAACACTGAAGCACCTGGTTGTAGATGAAACTGAGAAGGCCGGCAGATGGGGTGACCCAGGATCAGAGTTTTCCAGCATACATTTGGTGAAGAATAAAGGATCCATGTAAAAAGTGTAACATCTGCTTGATAGTGCTTTCATTTCTCCTGCATCTCTGGCCTCTCCCAGCAAAACTGCAATCTCCTTCAGGGCAGAAACCATTTGTATAACATTTACACCCCTTTATAGCATTTATTGAAGTGCAGGGCAGAAATTCTTATCTATTTGTTGAGGTAATGCAACTTGTGGTCAGAAGTATCTTGACTTGACATAGAAGAGGCCTTTCTCACCTGAGATTTGTAATCCTCATTTCAGTATCTGATACGGAAAATGCAGGATTCATTGACTTGAGCGTGAACTCTAGGCTTAGCGTCACTAACTTTCCCCAGGGTAGTTGAGGTTAAAAACATTTGTGCTTTTCAAGACTCTGGGATTAGTATTCCCTATTAAATTTGGCCTAGGCTTTCGAAGGTCCAGGTTCTTTGCAAGACTAGACAGAGTGGCTATTGTGGAAGAGGCAGCCTCCTCTGCGTGTCTTTTGGCAGACAGTCAACGAACGTGGTGTGTTTGTTCTCATGACTTGGAACCTTCCCCACCTTAACAGGTTCAATATAATCACTGCCTTTCAGATCATGATAGTGTCCTTCAGAGTTTTTCTGACCTTTATATCTAAAAAAGAGTTTTACTTACCCCTTCCTTTGTCCTCTACTTGCTTGGATTTTTTCACCCGTAGCCCATCTAGTACAGAGGACGTTTCCTGATGCATTAGGTCAAATTCAGACTGACTTAGGTCTTACCCCTTTTGACACACTCTACAGCCTTTGGTTGTTCACTGGCATGTTCCCTGTTTTCTGCTCCTTGTTTTGTGAATTTGGACTCTGTATCAGATAAATTTGACATGAGTCACTCCAGGGAGTGGAAGGTGTGTCTCCACTAATTTGGAGAATCTTTGATCTTGTTTCAGTCACTCGTTTGGCTTATCTGGCATAGTTTCTCTGTGTGGCCCATAAGGGGGTGTGTGTGTGTGTGTCCCTTGCCTCTGGTTTCCCGTATTGCAGTGGATGGTCTGCTCCAGGGGATGCCGCTTTGCATGTGTAGACTCCTTCTAGTATCCTTGTCATCACAGTCAGGAAAGGTGCCTCTATGTGAGCCTCTTTGAATGTAGTATAGTCTCTAACACTGAATAAATAGAGTTCATAAGCCCTCTGTCCTCCTTCTAGGGGTTTGCAGTGTACAGTAGACATTACAGATGACAGAAACAATAAAGAATGTGTAAGCAGTTGAACAAATAATGGATGGTCACTGCTCATTTAACTGTCGTTTTCACAGCAGAAGGTATCCTGACAAAGAGACTTAGTCTAGAGAAAGAAGGGATTGACAGAGACAAGATCATCTTTGTTACAGTGAGGATGGCAGGGGAGCTGCCATCTATGGCTGTTTGGTGCCAAGCATTTTCTCTGTAATGTCCTTTCTAGTCTTACAGGATCTTATTGCCATGTTCTTTTTCCACATAGCCAGGACAGGGTCCTAATGGGGGCGTCACTCTCCAGGGACCTGTGGCTGAAGCGGTAGGCAGGGAGACACCTGGAAGACTTGAGTGCTCTGGTACAGTGTCTTTGTAATGTGCGGAGAAACATCCCAGACCTACTGCAACATGCTTGTATTTACAAACATCGCACATGAGCCATGAGGTAGTGATGGATTGGAAAGGTGGTCGGTCTGACCTGGTCTGGGGCGTCTCTAGGGGATAAGAATGTGGGACCAGGCTCTGTTGGTTAGTTTCCCAAATGGAAAACATGGACCAGACTAGTTTAGTTGGAGTGCTTTGAGAGTTTCACATCTCTCAGAGGACAGGTTCATTGTTTTTGTTTTCATTTTGAAGGTTTTATATATTTATTTACAGTAAGGGAAAGGGAGGTAGAAAGAGAGGGAAAGAAACACTGATGGACTGCTTCTCACACGCACCCAATGGGGAACTTGGCTCATAACCTAGGCATGTGCCCTGAGAGGGAATCGAACCAGCAACCTGTTGGTTTGCAGGCTGGCGCTCCACCCACTGAGCCATACCAGCCAGGGCAGGTTCATTGTTTTTATTGTTGTTATTGTTAATTGGTATAGTAACAGTATTAATGTAATACAGCCTTTATTAGGACAAATGGGAATCTGCGAGGGCCTGGAATTTCCCTTCACCCTCCCTGTGGGAGAGAAAAGATATGGGGAGCATTAGATTCCGAGCTCTCAGGCCTCCTCTCTCTGATTATCCTGTGGGTGGCTCCGAGGAAGGAGTGAGGCAGTGGAGGCCCTGGCCTGAATATACTTTTGAGAAGGGAAAAGAGGCAGTAACTAGCACAGGTGGTGTGTTAATAAGAGACAGTAGGTGTGGGGTTAATGTTAAGGGGCTAATAAAGGCAGAAAATATCTGTTTCTGTCATTAGCTGCTTCCCTTTGTCTTTGCCTATGTATATTCCGTAAGAGCAGAGCTGAAACCCCTGCGTTCTTGTTTTCCCCCTCATCCTTGTTTTCTTGATTACATTTCATTTTCCTGAAAAGAGGTATAATACCTTCAACAGATAGGCTTGTGATGATACGGAAAATTAAATAAAAGTTTCAGAGATTGGAAAGGTACATGGTGATTTGATTATGGTCTTTAAGTATAACAAGTGTTTTTCTTGTAGTTCATCATAAACCAAAACTGCCTTGTAGCATTTCTTACGGTTTTTGCTACTTAAATTTTTTGTATATTTGTCTGCACTTACCATTGTGATCTTGTTGAGGGTGATCTCGTTGAGGGTGTAAGTGGTGTCAAATGAGATGCACATGATATAATTCATGAATCGAACCACTTTGCAAATAGTTGGTGGTGGTTAGATTTCTTTGTATTTCCTGTAACTTCCAGTACCCTTCACAATCGGGTTTTTCCATGTGATTGGCCCACAGACATATCACACTTGGCCTGTCCGAAATGAGAGTCATTGTCCCCACTCCCTGCTCCCAGATCTCCTCCGTGAATGCCTTCCTCATCCATCCAGAAACCTTTTTCTTCTCCCCCCCCCACCTCCTCTTCTTGGCTGTATCTCACTTTCTGAGTTGTGAAGATATATGCTGCTTGAAACCCCTCAGTGTCTCCCATTGCCTACCCAATGAAGACCAAGTGTGCAACACAGTTTATGATGGTCTAATCCCTGCCCACATTTGTAACCTCATTTTTCTTGCATTTTTTACTTTGTCAGGATGAAGCTATGTTCAGCATTCTTAGCATGCCAGGCCGGAAGCTATCTCTGTGTGCCCATGTTGTTCCCTCTCTCTGCCTTGAATCCCTCTTTCATTTGTTAGCTTCACCAGCCAGCAAGTTCCAGTGTACCCTTCAGACATCGTTACTGTTGGGAAGCCTTTCCTTATCCTCCCTTCTATGCTTCATCTCTTTCCTCCCTGCTTCCTCTGTAGGTTATGTATTCTTTTGATGTGCCCACCTGGAGGATCGTGCTCTGGTTGTTTATGTGACCGTCCCCGCTCCACATTTTGTTTTCTAGCCCTGGCACAGTGAATATCTCATACAGGTGACTGGAGAGATGTTAGATGAATGAAAGCTGTGCACACAGATTCGTTATAAATGTTGTTCACTGCATGAAATCAATCAAAATAGTAAGTAAGAGGATATAGCATAAAATAATAGTAAGAAATCAGTGAGTCTAAGGGTAATAACATTAGATTGTTGGGATGGTATGTCATTTTTGCTCTTGAAGAATTTCAAGAAAATAGGACACTCTCGTGGATAGTTTAATTCTTCATTTGCTAAAGAGAGGAAACTGAACCAGATGTTCTTCCTAGGATCCTTTTAGGTCTCTGACTCTGATCTGAATATTTGGCTAGAATTCAGTATGAGATGCTTCTTTGCTAAGTGCTTTGTGTATACTAAATATGTAATCTGTCCTTTTCAGGAGCTGAAGGCCAAAGCATTACAATCAGAGAATTGTAATGTGCAGAATATAAGAATATCCCCGTATATGATCTTTCAATTCCCATCTTATGGAATTTTAAAACTATATAAGCCCCTAACCTCTATCCCTCCAAATCGCGTTCCCTTTTGGAATGCTGTAATTTTACTTCGCCTTATTCCGGGAACTCCTGTTATCATTTCCCGGTTACTTTTTTATTTATTGCCTGATTCTTTCTCCCATCTAAATGGAAAACTTCTTGAGAGTGAGATATTTGCTTATTAACTGTTGTATCCCTCACAACCGGAAGAGTTCTGGTATATAGTAGGTGCTCAATGAATACTTGTTGAATGAATGCACTAGAAATTATCAGTTCAGCTCACTCTTATTCCTTATAATGAGGCATGGAAAAGTGTAATAACTTGTTCAAGGTCATATAACTAGCTAGTGTTAACGCCAGATCCCCTCACCAGATGAGTAGTGTATTTTTTTTCTTTAGATTTTTAAAATTTATTTTTAGAGAGAAGGGAAGGGAGGGAGAAAGAGAGGAAGAGAAACATTGATGTGTGAGAGAAATATTGATCATTGGTCGGTTGCCCTTCAAACGCACACAAATAGGCGACCTTTTGCTTTGCAGGACAATGCCCAACCAGCTGGGCCACGCAGGCCAGGGAGAGTGGTGGGTTTTGTTTGTTTGTTTGTTTGTTCCTTTACGTAATTTGATACTGATGTGCATTATAGGCTTAACTTTATATCCCTATGAGGTGGGGGGACATCAAGGGGAGGAAAAGGGAAGAAACTATTATGTATTAAGCCCTACCTAAATGCCAGGTGCTTCATGTCATTTAATTACCACAAATGACATTCTGTAATAGTCCAGTGACATTGGTAAGTTACAGATGAGGAAACTGAGGCCTAAGGAACCTAAATAATTTCCCCGAGGGTCACACAGCTAGTAAGTGACTGAACTGGGTTTTGAACTTAGGCCTGATTAACTCCACTTGGTCATAGGCCCTCTTACCTTAAGTACAATATAATTTTTGAATTTGTGGTCTGATTTACTTTAAGATTTCCAAGTCAGACTACTGTTGAAAATGGTCTGGTTGGAACTGCTCAAGTAGAATTGCAGAAATTGTTTACTGACAACCCCATGGAGCAGTGGGGGCTGTGGTAATAGGTGTCTGTAGGGCTTTGGAGTCAAAGGACAGTCCTGTGCTGTGGGTAGTGCTATAGACCCCCACTCAGTTATATCGCATGTAATTCAATTTCTTTATTTTTTAAAGGTTTTTATTTATTTATTTTTAGAGAGGGGGAAGGGAGGGAGAAAGAGAGGGAGAGAAACATCAATGTGTGGTTGCCTCTTAAGCACCCCCTGCACTGGGACCGGGCCTGCAACCCAGGCCTGGGCCCCGACTAGGGAATCGAACCAGTGACTCCTTGGTTCTCAGGCCAGTGCTCAGTCCACTGAGCTATACCAGCCAGGGCACATATAATTCAATTTCAAACTTCCTTTTTAACTCAGGCATCCAGGACACCTATAAAAATATGACTATGTCGCAGTTTTGTGCAGTGCAACCACTTCTGAGTGTGTCAGATAGTGCTCTTAAGCATGAACAGAGACAATCCCTAAAATGTAGGACAGGTAGGCAGGAGAGGACTGAACCCAATTGAAACTAGCTGTTTCTGTAGTAAGTAGGCAGACCGTAATTACCTGTGTTGCTCAGAGACCTGAGCTGAGAGTGGGGGTAGGGAGAGGTCACACCCACTATCTTCAGTAAAATGATGGGAGTAAATAATCCTTAGTTTCGAATGTACTCTGGAAACATTTGCTTACCTTTTGGAGTCACAGTGGTGATAGGGACTTCCAGTTTGTTCCTTGTCACCCCAAATCATCCAAGCCCAAGGATAACATTATTTTCATTAAGAGGTTCCCTTAGATACCACAGCGATTCATTTTGAACTCCTTGATTAGCTTCCTCTCAGGTAGCTTTGTGTAGCCTGCCTTAGAAAGGAGAATGGAGGTTGAGCTGAGGTGGCCCCTGAGGGAAGAGGGAGGATTAGTAAAAGTGCCAGAGAAACAAAAGGCTTAATTAGGAGGCTTTTCTGTCTTGGGAGTTAAGGTTGTTTCCGTTAGGTGGTTGTTGAGATGGGGGTAGAGGCCCAGGAGGAGGAGGAGGAGTTGTAATGAGAAGCAGCAAAGTTAGGCACTCATGGTGGTATGGTGGTCTGAGGACCAGCAACAGCACCTGGGAACTTACTTCTCAGAAACGAAGAATGTTAGGCTCCATCCCAGACCTGCCCAGTCCGTTTTCATTGTAGCAAGATTCCCAGGTGATTCTGTGCACTGAGTTGGAGATTGAGTGGTTCGGTGCAAGGGGCTTTGGAGGCTGATTGACCTGGGATTGAAAGATGGTTTGGCCATTTACTAGCTGTGTGACTTTGGATAAATTATTTAACCTCTCTGTGCCTCAGTTTCTTATCTGCAGAATAGGGGAACTTTATCTCATAGGTAAACAGTAAATGTTTAGGGGACAGTAAATGAAATATGGGTGCATTTTGCAATTGGGTGGTATCTTAGATTTAATGAGATTTAGTAATGTTGATACTTAGTTTGACACTGAATAAGTTAATACTCTATAAATTCTATTATTAATATATAAATTAGGCAAGTTTATATGAATGAAGAGCCTTTCTATAGTTCTCTTTTCTCTATCTCACTGAGTGCATTTGTTTGCAATTTTATAAGACTGTAGTCAGCATGTGTATACTCTTTGGTGTTTGCTTAGCATTATTTGATAGTAGTTGTAGCAGCAGTTAACAAATATTGCACTTATTGCTGTGCCAGGCACTATTTTAAGTACTTTATGTGTGTTTTCATTCATTCAGTCCTTAGAGCAACCATGTGAAAATTATCTCCATTTTCAGATGAGGAGACAGAACAGAGAGGTTAAGTGACTTGACAGAGATCACAAAGCCCAGTAAATGGCAGAGCCAAGATTTGAATTGATCAGTCCGTGTCTAGTATCTCTGCTTTCTATTTTCACGTATTGTTGTTGTTCCCAAACTTATGCGTTGTAAGGAAATCAGGAGACTTGCATTGGGTACTTAATTCTGCCACTAACTTATTTGTGACTTTGGTTAAGTCACCTTATTTCTTTGAGACAGTTTTCTTACTGTAAAAATGGGCAGTGGGGAGTTAGACAAGATTTATAAAGTCTCTTCATTGATTCATTCAATACATATTGACTGAAATTTAAAAAATGGTAGAAAATCATGTCTAGGGAATTGATTCAAAAGTACTTATTCAGGCAGTTTGGTGTGGATAAGAAAAAAGCGTTTGAATCTTGGCTCAGCCACTTCCTGGCTGTATTATGTTGGGCAACTTAACCTTTCTAAACATTGATTTCCTCATTAGTAATGGGGAGAATGGTTCATACCTTGCAGGGATGCTGTGAAGTTTAAGGTAATGTGTATTAGTGCCTAGCATATGTGAGGCATAAAGTGGATGCTCAGTATACATGAGTTCTCTTTCCTTCTTTCTGTTCATCCAGGAATAGTTAGGGAAGCATCCCAGATTCAAAAGGAGTGGGAATCTATGTTGGTCCTAATGTCTTTTTTTCTATAATGATATTCCCTTTGTTGGGAGATTAGAATTTGTAGAGAAAGAAGTGTGCATATAGCCAGATCCTGTCATTTTGAAGTAACCCACCCTTTGATTTTAAATTAAAATTTCTTTGGAAAATACATAGTTTATAGTAGGGTAAAGATGGTGTATTAGTTTTCTGGGGCTGCCATAACAAATTACCACAAATTGGGTGGCTCAAACAACAGAAATTTCCTGTCTTACAGTCCTGGAGGCTAGACGGCTGAAATCAAGGTGCAAGCAGGATCGATTCCTTCTGAGAGCTCTGAGGTAGAATCTGTTCCAGACCTCTTTACTAGCTTCTGATGGCCTCAGGCTTGTAGATGGTGTTCTCTCTCTGTGCCTGTACATCATTTATATGTGTCTATGTCTGTGTTCAAACTTCTTCTTTTTATAAGAACACCAATTTTATATTGGGGGTTAGGGTATACCCTAATGACCTCATCTTCACTCGATCGTTTGTAAAGGCCCTGTTTCCAAATAAAGTCACATTCACAGATACTAGAGGTTAGGACTTCAACATTTTGGGGGGACACAACTTGACTTATAACAGATGATTTAGTTACTGTCTAACCTGGAGAAAAGAGCAAATATTAAATTGACTTTTGCTGGTTTTTTAAGATTCTTTTCTTAGGGACACAGGAAGAATCCAGGTTCACGCCTTTGTCCTGGTAATTGTGCACTTAGGTTTTGGCAGCATTTAGGGAAAAAAGCCAAGATGGACCTGGTTTGTAATTTGATGGGAGATTTCTGCCTTTTATGGGCTGAATGGATTAATAAAAATAATAGTAATAATAATAGCTCTCATTAGTTGAGTTTTTACTATGTGCCAGGGACTATGTTAAGCACTTCATATATGTTAGCCTATTTTATTATCATCAAAACCCCATAAAGTAGACCTTACTATTATCGTCATTTTACAGAGGAGAAAAGTGAGGCTCAGCCAGTGAAATAAATTGTCCAAGGTCACACCTAGTAAACGTTAGAGCAGGCATTGGAATCTAGCTCTGTGGGACTACAGAGCTTCAGCTCTTCACTGTGGTATTATACTTTCCTTTCGCTTCCTTGAATAGAACTGCCTGACCCAAGTCTCCTTCTTTTCTCTAAAAACTCCTACTTCTGGAATCCTGCCGACTGAAGGGGTCAGGGAAGTGACCTTTACTTGCATTCTTGTAAGTTCTTATTGTTTGTGAGTGGGAAAGGGAGTGTGACTTTAGTTGGCACTTTTTACCTCGTGGTTTAAGCCTTGCCGAAGGGCCCTAGTCAGGTGTGGGACATTGTGAGTTTCTTTAAAACAAAAAATATTGTTTTCGAACTGAAGATGAAAAACCATAGACCTGTTACGATTACCTAACTTCATTATTATTTATTACCGTTATTATTATTATTACAGAATTACACATTTAAGCAGTACAAAGAAAAACGTTATTTTCTATAGTCTTTCTCTACCTAGTCCCCACTGGTTAGGGTAACCAGTCACTATTCAAGGTCTAGCTTGCATTCTTCTAGTTTTTTTCTTGCCATACTTATTGTTCTTTGGACGTGCCCCTCCCTCTCCCTCCTTTCTTTCTTTATGTGGTCATGTCTCCTCTTGTCTCAAAGCCTTACCTCTTATTATTAATTTTATTTTTTTTCTGAAGGTGACATTCCTGTACATGCCTTGTGAAAATCAGTCTTGTAATGTGAAGGGCTATGGGCCATATGGGTGAGAAAGGCTGTAGATTGTGTGCCAGTATAATATAAAGCCAAAATTTCTTAGTAGAAGACATGGTCCTCCACATCTGGCTCCTCACTACGTTTCTGGCCTTAGACCCCTGTAACCCTTTGCTGTACTCAGGCCCCTCTGCACGCAGTGTACTCACACTCCAGATTGTTAATTGTCCATGTGCCTTGCTCACATTACCCTCTCTCTGAACAGGCCTCCTAAACCTACTCTGTTTAAGAATTTATCCCTCCGGATGCACTGCGTGTTTTTAATAATGACTTTTCAGGTTCTTTTAAGTGAATGAATTAACCACTTTCTTCTCTCCTTTAATATTTCATGCATATGTAATTTATTTTTATCATACTGTTTATTTTTAATGCAAATGTTTTAGTATGTTTTTGTTTATTAAGTAAATAACATGATTATTGTTTTATGTAGATAGTATTCATTTAGATTTTCTAAATACTTACCTTTTCTAAAACTGTATTTCTTTATTTTTAGTGACAGAGTAAGGGAGGGAAGAAGAGAGGGAGAGAAACATCCATCAGCTGCTTCTCACACGCACCCAGCTGGGGATCTGGCCAGCAACTCAGGCATGTGCCCTAACTGGGGATCGAACTGGCGACCTTTCAGTTTGCAGGCTGATGCCCAATCTACTGAGTCATACCAGCCAGGGCTTACCTTTTTTTAAAAGTTTCTTTTCCTTTCCCTTAGCGTGTCCAACCCTCCGTATGGGATAATTTTCTTTCTGTCTGAAAAACTCTTTCCTGATATTCTGTAGTATAGTTTACTGGTGATAAATTCTCTTAGTTCTTTTTTATTTATTTCCACATTATTTATTTATTTACCTACTTACTTATTTTGTCCACTGAGACATTTTATTGGCGAGCATGTATTACATCCCTAGAAAAAGAACCCTAGGATTTTCCCTCCTGTGTCTTTTCGTCTTGCTTTTTCATGGTTCATAATGCCTGCTGAGGTTGTCAGTACAATGAAATCAAACTGATGGGATGGAAGCAGGTTGTTCTGCCATTTTTCTAGATCTTTGAGTTGCACATCAAACTGGGGCTGATTACTCCACACTTGTTCAATCTGCCTGTGAGGTTCACAACAATTTTCCGAGCTCTGTGGTCATCGGTAATTTCAAATTGGTCAATGTAACCATGCTTCATCACCACAGTTAGAAACCAGACGATGACTTTGGCGCACGGCCTAATATGAATCTGGTGTTTGCCTCTCTTCTCGGTATTGCCGATACTCTTGAGAGCATCAGCCAGGACGTTCATGTGCACCATTATGGTGGCACAGAAAGATGGTGGAAAGGACAATTCTTTTTTTATTTTTGTTGCCATACATTTGACTTACTTTTGAGCTTTTGTTTGGTACTTAGGATTTGTACGTTTGCTAGAGTCATCCCCTTTCCTGTAAGATCTTTCCCTACTTCTCCTAGTGAAATCCTACTGGTCTTTGGAGGTCGGCTCAAGTTCTTCCTTTCCATCATTACTTTGCAAACCATATTAACCCCATGATAACTCATTCTGCTTCTGAACTCATAGCATTAACTTCTACCACTCATAGCCAGTTGCCATGTAATGCTGCATTTTATTATTTGTTGTTTAACTTCTCACATATTTGCCCAATTAGATTATACTTCTGGTGCTCACAGATGATAATTTAGTCTTCTTTCTACCTTTATTTTGCCTAGCACACTGCCCTACATTTAGCAGGTATTCACCAAAAGTTTATGTGATTGATTTTCTCAACACGCCTTTGAAGATCAGGTGCTCAGAGTTGGGAGCCTGGGGGAACATTCCACTGATGACATCATCTTGGCTCCCTGTCTGGATGGGGTGTGCACCACTGAGAGGAGTGTTGCCAGATGAAATACTTGTGTAACAGGTTATGTTTCCTCCTCTAATGAATGGGACTCAGACTCCACGTTGGGGAAAAGAGATAGTACGTTTAGGAGGAGGGCCGACAAGGGGATGGAAGGAAGGATGCGACATTGTTAGAAATAGGGATATGGCTTTATTAAAAACATAAATACAAGGATGGTGTAATACAGAGAGAAGCTTCTTGGAACCAGTAGGCTGATTAGACAAACCAGCTTCTCTGGTGCAAACCAGTTATTAATTGCCACTTATTTTCTTTGCAATAAATCTGTACCACCCAGCTACTTGCTTTCTAATTAGGGTGAGTCTAGAGAAAGGGCTTGGTTTAGAATTAGGAAATCCAAGAGAGATGCAGAATAGTCAGAGTGGGGAAAATGGTGGAGATATTTCTTTTTCTCATTTGTCTTATCAGCCCTAGACCTGAGGGGTTACCAGGATCTCGTTGTATTTGCTAGCAGGGGTTGCTACTGGAGGTGATATAAAACTTCTCATTTCCACCCCAACTACTTCCTTTTGCCCCATCTTGCTTTGCTCCTTCACTGGCACCCTCCTACCTCACACACTAGATTGGTCATCATTCCCATCTCTGAGGCCCAGGTGTGCATTGGACCACACTGTTGTTAGTTGTCCGGACCTTGAGTGTAATTCCTCTGTCCTCCACTCTGTCTTCTCCAGATGATAGGGAGGTAGAGGAAAGGTAATGGGGTGTGATAGTTTTAAGTCTTCTGTGGCTTCGAGAGCAGAATGATTTGATTGCTCGATTGCTTCAGATGTTTTGAACAGTTATAAATATAGCAAAACTCTAATACATTTGTAATGGTTGAACTCTTGGTTTTGAAAACACCCTTTAAAAAAATGCATTGTTTTTGGCTAAATGCTTCCCTGCTTTTTATGGGATGATTTTGCTGCATACTAATCTGGAGGGAATAACAATACTAAATATCTTTTTGTAGATCACTAAACATTATGATGTTACTGAGACTTTCTTGGTGGAGAGAATTTTGGTCCATGGGAATCATGTGGGTTTTGGGGTCTACTTCTTTTTCTCCCTTCAGACAAGTCTTCCTACGTGTTCCATTATCTGGCTTTGGGAGGGATGAACAGTGGGAAACATGAGTACACTCATCCCATTGTTCAGGTCGTTTCCTGGGTGCGGCTCTGCAGAGCTTCCTCCAAGAGCTGACTCAAGAGCTCTCTTCCATTATGGTGGTATTCTTGTTTTTACATGTCGTACTAATTAACAGCCTTGGCATTTTGAGCAGCATCATTTGGGGGTGTTAAGTTGGGACCGAAGAAAGAAAAAATATTTTCAGAGATTCCTTGAGAGAAATGTTCATTTCATTGGGCAAATCAAATCTCCCTAAAATGCTATGACTTGAGAACTAGAGAATTCTAAGCATGTATTCTTCCTCTTTGATGTCACCGACTCCTCTGAATAACAGTTATATGTCTTTCTGTCCTCCATAAGACTCTGAGTATCTCAAAAGCTGGGGTAGCATCTCACTCATCTTTGCATCCCTGGTGTGTAACACAGTGCCCAGCTCAAAGTGTTTATAAATGTATGTTGAGCTGAATAGAGTAGGGAAAGTTGAAATACATTGACTGCAGACAAATGCATGTTTAGCATAATTGAGTTGGGAGCTAAGGATATAAAGAGGAGATAGGAGAGATGGATAAAAAAAGGACTTTATGTAGATAGGACATAAAAATTTTTATTGCCTAAGAATTTCTTGAGAAACAATTGTTTGCATTCTCTTTTCACATGGAAAAACATTTGGAAATTGAGTTAGTTCCATCTGATTAGCTAATGACCTTGGGACAAAGGCATCTAGTCACTGTGACCTTTCTGTAGCAGGGAATACCTGCCCGTCCCTGTCAGACGGAGGGACTTGGCAAAGGGAGGAGGTGGGGAAAGAGAGCTTTGAGTCCCTGTGGGCCAGGCACTGTAGAAATAAATACTAAGCTGTTGTTATGATTGCTGTTGGCAAATAAGAAAGTCTCAGCCTCTTCTTTGTGTTCCACACCCAGCCACAACTTCAGATTGGGTGGACGCGGACTTTAAATATTGGGGTCACCTGTAGCTGTTGGCAAACATCCCTTGAAATTTCTCTGAGTATTGTACAAACATTACTTTTTGGCTCTTTTCCTTTTGTCTATGTGCTTTTGGTTGGCATTAGGGCATGAGGTGCCTTTATTTCCCCCCTTTAATTAGTAAATATCTATAACAAGGTATTTATAACAGGCTTGGAAATTGTTGCTTAGGGAGTGACTGAAGCCTGAGAGGAACTAGGCTTTGCACAGCCCCCTGCCTTAAGAAGGGAACAGTCATATCCCCGAGCATGGCGTGGATCCTGATCAGCTGATTTCCTGTCTCTGTATGGATGTGTTTCTTCCCCTTCCTTCTGAAAAAAATGGATATTTTTTCATTTCCTGTTTGATAGCATATTTTCTGAGTACCAGGAGACACTTGCTGACTATAAATCATTTGGGGTGTGGGGTAGGAAGGAAGCTGCTTTTATTTTCAGCAGAATGGCATTCATTTGAGGAATTCAAAGCATACTTATTAACTGGAGCTTCCTGTACCCCTGGGAGAGACATAGGACCTAAAGGGATTGCTTTGAATTTCTTTCCTACCTGACCTGTGGTGGTAGAGCTCTTCTCCCGCTTAGGTCAAAGCAGCTTGGCCACTCATGGGGACCTACATGCTGTAGATTCCACTCTTGGCTATATCCTCTAGTCAGTCCTTTTGGTACCTAAATCTACTGGGGAGCAACTTTTGGGTCCTGGTGGAAGTGATTCCACCCTTGGAATGGAGCCTTGATAGGATGCCCCCAAGCCCTGGCTGAATGACACAGGCTGGAACTGGAATCTGTCTATCTAGATTTCCTGCCCTCTGTCCTCACAGGCAGACCCTTCGGCTTCCTCCCCGGGGCTGGTGGGTGGAAAGGGTGAGGGTTGGGATCCAGCTAGTTGATAAGGAAGCAGCTCCACCTGTGGTCCCAAACAGCTTCTGTTTTTCTAACCAGGAGCTGCCTTCCCATTCAGACGGGCCTGTTCCTGACCCATCAGGAGTGAGGGCAGAGAGGACTGGAAAAGCGAAGAGTGGGGAGGAGATCATTGTGATGCCCTTTGCTTCTAGTGGAGCTCTGTTTATTGTTTGGGGAGCTGGAGTTTAATTTTGCAACACTAATTCTTAGACTTTCTTTCTTGATCTCCGAGAAGTCCTTAAAATTCTTACGAAATAGGACATTGCTTGGTAGGTTATGAGAACGCCATTTTTGGGTTTTGTGGATAACACAAACAGCTTTTCCTAGTTTGCTGGGGTTTTACATGGCTGGGAAGGTAATTGGTATGTTTAAAGTTCTTAGACACTGTCACAGCCTTATAAGTCGAATTAGTGAGCATGTACCTCACTTGTAACAGTACCAACATGCTCCACTTAATGATGGGAGTATGCTCCGAGAAATGTGTCATTAGGAGATTTTCTCATTGTGTGAACGTCACAGAGCGCACTTACACAAACCTAGATGGTCTGGCCTACTACATACCTAGGCTAGGTGGTATAGCCTATTGCTCTGAAGTTTCAAGCCTGTACACCATGTTACTGTGTAATACAACATGAAATTAAATTAACCACAAGAGAAAATGATGCAGTAAGAGAGGTGGTAAACATGCAGTGCATGAGGCTGCTGCCAGTTAACACGGCACAGTTTTATAGGAAACTATTTTTTATAAGTAGAAAGAGTACCCCCTAAAATAATGATAAAACATATAGTATATTAAATATATTAAACCTATAACATAGTCATTTATTATCAAGTATTATGTACTGTACATAATTATAGGTGCTATATTTTTATACACGTCACAATGTTACAGAGGCTATGATGTCTCTAGTCAACAGAAATTTTTCAGCTCCCTTATAACCTTATAGGACCACCATCGTATACGCTGTCCATTGCTGAGGGGGCCGTCCTAATGCAGCACATGACTGTAAATTCTCCCTTTTATCTCTGCTGCTTTCCATGTACCCTTTCTCTTTGCTGTGGAGGTTGTGTGGCTTGTGTGGTTTGTGGCTATTTTATATTATCAGGTAATTTTCTCCTTTAGAATGAGAAGCAGCATTTGACAGTGGAAAGGGGGTAGGTGTTGGAATCCTGGTTCTGGTACTTATTGGGTCTGTGACCTTGGACAGTCACTTAACCTCTCTGAACTATATGTGTGTTTTTAAATTCCTTATTTGCAAAATATTGGTATTAATAACTATCTTGGAGTGTGTTTTTAAAGGTTAAGTGAATTAATATATGTAAAACATGTTGCTGGTCCCATAGTAGGTATGCAGTTGTCGCTTTTTTATTAGTACAGGTCATAATAATAAGATTTTTTCATTGTAGTAAAATATAATAACATAAAATTTACCGCTTCAGCTGTTTTTAAGTGTACAGTTCAGTGGCATTAAGTACATTCACAGTGTTGTGCAACCATGACCGCTGTCCATCTTCAGCACTTTATCTTCCCAAACTTAAATTCCATACCCATTACACAATAAGTCCCCATTCCCCTCCTCCTAAGCCCCTAACAAACATAATTCTATTTTTTGTCTTTATGAATTTGAATACTTCATATAAGTGGAATCATATAATATTTATTCTGTTGTAACTGATTTCACTTAGCATAATGTCTTCAAGGTTTATTGATGTTTCAGAATTTTCCTCCCTCTCTCCCTCCCTCCCTCACTTCCTCTCCTTCTTCTCCTTCCTCTCCTTCCTCTCCTCCCTCACCTGAGGACATGTTTCATTGCTTTTAGTGAGAGAGGAAGGGGTGGGGGAGAGAGAGAGAGAAAGAGAGAAACATAGAAACATTGACCAGTTGCCTTCTCATATGCACCCAACTAGGGACCAAACCTGTAACCTGGGCATATGCCCTGACTAGGAATCGAACCTGCGACCTTTCGGTCTATGGGAGGATGATCCAAACAACTGAGCCACACCAGCCAGGGTACAGTTTTATTCCTTTTTAAGGCCAAATAATTTTCTTTTGTATGCATATACCACATTTTGTTTATTTATTCATCCTCTGATGGACACTTGGGTTGCTAACAATATAATTATTTTTAATAGTAATGTTGGATTGATTCTCTGTAGTTAGAGCTCCCAAAGCTGTGAGGAAGAGGATGAAGTGAAAGCAGAAACCACTGCTTGTGTGCTGTCTTCATCTCTCTGGGTTTGGTTGTGGCACCTATTTTGAAAGGAGCCTGACATGTATGATGGACCCACTGGAGCCCACAGAGGGTCCAGACCTGGCAAAAATCAATGGAAAACATATCATTTCCTAGCCTGGTTTTTTTCCAAGGATAGATTGCTTTGTAGCGCCTGTAGCTTACCAGCCTTGCTTCCCTCCTTCTGTCCCTCTTACTATGAATGAGACCCTTGCTGTTGTCAATATCTAGATTCTTAGTTTATTTTATACAGGTCGAGGACTGAGGGGGAATTGCATTATAGCCATGAAACGGTGAGCACAGTGAATGGACAGCTGTGTATATACACATACATGCACACATACATACATGCATATATATATGTATGCATGTTCATACATATATGTGCATGTGTATATGCACACACATACCCTATAATTGACAATTGATACAATATAGAAGATACATTCTTTCCTTTGTTTTCGCTCAACCCAACCCACCACCAGATTATGTCTCTAGGGGACTGAAGCATAAAAAACCTTACATAGGAGGAGTTGAACATCTTAGACAAGCTCTTGCAGTTTCTACCAAAATTCTGAAGCGAGTGCTCTCCAGCTATGACTTCTTTGCCCATCACCAGGCCTGAGTTAGACCTGGAAAAGTCCAAGAGCTCAGGTTTCTGCGTCCTGAACTTATGCTGGACATAGGGGATAGAGGTTGAGGAGAGGCAGCCCCTCCAAAGTCCTAGATCCCTATATGTGGACTCTCCTATTTGTTTTTAGGGGATAAAGGGTGGTTTTATACTAATTTGTTCTCAGTCTTCTCTCTGTGCTTAGGGGGACTGCAGTGTCATTGGGTTTGTTTGTTTCTTTCTTTTTTTCCTTGCCCCCTTGTGTCATGGATACAGGGTCATATCCCCTCAGTGCACTTCCCTACCCAGATTGGCCAACATTCATATTTTCTGCTTCAAACTTCCAATGCTAAGATACGAGCTTTTTTTCTTTTCTTAAATTTTTAAAATGTTTATTGATTTGTGGGGGGAGGCAGAAAGAGAGAGGGAGAGAGACTGAGAGAGACAGAGAGAGAGAGAGAGAGATATTGATGTGAGAGAGAAACATCGATTGGGTTGCCTCCCATACATTCTTTGACTGGAGATCAAACCTGCAACCTAGCTATGTGCCCTGACTGGGAATTGAACCTTTTGCTGTACAAGATGATGCTCCAACGAACAGAGTCACACCAGCCAGGGCCCAGTTTTCTTTCAAAAGCTATTCAACATAATAGTGAATTAATAATTCTATATCAATAAGGATCACAGTATGAGCCAGTTATGGTCGTATAAGTACATATGACTAAAGAATTATGTTTGTGGTTTGTGAATGCCACTACAGGAGAGGATCTAAAAATGAATCTTTGAAAAAAAACCCTCTATCTTGGAGAAACATAGATTAAATATGAACGACAGTAGGGGGCACTTGTATGACAGTGGAGTAAGGAAAAGCATAGTGTTCAGTTTGATTTTTGAACTTTAACTTGTTCCTTGGAAAGTGAATATTTTTCTCTTATGCAGTTTTCTTTATGCAAAACTACCAGTTGGGTTTTAAATATAAAATATTAGGCATAAACAAGAAGTTCTATTTACTCTTTGTTGACAAAAAATGAATTTTCTTCAAGGTTTGTTAAACTTATTTTCTTTCAGGTACTCTTTGGCAAGCAGGAATTACTAGAGTATTTCATTCAAGTATGTCAACATATATGAAGCTTTAAAAATTTGTCTGAAGCAATTTGTCAGGAGCTTCAGTTTCTGTATCAGCCGATTAGTACCACTCTAGACTATGTATTACCTGTCATTCAAAAATCTTGTTGATACTTTCTCATATGAAAATTATGAGTGAAAACAAAACAAACAAAAACCAAAAAAAAAAGAATGTACTTCATATTTATTTGAATAGAGGTACCAACAAACACTTGAAAAATAGCTAAAAAGGTTGAACCCTTTCCACTTCATTTTGTAGCTGATGTTAGATAAGTAAAGCTTTCTCTTATTTGAATAATGATACCAGAAGGTCCTAAAGGCCAAAGCAGTCTTTGTGAGCTGTCTCTCTCTCTCTCTCTCTCTCTCGAATTTCCAATGAGAAATGACAGTATCATTTTCAAATTGGCCCCTGCACAAACCTACATAATTATAGTTATTCTGTTTTCCATACATACCGCATATCTGGATCATCAGCCCTTGAAAATGGAGCAGAGCATGTGCTGATACTTCAGATTCACAGATAAATCCTTAAACTAATTTTAACCATCTATTTTATAATCTGCTCCTGCTTGAATTAACAAAGATGCTTATAATGGGGAAAAAATAAATAGATTTTTTTTCCTCTTGTTTGCCCTTTACCTACATTTTAAATATTATCTCCCATTCTTTACGTTCCAGCTACAGTGAATAATGCCCTTCCTATACATGCCCCGTGTTTTCCTACTTCCACACCTTGCTCATGATATTTCTTCTACCTAGATTTTCCTTTCGTTTCTGCATCTTATTTGTCCTTCCACATTCATCTTAAATGTCACATTGCGCGTGTGTGCAACCTTTCCTGATCCTCCAGGTACAAGTGTTTCCGAACTTATATACTATTATTGAAAGAGATTTACTTAAAAGTAATAGTAATAATAACTGACAGCTAACATTCACACAGTCTTTTGTGAAAATGCTTCCACACATATTAGCTCTTTTGAGCCTCACAGATGGTTTATTTCTTCTGTTTTGCAGCTGAGGAAATGATGGTTCACAGAGGTTAAGTGATTGGTCTGAGGATAACACAGCTAGAACTGAATGTAAATCCTATGACTTCATACTCTGTGTTCTCTCTGCCAAACAGTGCCATTGTATGATTCTTACCCCTTGCTAGTGTGTGTTACAGTTACTTGTATAAAGGTCATATCTGGTCCACTACTTTGTGTTTCCTTTAAAGGAAAGGAAGGGTTAATGCCTTGTTCTTTGTGACCCTGATATCACATAGCAGAGTATTACATATAATAAGGCATCAATAAACATATATTGAAAGGGTGATGATGAGTAGGAGAGTTGTTGATAAATGCATGTGTGTACCACAGTGCCTGGCACATGCCTAATAAATATTTGTTGAGTTTAATTGTAAAATGGACCAACAACCATAGTTAATAAGATATAATATTAACTCATTCAGTCTGTCCAACAACTACAGAGGTAGGTACTCTTTTTTTCTCCATTTTACACTTGATGAAACAGGAACAGGAAGGTTAAGTGACTTGCCCAAGGCCACACAGGTGGTAATAGCAGAGCTAGGTGTTACACTGACAGGCAGTCAACTCTCGAATCTGTATGCCCTCTTAACCATTATGCCATAATCAGTTGTTCAGGATTTTTTATATTATTAAGTTCCTCCCAGACTTCTGTCTGCCTTGGGTGTGGCTCAGAGAAAAGCAGAAGCAGCATAGCTTGTGAAGGTGCTGCAGAGCGGCGGTTCTCAGACTTCATCCTGTATCAGAGTCACCTGGAGAGGGCTTATTGAAGCATGTTGCTGGGTCACATCCCCAAGTCCTGATTCAGTAAGTCTGGGGTGGAGCTTGAGAATTTGTATTTTTAACAAGTTCCCCGTAGATACTGCTGCGGCTGGCCTTGGACCACCTGTGTAAAGTGTAGTAAGAGCATGGACTCTGGAGTTAAGTCCCCAGGGTTCGAATCTCAGCTCTGCCATGTTCTGTGAACTTGGGCAAGTTCTTAAACCCTTCTGTGCTTCAGTTCTCATCTGTAAAGTGGCTATGTTGATAGCACCTACATTATAGGATTTTTTTAAACTTTATTTTTATTGTTGACACTACTACAGATGTCCCTATCACCCCCCTCCTTTGCCCACCTCCATCCCATCCTCCCTCCCCCCCCTCCGTTTCCCTCAGGCCACTACCACGCTGTTGTCTGTGGGTCATGCATCTATGAGGTCTGTCTGGGAAAAGTCCAGCCACTGTTAACATAATGAGAAGGGTTTGTGCGACATCGATGTAACCTGACAGCCAAGGAGAGTCGACTGGAATGCACGTGTGTGAATAATGACGACTTCACTGTACTGGTCATTGGGAGCAGTAGATGCTGTTGAGTGAACATGTATATGTACTGTGTGGCTATTGCATACAAAATGACTGAGCGAGTAGAACTATGCATCTGCATCAAGTTTTGCGTTAAGCTTGAACATTCCTCCACGGAAACTATTTGGATGATTCAGAAGGCCACAGCTATGGACAACTGGTGATTGGCAACTTAACCACAACAACGCACCCTCTTATGCATCACATCTTGTACAGACTCTTTTTTTGGCAAAACATCAAATCACCCAGGTAACTCAGCCCCCCTACCCCCAGATTTGGTGTCCTGCGACTTCTGGCTTTTCCCAAAACTAAAATCACCCTTGAAAGGGAAGAGATTTCAGACGAGATCAGATGCATTCAGGGTGGTATGGCCATAGACAGGGAAGAGATTCCAGATTTCAGTGAGATTCAGGAAAATATGACAGGGCAGCTGATGGCAATTGGGAGAACTGTGTGAGGTCCCAAGGTGTCTACTTTGAAGGGGACTGAGGCATCATTGTCCTATGTATAATGTTTCTTGTATCTTGTATCTTCTTCAGTAAATGCCTCTGTTTTTCATATTACATGGCTGGATACCTTCTGGACAGACCTAGTATGTTCTTTGGCTAACTCCTTCACCTTCTTTTCCCCCTCCCTTCCAACAGCTGTCAGTCTGTTCCATGTATCCATACCTCTGTTTCTCTTTTGTTCAGTTTAGAGATTGAATAAAATACTATATGTAAAGTGCTTAGAATTGTGCTTAGTAAACATGCAGTGTCAGCTACAGTGCTGCTGATAGGACATGGTTCCTTCCTTTGTAGATTTTACAGTGTAGTTACAAAGACTAGATTTAAATCTAATAAGTAAAAAGTGGTGTGAAATCAGGTGTTACTTCATGTCGTTTTGACTCTATCTTAGAGATGAAATGTGTTTATGTTGTGGGGCAGAAGAGGCAGTGGGGCATCAGGAAGAAGAGAGGTGCATGGGAGAAGATAATGCAAAGTTACAGTCAGAATTTAGAAAGATTGGGGTCGTCAGTGGTTTGGGTTTTACAACCAGAGAATTGGAGGGAGGTTAGAAGAGGGAGATAGATACATTGATAGACATTAAGAAAGATATTGAGAAATGCCTGTGTTCTACCAAAGAGATAACTAACTCCTTTTCCCATTCCTTTCTTAGAGTTGGTACTGGTCTGGAGGTGAAGTTCCTGGCAGTTTGTTCTTTCTGGGGAACAATGGCTAAGGAAGTGGTTTGCTACTGGCTTCTGAAGCTGGGTTTTGTAGTCTTTGTCCTCCACAGCTGATTCACATACTTTTGATTCTTGCTGAGAAAGGCAGTTGTTAGGTTTGGAAGTTTTCAGATTCCAGAGCCAGCTGGACAGCTGGCCCTCTGGTAGTTATTTCCCAAACTGCCAGCCCTGTGTCGCCTCATCTCCCGGGGGCCCCTTCTTTTTGACTTTGAAGCGATATCCTATATTTAGCGAACCATTTAGAGGTTGGAGGCAGTTTCGGGGAGCAGGGGGCTCTCTTACCTTAGAGTTTTAGATGGATGGAGTATTTGGGCCCAGGAACAACATGTATCCTCTTCAAAAATTTTAACCCTTTTTTCATCAGGCGTGCTCAAAAGACCTTACAGTGCTAAGAATGTACCTCTAGCCCATGCTGAAGGAGAAGTGTTTATTTTTGGGTGTCCTGCAGAAAATATTTGGGAGAAGGAATGGGGAGAAGTTCAGACAGCTCCATTTATGGTTGAACAATGCTTGGTATTCTACAGAAGGGACCATATGGACAGTGGGGAAGAGTTTTAGCATTCTAAGTGTTCACCTCTTGCTCCCTCCATTCAGGGATTATTAGGGACACCTCATCAGCCATCAGAATGGGGCAAGTTTTTCTTGGGACTCAGATGAGCCTCAGACCCACATCCTAGGCGTCTTCTCTCCCAGCGTGCTGAATCACCGCCTAGGAATGGCAGTAGCCAGGTTGCCGCCTGGAGCACCTTGAGTGCTCTTGGCATGGCGCGTTATTGACTGGCCTTGGTCTCCTAGACACGGCGTGGGCCTCTCCTGTTGAAGTGATAGGGTGGGTCTTAGCTCCCTACTCCAGCTTGTTCCACAAGGCGCTGACCTCCTTCTGAGAGACAATTAAGTGTTTGTGAGCAAAAGAAGGTGGTGACCCAAGTGAAGGCGAACCAGAGCTGCATTAAACAAACATTTGGAGTCACTTTTTTTGGTCTTACACAGTAGGGCCCATCTCAGTCCAAATAGAATGACTGACCAGGCTAGTGTGGGGGCTAAATTCCAGATGCTTATCCAGATAACCAAACAACTTTTGAATTCTCATTCCTTCCGTCGTACTTTAATGTAAGAAATTACCTTTTATAATCATTGTACCCTTTGTCATTTGGGTGATAGGATAGGATTTGAAAAGAAGGTTGGGGTCTTAGAGTGAATCAGCACTGTAAACCAGCAGTCCCTTTTGGTGGCAACGTTCTAGTTCATTCGTATCCCCTCTGAGGGGAAACTAACCCCCCACCCCCTTTTTTTTTTTTTTTTTGGTGCAGGCAGGGATAATAGCCTGGATGGGAGCCCAGATCTTTAGGGAACGAGTGAGTAGCAAGTAGAGGTTTTCCTGTCCTTGTGGTACAAGGGTTAGATTCAGTTTTTGCAGTGAAAGGAAGTGAACATACTTTCCCACCTCCTGGATGTTGCTAACCTTATTAGCAGACCCCAACTTCTGCTTCCTTGTCGAATGTGATTATTACACTGAATTGTTGTCTTTATTGTTGTACTTCAGCACCAAGGGAAGGTCCAAGTCCTTGAGAAGGACAGTGACTGGTCCTGCATCAGCTGGCTCCAGGACCCAGAGGGAATTGCTAAACTAGCAATTAGGCAGTTTCTTAAAGGTTTATTTTCAGCAACCCCACACGCATGACAACTCTGGTAATCTCCCAGTCAATAAAAGGAATAGTTACAGATATTGTACCCGGGGATCCAGATCAAGTCTTAAAGTTCTGGAAGGAAAAAAGCTTAGGAGAACTCAGTCCTACCCCTTTCTCATTGTAATTCCTTCTAACAGCCTTTGAGGTGTCAGCCCCATTTGAAGAACTGCTTTACATATCACAGCATGACTTAGAAGTCAGGATGGCATCAATTTTGGTCTTATAGATAGCTAAGTTTCTTGGGGAAGATTATATGAGGTACCTAAAATTCCTCCTCTCCTAGAAATACCAAAATCTGGTCACAAACTCCTTTCTTCCACTTCTATTCCTTCATGCTTACGCAACCTGGTCTCTCTGCTCATTTCCCAATCATCCCCTTTGTGGTGTCCTTGCCTTTCCTACATATCCTATACGACAGTACTTGTACTGGCATTCTTGTCTCTTTCTGCCACACCTTTGTTTTCCCCAAAGTTGGACCCATGTTCATTTTCTCCACTGATCTACAGAGTTCTACTACATAACATTTTGCTGACTGACTCCTTAACATATTTATGAGCTCCAGCTCCAGCTTGACTTTCAACCCTGCCCCGAAATCTTTCTTCTCCCTTCTGGTTGACTCCCATTCCTTCCCCTCACAGTAGCTATTCCAAAATTTCACCACTTTCCTCAAACTTGCTACTCCACTTTACCTTGTAAATTTTCAACATGTCATTTAGCCTTTTACTTTCCACAGCTCTATCTCTCAATTTATCTGTAATCTTTAGTCCTCACCTCATTCCTTATATTTCAGGAGCAGGCCTCTGGGCATGTACATGGTTTGCATTCTTACGTCTCTCCCCACCTAGTGACTCTTTATTAATACTTTCAGGCTTTTTCTATCCTAAGGAAAAAATTTTTTTGTTTGTTCTTCAAACTAACTTTCTCCTTTTTCTCCCCCCCACTAAATTTTTTTTTTAATCCTCACCCAAGGATATATGTTTATTAATTTGAGAGGGAGAGACAGAGAGACAGACAGACATCGATGTGAGAGAGAAACATTGATCAGAGAAACATTAATCGATTGCCTGTTATATGTGCCCTGACTGGGGATAGAACCTGCAACTTAGTTATGTGCCCTGACTGGGCATCAAAAATGCAACCTTTTGGGGGAAAAGGACGATGCTCCAACCAACTGAGCCACCTGGCCATGGCACCACTAAACCTCTTTAATAGCCTTTGTTATATTCCTTTAGTCATTTTGACCGACTGTAGGTTGGGTTTTGTGCCCAGCATCCCAACTGGATTCCCTCTCACTTGTGACAGCCCACTTGTGGAATCTTTCAGTTCTTGTGCCGTTCGATCTTGTCACAGCATTTGACAGTATTTGGACCCTTCTCCCCCACCCCGTTCCCCCATTCTGCCTGCTCTCCTTGGATGCGTTTACCTACTCTGGTGATTTTATTTATCAACCTTGTCTATGCATACAGTGATGATACTCAAATCAACATCTCTAAATATGAACTTTTCTTTGACGTTCAGACTTGTATTTTCAGATGACTACTGTCCTTTTCCACTTTGAAGTCTATAGAAATTCTAAGGTAACATATCCAAAACCAAGCTTATCATTATCTCCCTTCTTTCCCCTGCCCAAACCTGCTTCTCTTCCTATGTACCCCATCTCAGATACCAATATCACTCTCCACCTATTTGCTCAGACTAGGAAGTTCATTTTTATTTGTTTTTTGTCTTCATTCTACACATCTTATTGGACACTACGTTCTCTTTGTTCTAGATCAGAAACACGTCATTAGCCATCCTGTCCCATGCATCCTGGCTGGACCTGCTGCCTTATTTTAGATCCCCATCATCTTTGGCTTACTGCCAGTGATCATGCCATATCTCTTCTTAAAAATTCCAAGGCTTACTGCCTTCTGTTTCTTCACAGGGTAAAATTCAGACTTCTTAGCACGGGTATGATTCTCAGTTTCATCCCTTGTTTATGCTGTTTATATTCCTTGTTTATGTCCTAAGCCTTGGGTGTTTTTTCCTACTGTATCTGCCTCACAAATTCTTATTCATACTATATTTTTTTATTATAGCTCAGAACTAATTAGCTTTTTATGGTGTTCCAGCTTCTTTCCTCCTAGCCCAACTAGGAAAACTTTGTCTCCTCATCTGCGTCCTCATGGTACTTTATACATCCCTTTGTGACAGTACTTGTCATATTATTTTACAATTATCTGTTTAATTCTCTGGCTCTAGGTCATGAGTACAATGAGGGCACACTGTACCTCCTTCATCCTTGTTTCTTTGGTGCCATAACAGTTGGTCGAATTGTTGGGCTGTGTATAAAGTTCTCGCTATCTCCAGAAAAAGGATGTTTAGAAAGTCTAAAAGAGCTATGCTGCTGTTGGATATTAGTTGTGGTAGGATCTCTCCTCTGTTTATTTCACAAAATATCCATGTTTATTGTATGGAAATTATAAAATACACAAAACTATAAAATTAAATTGAGCTAAAATCCCATTATTTTTGTATAGCCACTGTAAATATTTTGCTGTATTTTCTTTCAGACTTTTTTTTTCCTGCAAATGCATACATGTAAGTACATATTTTGCAAAAGTAAACTATAACTTGTTTTCTTCCTTTACTGTATAGTGAAATCTTTCAGTGTCAAAAAAAATGTATCCACAAAAGAGTTTATATTGCTGTCAGTGACCCCCCCATATGGGTGTACTGCACCTGAGCCAGTCAACTATTGTTGGACTTTTAGGTAATTTTGTGTTGGGGTTATAAACAATGAGATGAATGTACTTTGAGTGTGTGTGTATTTGCACACTTAATCACATTTCTTTTAAATAAATTTCTAAAAGTGAAATTACTACACTGAAAGTCATTGTAAACTTTTAAAAACTCTGGATATATTTTGCTAAACTACTCTCTACAAAAGTTGTACCATGTGGTTGACTTGTTATGCTGTATTGAGATTTTTTTTTTATGGTAGGTTTTGTGTTGCTGTTGGAGGTTTTATGTATTGGGATGATGTAATTAAGGCTGTGTTTTTATGAAGACTGGTCTTACAGCATGTGTAATAGGAATTGGATGAGAAGGAGGAAATCCATTTTTTTAAGGCTGTTTTAGCAATCTAGGTGAGAGGTAATGAGGCTTAGACAAGGAGAGCTGACTGTTGAGTAAAGAATTTGATTGTGAGAGGTATTTGGAAGAACTGATAGCACTTAATAGTAGGTTGTTTGAAGGATAGTGCCACTACTCAAAGTGGGAAGTTAAAAGGAGGCATTGATCTAGGGAGGGAAGATGTGGATTTACTTTTAATAAATTAAGTCCTCGTAGCCGTGGCATGCTCAGGTGGAAATGCCCCACAGGCAGTTGGCATTGCAGAACAGACTTTAGAAGAGAGGCAGGACTCAATCTTCCTAGCCTAGCATTTAAAACTGTCCATAATAATCTTTCCAGCATCCTCGCCACTACCTCCTTACATCCATGGCAGAGAAGACTGTCTTTCTGGAGTAACTTCACTCACCGTGTCTACCAAATAGAATCTTACCCGTTGTTCACAACCCACCTCACTACCCTCTAGGAAACCTTCTCCGATCATCCCTCTGGAAGTCGTTCCTAGTTTCCTAAATGCTAACGGTCATTGCTTTTCTGTATCATTACATTGTACTTTAATATCTTATTTGTATGTGTGCATTATTTTCTTCTGTGACATTGGAAGCTCCTAGAGGTTGAGGACTGTATCATAAATTCCACTTCATTTCCCATGGTGCCAGCTTGGTATTTTGCACATATGTGTCCAAAATATTTGGTGATTTATGGAGTAAATGGAACCAATTTTAATGTAGTAGTAATAGCACATTGGGTTATTATCATTCAACACCTAATACCTGATAAAATGCTATCACTATTTTAGGTGTACTTATTTTTTTAAAAATATGCTCAGGTGCATAATGGGAGGGGAAATGGAAAACAAGGGATGTCAAATGAGAATCCCCTTTTGTTTCACCCAGCATTCCTTTTTTCCCATTTTAAATAATTTTTATTTCTCAATTACAGTTGACATGCATTATTATATTAGTTTCAGGTGTACACCCCAGTGATTAGCATTACATAACTTACTTAATGATCATCTCGATAAATCTTGAACCCATCTGATACCATACATAGTTATTAGAATATTGACCATATTCCTTATGCTGTATTTTACATCATCATGACATTCTTTTTTTTTAAAGTTTTTATTTATTTTATTTTTAGAGAGAAGAAAAGGGAGGGAAAAAAGGAGAGAAACATCGATGCATGAGAGAAACATCATTGATTGCACGCCCCTAGCCAGGGACTTGGCCTTGCAACCAAGGCATGTACCCTGACTCGAAATCAAACTGGCAACCTTTCTGTTTGCAGGACAAGGCCCAACCCACTGAGCCACACCAGTCAGGGCTCCCCATGACTATCCTGTAACAACCAATTTGTACTTTTTAATCTCTTCTCCTTTTTCACCCTTCCCCCCAACACCCCACCCTTTTGGCAACCATCAGAGTATTCTCTGTATCTATGAGTCTGTTTCTGTTCTGCTTGTTCATTTATTTATTTTTTTTAGATTTAATTGTTGATAGATGTGTATTTATTGCCATTTTCTTATTTGTATTTTTGATCTTTATTCTTCTTCTTAAAGAAGACCTTTAACATTTCATGTAATACTGGTTTGCTGGTAATGAACCCCTGTAGCTTTTTATTGTCTGGGAAACTCTTTATATGTCCTTGGATTCTAAATCATAGCTTTGCTGGGTAGAGTAATCTTGGTTGTAGATCCCTGTTTTTCATCACTTTGAATATTTCTTGCCAATCCCTTCCATCCAGCAAAGTTTCTGTTGAGAAATCAGCTGACAGTCTTATGGGAACTCCCTTGTAGGTAACTAACTGCTTTTCTCTTTGCTGCTTTTAAGATTCTTTCTTTGTCTTTAAACTTTGGCATTTTAATTATGATGTGTCTTGGTGTGGGCCTCTTGGGCTCATTTTGTTTGGGACTCTCCATGCTTCCTGGACTTGTATGTCTATTTTCCAAGTTAGGGAAGTTTTCTGTCGTTATTTTTTTCAAATAGGTTTTCAATTTCTTGCTCTCTGTCTTCTCCTTCCGGCACCCCCATTATGCAAACGTTAGTATGGTCCCAGAGGCACCTTACACTATTCTCCTTTTTTTGGATTCTTTGTTCTTCTTGCTGATCTGATTGAGTGTTTTTTGCTTCCTTATATTCCAAATCAGATTTGATTCTTGGCTTCATCTACTCTACTGTTGATTCCCTGTAAATTATTCATTTCAGTTAGTGTATCTTTCATTTCTGACTGGTCTTTTTTTTATGCAGTTGAAGTTCTCACTGAGTTCATTGAGCATCCTTATATCCAGTGGGTTGTTTTTTTGTTGTTTTGTTTTGTTTAAGATTTTATTTATTTCATTTTTAGACAGAGGGGAAGGGAGGGAGAAAGAGAAGGAGAGAAACATTAATGTGTGGTTGCCTCTTGTGCACCCCCTACTGGGGACCTGGCCCACAACCCAGGTATGTGCCCTGACTAGGGAGTTGAACCAGTGACCCCTTGGTTCTCAGGCCAATGCTCAATCCACTGAGCTACACCAGGCAGGGCATAACCAGTATTTTGAACTGTGCATCTAATAGATTGCTTGTCTCCATTTTGTTTAGTTCTTTTTCTGGAGTTTCGTTTTGTTTTTTTCATTTGGGACATGTTTCTTTGTCTCTTCACTTTGGCAGCCTCCTTGTGTTTGTTCCTGTGTATTAGGTAGAGCTGCCATGTCTCCCAGGCTTGGTAGAATGGCCTAATGTAGTTGGTGTTCTATAGGGTCCAATAGCACAGCCTCCTTGATTACCCAACTGGGCACTTGAGGAGTACCTCCTGTGTGGGCTGTTGAGCCTTGATTACTGTTAGCACATCAAGGGAGGGATTTACCCCCAGGTTGATTAGCTGCAAGTACTACTGTGACCACTGACCACTGATTTACTTCATCGGGGCTCTTGTACCTGGTGAGTCTGCCCCTTGAAGTGTGTCGCTTGTGCAGGTGGTTGGGTGGTGATGCTTAGATGTGGTCTGGTGATGTCCACTGGATGTGCTGGCTCTGGGGCTTCCCTGGAGGTGCAGGCCCAGGTTAGCCATGACCTGTGTTCTGCCAGAGGCCACCTGGCATGAGCTACAAAGTTATCTGCAGATGGCTGCTACTTGGGCTGGGCTTAGAGGTACCTAGGAGAGGCCAAGCTGTGAACCATGGCCAGTTGCTGCTAGTGCTGGGGCTGCAGCCACTTAGTGAGATGTATAGGGCATGCTGAGGTCAGATCCTGTTTCTTTGAGAGATTTTAGGAATATCTAAAGCAAGATCCAAGAAAGGCCATTGTATGGAAAAGCCACTGGAAACAGCTTGGGTGGACCTGGAAGTGGGGTGGGGTGGGGTAGGACCTCAGGGAATTACCAGGGACGGGCAAGCAGTGTGAGCCAGGTTGATGGAGTCTCAGATATGGTGCCTGCCTGCTGCCTCTGTGAGTGAGGGCTCATCAAAGGAACAATGGCCCCAGCCAGCACTTCTGTCTGGGAGAAAGCTACCACCCAGCTTTCTGGTACCAGACAATTCATTCTTCCCTATATGTCTCTGGTGCTTTTCAAGATGCTGCCCCAGCACTGGAGCTCAGAGGGAGTGAATCCAAGCAAGTCCATGCACAGGGCCCTTTAAGAGGAACTGCCTGGGACTCTAGCAGCCTTGTCTCTCTCAACCTCAATCCTTGCAGGTTTTTACAGCCAGAAGTTATGGGGCTGTTTCTTCCTGGCACTGGAACCCTGGGATGGAGAGCCTGGTATGGAGCTGGGATCCCTTGCTCCTCAGGGGGTACTTCTGCAGCCAAGATATGCCTCCCAATTTTTATCTACCACACACGGGTGTCAGACTGGTCCATTCTGTGTCTCTCTCCCCCTCCTAACAGTCTTAATGTGGCCTCTTCTTTAATTCCCTAGTTGTTGGACTTCCATTCAGCCAGATTTTAGGCAGTTCTGAATGATGGTTGTTCTGTAGTTTAGTTGTAATTTTGATGTGGTTGTGGGAGGAGGCAAGTACAACATTTACATACCCTGCCATCTTTCCCAGACAGCTCCCCCAAGATTCTTAAGTGTGGTATATAACTGCCCTTTAGCTTCCAGCTCCCTTCATTCCCCTGAAATTGCTGTTGTCAAGGTCACCAATCAACTTTAATCGCCAAATCCAGTGGTAATTTTTCAGCCCTAATCTTACTTGACCTTTCTTTGGTACGTACTTGCCACTAATTATGAAACTCCTTGAAAGTTTCTCCTTCCCTAACTTTTTTGTCCCGAACTTTTTGTGACCTTGCTCGTCTCTGATTTTCCTTTTTCATTTACAGGTTTATCTTCCTATATCTTAAATCTTAAATAAAAGATTTAGGGATTTTGTTTTTGGCCCTCTACATAATTTTCTTGAGTGACTTTATTTATACTTAATGGCTGCAACTGTTGGACCAGATCTCTTTCTTGAGCTCCAGACATTTATCTCTGAGTACCGGAGGACTTCTTTTGGCTACCATATAGGTATCTTCTACTCAACATGTTCTAAACTGAGTGCTTCTTCTTCACCCCAGGAAACCTACTTTTCTCTCTCCTGTTCCTTACTTTGGCACCAACTTTTACCCAGTCACACAAGTGACTTGAGACTGTCCCTTCTCTTGGTCCTACCACCCTCACCCCCACTCAGATAACAGTGATCAAATATTGTGTAATTCTACTTCATCTCATGCATCCTTTCTTTTCTTCCCATCCCAAATACAACTTTTTTAGTTCACATTCTGTTGTTTTTCAGCATATAACCGTAACAGTGTCCTAACTGGTTCTCCTGCCTTCGTCTTGCTCCTCTTCACTATTGCTAGAATACTCTTTCTAAAATTAAAACTTGATCATAAAAGAATAGTCACTCCCAAGCTTAAACCTTTCCGTGATTTTCCATTATCTTTAGGTTGATATGTGATTTCTTTAGCATGGCATGCAAAGCTTTTATGTCCTGCGACCATTCTTCCAGAATTGAGAGTACCCTTATACTCTGTCCATATTTAAGTTTCTTAAAATAGTTATGTTGTTTCCTCTGCCTACAGCACTGCTGTCCCCATCAATCCAACTCTCTCTAGCCCCAAAATTCCATTTGCAGCCTCATCCCCTTCCAGAAGCCTTTCCTGGGCTTCCATGCTTCCTTGTTTCTGTGCACCTTTGTCAGCATCAGCTGCAGTATGTTGTCTGCTGGGTCACTTGCTTGTCTCCCTCACTAGATTGTAAACTGCTTGAGGAACGAGACCCTGAGCGCATATCAGTGCTCTACAAATTTGGCGCAGGGCAGGCATATAGGGCAGGCTTGTTGGATGTATGAATGATTGAGTGCGAAGGGTGTGTGGTCAGTGGCAGTGCTGGGATCAGGATTCAGAACCTCAAATTTTTGGCTTTTAAACTTTCATTTATTTGTTTTTTGACTAGGTAATACATTCACATAATTGGATATTCAAAAGCTACAAAAAGATACACAGTGAAAAATCTGTGTTTTCATCCCAACCATCCTTTTCCCTTCTGAACACAGTTGGTATTATCAGTTTCTTATGCTACTTTCCATAGGTGATATGTGCATTTATTCAGTCACATATCTTATGAATTAAAAAAATTAATTCAGCAAATATTTATTGAGTACCTGGTATGTGCCAGGTTCTGTGCAAGGCTCGGGATAAATGGTGAACAAAATAGATAAGAGAATTCCTGTCTTTATGGAACCTAAATTCTATATTTTCTTCCTTCTTTTTTTAAAAATATAAATGAGAGCTAACATACACTCTATTCTGATCTTGTTTTTGTTTTTTTTTTTAATCTTGGAGATTTATCCATATCAGTCCATAAATACCTCTTTTTTTCCTTCATGCTTATTATTCTGTTATATGAATATACTGTCACTTATTTAGCCTACTGATGGGCAGTTAGGGTGTTGCTAGTCTTTGCCATTACAAAATGCTGTAATAAAAAACTTTGTTGTACACTTACCACTTTGCATCTATATATCTTTAGGGAAAATTCTTAGGTATGGAATTGCTGGGTCAAAGGGTATGCATGCTTCTCGATTAGTTGGGTAGTTTCATCCACTGCTTAAGTTTTTTATTATGGATATTTTAAGCATATAGATAAGTATAGATAATATTATAGCAGATACATATGTACCCTACTACTCATTAAACAGATGTTGACATCCTCACTGAGGTTCTACCTTAACATTGTGACATTCTTCCACAGAACGTTATCTTTGACTTGAGTTCTAAGTTTCTTAGAACCCATACCCTGCCATCAGGGAGTCACCACTGTACAGTCTATCTTGAACTTAAAAAAAAAAAAGTAACTTCATTGTTGGCAAAAGATAACTTTAGAAGAAAATTCCATTATGCTATTTTTAGTGCCTAGAATCTGACTTCTCCAAAATATTTATTTTGCCTCCTTCCTCTTCTCAAAGCAACAAAGGAATGCTACCAGAAGTTGGTGGCCTGACTTTTTGGAGGCTTGTTTTATTTGTTGGTGGGGTATAGTCCAGGTGAATTGAACCAGCAAGCACCACCCCCACCCCCAGTTTGTCAGAATAACTAAATGTGGCTCTTCTTAGCAGGCACCTTCTTTTAACTGACTTGGAGGTGCAGCTGTGTCCTTTGTCTGGGACCTTATGGAGTTGGCGAAAGAAAATGTTTTGGAGGAGTGGGGGAAGCTGTTGATTTCTGTTAACACCCGGATACCTATATCTGTTTCAGTATGCTTTCGTTGAAATAAATTTCCTTCTCTCCTACCTCTCTTCTAAAGGTCTATAACTTGGTCCAGTGATTGGTGACTCTTGCCTCTGATCTTTTATATAGGTGCTCAGAATGCCCAGCAGTGAGGTATTTACATTATCCTGTGATTTCATAAACTTAGAGGAGAGCCTTAGTTTCAGGCAGGGCTAGAGCAGATTCATCTTAAGAACAGGCATTTTTGCCTTGCCCCCAGTTGCTCAGTCCTTTTTACCTTGTTTGGTCTTGTAGTATTACATAACCATTATAGGGAGGAAAGGATTCGTAGGATTCACTCATTTCTTCATGGACTACATAGCCAAAAAGAAAAGGATCAAGGAGAGAGAGCTGATTGGAGGGTCAGTGGCCTAAAGCATGAGCTCTTTTTAAGCTCGCTGTCGGGGTCTTTGGTATAGGTCTGATCCACACAAAGTACCTCCCCAGGTCTGGAGTGAGCACAGAGGGGGGTGAAACTGCTTGGACCCTTGTCAAACCCACACTTCGTTTCCAGTAAAGCCTCCCATGGTCTTGCCATTTCAGTCCTCTCCTAAGCACAGGAGGTCTGATTTCTTTTGTCTTCTGTTCCTCAGCCCTACAGAGAGAGTTTTGGCTCTGGGGACAACCCTTTCTTCAGATGGCAAACTCATTTTCTCTCTAGCAGACCAGAGGGACAAGGTGTAATTCAACTCCTCTCTCCATCAGACACTGTTGCCAGGGGGAAACAATGAAGAAAGTGATCTTTGTTGTTCCCTGAATAGGGCCATGAACCTGGCACCTGCTTTTGTTGCTGGCTTCTTAAGTCGCTGGAGACATTTCTGCTGTCTTCCTGGGTCATCAGCTGCTTTGGGGTAACAGTGGCAACTGGCTGTGGGGTGTCAGTTCTATCTCAAAGAAAATGGATGTATTTATATGAGGAGAGTTACCTTTCATGTCTCTAAGCCTCTTGTCTTCAGGGCTGGTCTAGAGAATGAGCAGTTGGATGTCAGCTGTGCCCTCAGTTTGACCATTCATGACCCTTCTCTGAATCTGAGGAGACAGATTCTTTCCTTTTTCATCCTGCTCTCTCATTAGGCTGAGTTCTGTGTTCCCAGCACCTAGGTCAGTGCCTGGTGCATGGTTAGAATGCAACAAATGTATGTGGAATGAATGATTGGGAGGATTCCTTAAACTGGCTGTCCAGATTTAGTTTCACTGACCTCTGATATGAGGGGCCTGTGGAGGACTGCCTTGTGGGAGGGGGACCGCCTTGTGGGAGGAGGACCTTTGTTTTTAGGAGGAAGATTGCTTAAAAGGAATTACAGAACGTATTGATTTCTAGATGGTTTGGGAAACTGTGGGAACTCCAGGATAGGACTTATTCTTTATCATGCGTTTAGAACCTTCTCAGTTATTAACTTTCTGCTGGCAGACTTGCCCTCCTGCTTTAGGAGTAATATCCTGAACCTGACTCAAGCCTTTTCTTCACCTGGGCTCTTACATTCCTGAACCCACACTGGGGCAGGGCAGGGATTGCTTTTTAACTGTCTTTGTCATTATAGAGTCAGAGCCCTAAGGACCACACCTCATACACTGTAGTCTGGATTCCTGATCTGCCTGCATTCAGTCAAGTTCCACTCAGCTCTTAGGTGTCTGTGCCTCGGTGAAGGCTGTTGGAGACAGCAGAGCATTACTACCCCTCACCCCCCACCCCGCCTTTGTCAGCAGCTGGCCAGAGAGTGCCTATTAGACTGCCAGATCCTAAGCCTTTCACATTTGCCTGTCTCTGTATGGAATTTAGGGCAGAATCTGTCTTACTACCCAAGGTTACATTCACTGTTCACCATTCACTGGGACCTACTGGAGGATAAAAGATGAACAACCCCCAAAAAGCATATACATGTATTATACTATGGTGCTCTGGAATGCTCTGAGTCTGGGGAAAGGTCCATTGTCTGCGAGAATACAACTGGAGTCCAGGCCACTGCATCCTCCTCCCCTTCTCAAGAGCCCCACACTGGAACCATCACTCACTCCATAATTCCAAACATCCTTGTTTTTGTTTAATTTTTATCTGATATGGTGAAACACACAGAGGAAATGACAAGCTAACATGTGTTGTCTTTTAAATGCACTTAGTTCAAGTGGCTATTTTAAATGTCAGCTGTTCCTGCCATTAGATTCCGTTCGTCTGGGCTGATTTTCCTCCCTGGAGTGGTAGAAGTCTCTGATAGAATTTTATAGTGGCATTAAAGCAAGAGAGCCCAGGTCTTTTCTGGCTGATTGATCATTCCTTCACACCTGTTCTTTTCAGTACTTACGTTCGGATCTCACTAAGTTAATTGCGTTCAGATCAGGACACAAAAGAGGTCTTAGAGATTAATTCAGGGGTTCTTTATCTGCGGTTTATTGACCCCTCTTCACTTGTAAACAAAAGTTTGTAGGTAGGTGAATATATACCTTTTTTTTTTTTTAACTGAGAAAATAACTTTTGTTTGGGGGAATGGGCAGGTATCTAGTCTCAGAACTTCTGGAATTGTTTCTTTGTGCCAGCAGCCTTGGTAGCCTTGAGCACATTGAAGCGCATGGTCTTGCTCAGGGTCCGGCACCCCTCCACTGTGACAATGTCACTGACCTGGACATCTCTGAAACAGGGGGACAAGTGCAGTGACATGTTCCTGTGGTGCTTCTTGAAGCAATTGTACTTTCAGATGTAGTGGAGATAGTCTTGGTGGGTGATAGCAGTCCTCTGCATCTTCACCTTGGTTACAACGCAGACAAGATGCACCCTCAGATGGAGACATTATGGGTAAAGGGGCATTTCTTGTCCAAGTAGGTGCCCTCAGTGGCCTCTGGGTGTCTTGAAACCCAGACCAGTGTTGTCGTAGTGTTGCAGTAGCTTCTCTTTGCCAGTTTCTCCAGGTAGGACCCTCTTCTTATTTTGAAAGGTGGTGGGCTGCTTTTGGTAGGCATGCTCCATCTGAGTGTCTGCCCTCCGCGCGGCTGCCTGAAGAAAGCTGCTAGTGATGTTCGGGTTTCCTTATCAATTTACTGGTATGTGCCGTTTTATAGGGATAGTATACTCAGTTTTCATCAGCTTCGCACTGGAGTTTGTGACCTAAAAAAAAAAAAGTTAAGAACTAGCATTTTATAGGGATTTTGGACTCCTGCTCACATAGCTAGTTAGTGGCAAAATTGGATCTTGAGATAAATTCTGGACTCCAGGTATCTTGACTCTACAACCAAAGTTCTTTCCACAGTACCCTATTATTCATACTCTTCTGGAGAAATAGTGGAATAATGTCTGGGAACACATACATATGATCTGAACTGGTATTTAATGTTTGCCTTTCTCATCCACAGCCTTATTTCATGCCGAGTACCTGGTCACTTGAAATAGGTAACCTCAGAAACACTGTGATTCTTACAGTAATATATTACAGAATTTATTTATTTAAAATTTTTTAAATTTATTTTAGAGAGAGGGAGGGAGGGGGAGCGGGGAGAGAGAGCTCAATCTATTGTTTCAGCCATGTATATATTCATTGGTTGGCTCTTATGTGTGCCCTGACCCGGGATCGAACCTGCAACCTTGGCATATCGGGATGACACTCTAACCAACTGAGCTACCTAACCAGGGGGAATCGTATACATTTTTTTACACTTGCATTCCACTGTCTAACATATGCGCTGTAAGCATTAAACTCCCTTTTGACCTTTTAATCTTGCCCATTAAATTGTTCCTTGAGAAAATGCAATCATGTATTGGGTATCCCCTGTGACTCCTAATATTCAGATCTTCACACAGTGGCCTGGCTACCTTGTTGGTACTGTTGATTGACTAATAGCATTTTAATTTTTCCCATTTCTATTATCATAGCAGTTGCTAATATTATTTAGCCCGATCTTTAAGTGAGCACACTCCCTTTTCTCTTTGTTTTCACAATGCTAGTTTTACAGCTTCTCCACCTGCATCTAATCCACATAATTGGGAATTCTGTGGAATGTTATATTTTGCACCCTGAGCTCTACCCCACGTCCCTGACCAGCAGTCTGCATGGCAGGTTGCTCTGAAAAACTTCGGTCCTGCGGGAGGGGTAACTCTCTTATGAGGGGTTAATCAGTGGAGTCTGACTCGATTGGTTGCTCATGGTTTTCTAGGATGCCAAGGTAAGATGAGCCAGAGTACCAAGCGCAGGTTTGGGAAACAGGTGCCTTCCATGTTTTCTCATTGGCTTGATGTGTGACTTGGACAGGTTGCTTAACCTCTATTTTCTCACCTGTAAATGAAAATTTACAGTTATTTTCATAAAAACATTCTTCAAGATGAATATAATAATGCAGATGAACCATTTACAACAAAAATGCTGTAGAAATTTCAGAGTTTTTTCCTCTGTTTATAACCTGAGTAGCTTATCCCCAGAGGTTGTAACTCTTGGGAGGTGTCATTTAAAAAAAAATTACACTTAAAAAAAAATCCTCACCTTAGGATATGTGTATTGATTTTAGAGAGAGAGGAAGGGAGGGATGGAGGCAAGGAAGGAGGGAGATAGAAATAGAGATAGGTAGATAGATGTGAGAAGCATTGATTGGTTGCCTTTCCTATGCGCCGTGACTGGGGATTGAACCTGCAGCCTAGGTGTGTGCCCTGACCGAGCATTGAACCAGCAATCTTTTGGTGCACAGGACCATGCTTCAATCAGCTGAGCTACTGGCCAGGGTGAGGGTGGCATCTTTTTGAAACTAATGGAGTAGAATGAAATTTTTTTCACTTCCCAAAGTACATTTTTAATATTAAACTATAACTTTTATGACAAATATTATACTATTACATTATGCATATATCCATATCTTTACATTCTGGTGCCAGAGACCTAAGAGAACTTAGGTTTAGCTGTAACAAACTAAGCTAAAAATAGAAAATAATTGCTTATGGATTAAATAAAATTCTGTAATTTTCCTTAAGATTTATGACATCTCCTATAACTTGTACTTGCACACTGGTGGTTTCAATAACAAAATTATATACATAAACTATAGTAAATTTTATTTTCAAAATAAAATGCATTCTTTGAGTTAAACATTTGGATTTAGATTACCATTAAACTATGTAGTATAGTCTTAGAAATGCCCTCAAATTATAAACTCAAATGTATTTTGTCAGTCTTTAAAGGAAATGTATGTCACCATGGAGTAGAATGAAACTCGAAGCAACTACTGAAATCATTAAAAGCACAGCAGAAACAAATCAGCGGAAATAGTACCCTGGAGTGGGGAGCAGGTGGGCGGTGTGTGGGCTGTATTTTCTCCTTAGTTATCTATGGAGAAGATCCTGCCTCCCTGAACTGTGCTTTTAGCACTTAGGGAGTGGGTTTAACGGTTTCTGCTTCTTTCCTCTCCCTACCTTGGATTGTATGCGCGTGCAGTGCCTCAACTGTGTGTGGCTGGATTCCAGTCTGTAAATGTTACTGCTGTAAGGAGAGTGCAGAATTGGTTATTTATTTTGTAAAATCTGTCCCATTGCCATGTGATATTTGCTCAAGAGCTCCTGTTGTGGTAACGTTCTTGTGTTGAGTGCGGCAGTTGAAAGGTTTCGTTCTCAGATGTTAGATGAGCCCCTAACTGCTCTCCTGAAAAGCATTTAAGTCTTTCTCTCTAGAGTTTAAACCAGAGGAGCAGTAATCCCAGTGGAACCTGGGCTGGGGTCTAGAGAGAAAGTGGCAGATGAGGTGGCAGATGATCCCCGGGGGCTGTTGTGGTCTCTTGTCTCATTTGCACAAAGGAGGGGCTGGCCTTTCCTGGGGAGGTATTTCCGCTCACTGTAGCAAATGAGGGCGTGCAAAGGGCTGTAATGTAATGAGGCTTCTCTGGTGACGTCACTTGTAAATGTGGTCAAAGTCCAGTTCTTGGGGGCTAGGAGACGCGGTAGGAGAGATCAGTTGGTTTGCACACTCTCACTTCTCAGCTGTCACTGCGCCATGGTGCCTACTTCCAGCCGCTGAACCAACACAGCTGGGCCAGGCCATGAATGCTTACAAGTACCAGAAGTTCCTGGAGGGACTCAACAACCTTAGAGGTATTATAAGCCGTCTGGCTCCCTGCCTTTTGTCCTTGCTGATTGTGTGAACACTTACTGTGGTGCGTGTTGTATGGGGATTTTACTTGCCATCAGTCCCTTAGGGGCTTAGAAAGCCCTCTTATTCTGAGCTGGCCATATTTTTCTGTATGTGTTTAGGCAATTACCTAGAAAGGACAGAGTTTGTAAATGTGATTGTGGGTGTGAGGTAGGAGGGAATCCTCTCAGCTACTTCAGCAGCAGTCTATTCTCCTGCTTAGAGGGGCAATGAATACATGTCTTCTGCTGTTTTGAGCTCAGCAGAGCTCAGGGCACTTCCTGGGCAATGGGGGTGGAGGGCTGCTCTTGCCACTTGGCCCTGCAGCCTCACCTAGGTGTAGCTGGGTTTCTTGGGTCAGGTTTTCTACTTGCCTGTGTCTACAATGAGTCAGAGTCCCATCCCGAGAGAACAGGGAGTCAAGAGTGGTTGTGTGGGGAGGAGTAATGCAGGTCGATAGGCCAGAGATGTCATTGTAAAGGGTAAATGAGTGAAGTTAAAGGAGGAAACTTTTTTATTAAAATGATATTTAAAGGTAATAGTGTTTGCTTTGCATGGTTGGAAAACTTTGCTAACCTTAGATGAGAAAAAATGCTCTCAGATGTGACAATGCGGGACTCTTTTTGGCTGTTAAGGAGGAAAATAAATGAAATCTTTTTACTTCCCCTTCTCTAATTAATAGGTAGTTTTATTTCCATTTAGTTAGGAAGATGATCAAAAGAGCGACATCATCCCTCTTTCATTAGCAGTCAGGATTCTAGACCCGGAGCAGCCATGGGGTGTGGAGAGAGTATGAGTAGGCAGAGAGAGGAGAAGGGTGAAGTGGTTTTCTCCTGGGTTGAGAGGAATGGCAGGAGGTCTGGATTCCCATCCTACCAGGGTCTGTAGATATTTTACTTTCTTTCATTGTCTGTTGGAGAATTATTTCTAAAAGGTAATATATATGAAGGGCTTTGTATACTACAAAGGTATATGTAACTGTAAGGTATTTTTCTGGTGATCTCTATCTTCCCTTTTCTTGCCCCATGCCATAGAAACGTTTTATTTCAGAACTTCCGACAGCTAGAACCAACCCCCTTTAGGTTCAGGGCTCTGTAAGCTCATCACGCATCAGACAGGTCTTAGCAAGAATGAGTGACATCAACTGTTGCTTCCCTCTCAAAGGAAGTTTTGAGAGGGCAGAGAGTCTGGACTTCTTTATCTAGACGCATGGGGAAGACCTGGCAGATGGGGGACAGAAACCAATGGTACTTCTCAGTTATTCTTCCAGTTTTTGGGTCTTGTTGGGGGATGAGGATTGGTACAAGCATGTATCCTTGTCCCTTACAAGGGCCCTCTTTTCTTGCCCTGTTTCCTGTCTTATAGGGATTCTTCTATATTCCCGGGCATGATGCCCAACCAAGAACAGGAGCCCTTTCCCTCCTGTGTTTAAAAAACACATGGAAGGCCCTCACTGGTGTGACTCAGTGGGTTGAGCATAGTCCTGCAAACCGAAAGTTTGCCTGTTCGATTCCTGGTCAGGGCATGTGCCTGGGTTGTAGCCCAGGTCCCCAGTCAGGGGCGTACAAGAGGCAACTGATGGATGTTTCTCTCAAATTAATGTTTCTCTCACTCTCTTTCTCCCTCCCTTGCCCTTTCTCTAAAAAATAAATAAATAAAACCTTAAAAAAAACTCCACATGGAACGATTATCAAACTTAATTAACCTGCATATCCCTTCAGCAGCAGCAAAGTCTCAAGAGTTGAAACCCCAGGCCTCTCCTTGGATACTGAGCTCCTTAGTTTAGTTTTGCTCCCTGTTACCCTTAGCATCATTCTTCTGATAAAAGGCCAGAGCTTTTTGAGGATGGACAGGTGGTAGACAGAAACTGTAGGAGGTTTACTTATCCATAGGATTGGAGAATGTAACTTTTCCTTTTGGTTCCCCTTTATGTCAGGGTTTAGATGAGAAGTTAACCACAGTAGGATGGCCACAGCCTACGTGGATCAGGCTTAGCAGTGACACAGGTAGATTTCTGAGGTTCTCAGGAGACCATACCACCACAATTATGTCCTTCTCTGCTCTCTGTGCTTCAGAAACAAAGTGCAGGAATGACTGGTGGCAGGACCCTCTTTATATTCCTCCCATAAAACATCCACGGAGGAAGGAATCCTTTTTTATGCCCTAAATGGGAGTTGTTTTGGTCCCCAGTTTCCTTTAACTCTCCTGATGTTCTTGGTGGGGCTAATGGAACCAAATAACTCTTGATTTGATCCTCGCATGGGGTGTAGAGGTTTCAAGTTGCACCCTTCAAAGGGTTATTTCTGTTTTTGGAAGAAGGTGTATGGGAACCAGTTTGGCAATCATTTGTTTTCTTAGCCCACCTACAAAGTGCCCCCCCACTCCTTTCTTGGCACTGTCACGGGGAATGCTCCTTTATGGGGCTGAGGTCAGAGAAGAGAAAGGGCCACAGCAGGAGCAGCTCGCACCCCACTTTTCCCGCCCCAGACACCGGGGCTCTCTGCCGGGTTATTTTGGCTTTATGCTTCTAAGATGAACTCAGAAGCAACTTAACTTCTGTAAGTATTAAATAAGAGAGTATATACACTTAGTGTAGTGTCTGATATGTGGTCAGAATTCACCAAATGTTAGTTTTACCTCTTCTTTCTTTGTCCCCTTCAGAGACTTGTTTGAATCACAGTGAGTCCTATGCCTGCTTTGGTCCAGGATGAACTGGATCAGGTCACCTTCTGACTGGGGAGTAGTAGCCCTAGTCACTTATCCACCTATTTGGCTCCAGGTCTTACTTGATCTCACCGTAGGACAGTTATGATGTTCAAGAATGGATGACAACCGCATTAGGGATATTAGTGATACCAACAAACACTGAACAGATGTTAGTTATGGACTAGGCATTGTTGTAAGCACTTTATTTGTATTAATCCATGTAGCTCTTATAATACTCCCATACCCTAAATAGTTTACAGTGGTATACCTAAGGTTTGGCTGACCTAAGAACATGGTTCATCTGTCCTGCTAAGGATATGATAGTCCCTAGGAATATAACAGCCAAAATGCTGTCTTGTGCTGCTGTCTGATGCTGGGGACCATATGAATTAAGGGAAAATACCCATGTCTGACCAAATGTATATATACAAACACACTTGGGAACCCTACTCCCTAAAGGAGAGTGGCAGTATGGTGCTTTGGACTGAGGGCAATAGATCTTTTCTCTCTACACTAGTCTCCTTGAACTGTCCTGTTTCTTTCTTTCTTCCTTTCTTTCTTTTCTTTCAAGATTTTATTTATTTTTATTTAGTTTTAGACAAAGGGGAAGGGAGAGAGAAAGAGAGGGAGAGAAACATCAGTATGTGGTTGGCTCTCACACGCCCCCTACAGGGGAACTGGCCTGCAACTCAGGCATGTGCCCTGACTGGGAATCTACTGGTGACCCTTCGGTTCGCTGGCCAGTGCTTAAATCCACTGAGCCACACCAGCCAGGGCTGTGTCCTGTTTTCTAATCCCTCATTCACTTATATATACTGTATAATAGTCTTTATGGCATAAAACATATGACATACATATAATATGCAGCAGGTTTGTCATGCTCACTCCAAAAAAGCATCTGATTAACTTTATTCTCTGTCAGAACCTGGATTTTTTCCATGTGGGAGAGTTCCTGGAAAGAGGGCATGTAGTTGTTCGGTTTAGTCTTTATAATTGTTTCTGTCATGTTGCTATAGGTCTTAGACAAGTATTCTGCCCTGGGCTGCCAAGCAGACAGTTACATGCAAACTATTGTCTTTGTCAAACTCTCCTGTTTATTTCACCTACTGTGTCCCCTGATTGTGGTGAAAGCTTCCCTTTAACAACAAAAAAAAATTTCTAGAGAAAGGGAAAGGGAAGGAGAAAGAGGGAGAGAAACATCAACGTGTGGTGGCCTCTCACATGCCCCCTACTGGGGACCTGGCTGGCAACCAAGGCATGTGCTCTGACTGGGAATCAAACTGGCAACCCTTTGGTTCACAGGCTGGCGCTCAATCTGCTGAGCCACACCAGCCAGGGCTGAAAGTGTCCCTTCATTTCACCTGTATCTTTGTGCATTCCAGAGAGGCTGACAGGAAGAGGTAATTAGCTCCCCTCTTCATTTAGTTACTGACTCTGCTTTTCTTGACATGGTTCAACTTGCAGCCATTCCTCCACGTAGTGGGTAATTGTTGAAGGGAGCCCAGTGGGAGAAGAGGGACATTGTAGAAGTCTTTTGAAGTTCTAGTCCTCAGATTCCTGTGACTCTTTGGTGCTTTGATACCAGGACTGCAGTGCCATGTATCCTATTGCTGCTGCTTCTTCTTGGAAGTCTTTAACTTTTATTTCTCAAGCCTGCCAAAAAACATAGCCATTGAATGATTTCTGCCTAGATGGACCTGTCCTATGGGTATGACAGGTTGAACTATTGGCCCAGGTCTTACTCTTTGACAGAGCCCAGGCCCGTGCTGTGACTGATAGTTGTGGATTAATTAGGGAGGCAGAGAGGTAGGTGAAGGAGAGTGATGAGAAAGTGGTTTTCTAACCTTTGATAAGAAACACTTGTGATAGATCCATGAGGTAATGGCTTATTTTTTAAAAAACAAATACACTCCAACTTCCACCCTTCTCTTCCTTTGCATATGCTCTCCTGTTCCCTCTGCCTAGAATAATCAAACTTCTTTTCAGTTTATCCATGCAGGGGTGTCCAACCTTTTGACGCCTCTGGGCCACACTGGAGGAGGAGTTGTCTTGGGCCACACATTAAATACACAAACACTCACGAAAACTGATAAGCAAAAAAAAGGTTTTAAGTAAATTTACGATTTTGTGTTAGGCCATCTCCATAACCACCCTGGGCAGCATGCCGGCCCTCCAGAGAGGGCCTCAGGTTGGACACCCCTGCTAGTGCCTGTCTCAATCTCACTTGCCCCTCCACACCCATGTTTTTGTTTTGTTTTACATTTCTAGGTAGAATTATTATTTTTTTATTCATCTGCATTGTCATAGCACTTTAAACATACTAATTTTAGAACATATCACATTATGTTATATTTATTTTACTAAACATTTTATTTTCCTGCTAGTCTTTATTTCTTGGGCCAAGTTTTCTGTCTCAGTTTACTCATTTGTAAAATAGAGATGATAGAATTTATCTCACCAGATGTTGTGAGAATTAAATGAGATAGTAAATGTAACATCTGGCAGAGTCAGAGTCCAGGAGTTGTTACCCACACAGTTGCTAAAGGTGGGAGGGAACTGTGTCTCGTTTATGCTTGTATCATTCAGCCTAGCGTGCTGCCTGGCAGATACTAAGCATAAAAGAAACATTTGAAGAATTGAATTGAACTAAACTCATGTTTTCAAATGTCCTTCAGTTGCACCATAGGAGATTAAAAAATACTCCAAGAATGGTGCCTGGGCTATATAAATTTATAAAACCCTTTTATTGTAGTTTTTCCTGCAGTGCCAGATTATGACTCCCATAAGAAACTTCACATTTTATCATCATACCTAATTTTTGGTCAGAAAATGATATTATCCATAACTGACTGTTTTGAAACATTAAATCCAAACACAAAGAATGAAAATGTACTGCTCTTGAAAACACTGGAATGATGGTATTACTAGTCCGTAAACAGTTTCCAGTGAGGGGTTCCAGGTATATTCTGGGCAGTGGCAGTGTTGTCGAATAAGTGAAGAAGGTGGCTGATGAGAAGGCACACACACAATTTTGGTTCCAGTAGCTCATCATGTTTGTCAGATCATCTTCCTCATTATTTTATAGCTTTGCTTTGGATATCCACTTTGTCAGCCAGCCTAGAAACCTGTTCTCTGTTGCTGTTGCTGGCCAAGCAGGGCAAGCCCTCACACCTCAATATGGACCCTTCAGAGAGTAGCCTTTTTGGGGGGACCTTCTTTTCCCTCTTCAGTGTGCCTAATAAATAACCCTTGCGTGGGGGGGGACATTTCCCCCCCGTCCATTAAATAGATGCATTAAGGGGGGCAGACTGGGGGGAGAGAGAGATCAACATTGGTTTGTTGTTCCACTCATTCATACATTCACTGATTGACTCCTGTATGTGTCCTGACCAGGAATTGAACTCGCAACCTTGGGGTGTGGGGACAACACTCTAACCAACTGAGTCACCTGGCCAGAGCTCCACCTAGTTTTTTCTTTCCCTGTGTATAAAATATGTTTTTATATAGTTATTATAATATAATTCTCTATTATGTTCTTTATTTTATAAGCATTTTTTTTATGCCTTTAACTGTTTGTCTCCAGCATACTTTCTTAACAGCTATATGGAATTTCCGCAAATGGAAGTATCATTTATTTAACATTCCCCAACTGGGGCGGGTGTGTACATTTCTAATTTTTCACTGCTATAACATGATAATCAACAATCTTGTAAATAAAATTTGTGTGCTTGTCTTATTACCTTTAAAAAAATTATTTATTTATTTCAGAGAGGGAAACATCAGTGTGTGTTTGCCTCCTGCACCCCCCGCACCGGGGACCTGGCCCACAACCCAGGCATATGCCCCAACCAGGGAACCAAACCAGCGACCCCCTGGCTCGCAGGCCGATGCTCAATCCACTGAATCACACCAACCAGGGCTAGTTCACTCTTAAAATTTACCGAGAGTACCTGTAACACTCTGAATAGCTTTCGGATAGCTCTCGGGCTCTTGCCCTCTAGGGACAGCCCTATCTTCAGGCTTAGTGGACAGCTGGATCAGATGTTTTATTACCCAGTTCATTTCATCATGGGATAGGTGCCAAGTGTCCCTTCACTTAGTCAGCAGCTCCCACATGTCATCATCACTGCACTGCACTGTTTTACTCTGAAGCATTTCTCCCAGTAGTTCTAGGCATTTAAATGGCTTCATTGATCCTTCCAGCCCTAGTACCCTTTCCTCTTGTATCAGGAAAGATCCATCCGTGTTGATCAGGAAACTGCTGTATGAAGAATGACCTAATCAGTGCTTTTTAGAAATCCTGCACTGGAACCCCAGATTGGTCTGAAGTTGAGATTCTCTTTTTCTTTTCCTTTTGTTACTGAGTTAGCCCCTAGCTAGTAAATTGCGCAAGAGTAACCTGATATAGGAGGTTGAAAACTCTACTGTGTCATCGCTCTTGCTTATGGGTAGTTTCTTTCTCTGGAGGAGGTGGAGATGGTGCTGTGTGTTTGAATCAACATATTGCAGTCAGTGCAAATCATCTTCTGTTACTTGGGACTGACAGCCTTAGGATCAAATTATAGACTCGATGAGAGTACAGTCTTGTCTCTGACTGAGAGTTGACAGCCTATTGCAGACAATGTGGGATTTTCTAGCTGACGATAGACTGGGTGTTTGGAGATTAGCTTGAGGCCTGAGAGAAGCCACATGTATGGCACTTTGTGTGCAGGGGGCGGGGGATCAATAGGAATGTTTCTACAGCAGCCAGCACAGTGGAAAGTGGCTTGAGTCACTGACAGAACTGCATCTTTCACAGTGAGAACTGTCTACTCCTCCTATTCCCAGAGCCCTTAAGCAGACCTATCACAATGGAGCAATTCTCTGCACTGCAAGCAGTCTGGGAGTCTACATGTTTCTGGGGTGAGACCTGTCAACACCTTTAAAAGCACTAGGCACCTATAGACCCTCAGTAAATCCTATACGTGTTTGAGTGCTTTATATTTTTATACTGTTAAAAGTTTATCCTCTTCCTAATTGTATATTTTTTAGGTTTACTGCATGTCACTGGTCAAGAGAGGGACATCAGCACAAGTTCATATTGGGGTTGGCTTCTGTTACTGCTGGTTTGAAATGCGTGGGGAATATGGGATTCTATGGTGTAATGGTTAGCACTCTGGACTCTCAAATGTGTGGAAGTAGTTCTGTGTGTTTTTTTTGTTGCTGGAGGTGTTATACTATCCTTTCTTAAAGAATGGGCTTGTAGGCATTACTGTTGAGAGGTTAAGGCTCTTGTCTGCATATTCTGCCACAGTTTCTTTTAGCTACTCTTCTGGAGAAAAACCCCAGGCTAGTAATCTGAATTGTATATGTTACTCATTACAACAGTTGTGGAGATGGTCCCTCTGAATGAGTACCACTTGCTAAACAGTATATTTTGCTCATTGTGGAGTGGCAGGAACCTCTTAGACTTTCTAGTTTAATGTATCTTGAAATTCTTTAATTTGGAAGATCACTTTTTACAATCTGTTATCAACTAACTACTTAATGTTCCATGCGTCTTATATCTTTCACTGGAAGTTCCCATATCCTTCTCCTTCCCTTCTTTAATTGAGAACCTTCTGTATGCCAGACCTTGTACAAGACATAGGGAATGGAAAGATTAATGACAGTCCCTATCCTTGAAAAAATTTTTTTATATTGGGTTGGCCAAAAAGTCCATTTAGTTTTTTCTGTAAAATAAAAGACACATTTTTCATTTTCACTAATAACTTTATTGATTTGGCTATTTTGATTATGTTGGCTGTCTTCTGCGTGATATCAGTTTGATTGTTCTCAATTAATGTCTCGATTTGATCGCTATCAATTGCAACTGTTCTACCTGACTGGAGCACCTTCCAGAGAGAAATCTCCAGCACAAAACTTCGCAAATCACTTTTGACACATTCGATCAGTCACAGCACCTTCTCCATATACTGCGCAAATCTTCTTTTTGCATTTCAGTTGTGTTTTTACCTTTCTTGAAATAATAAAGCATTATATGCTGAAAATGTTGTATATTTTCTTCCATCTTCAATATTAAAATGGCTACACAAAAATTCACCAATTTTGATGTCTTTTTTTAAAATGCACACTGATATGATAACTGTCACAGTACAATCTAACAAAATTGTTTTTAGTGAAGTTAAACACAGCTAAGAGCTACTAGAGCCGTGGCCAACTCAATATTTATGGCAGGTGCCATAATAGAAATATGAACAAAATACTGTAAGAACAGAGGTGGAGTGATTTCTAGGGGCAACATGGTGGGTGATTAGGAAGACTTCACAGTGGAATTGGTATGTGAGCTGAATCTTAGTTAGTAGGAGTTTACCAGTTAAGAAGGGAGAAAAGATATTCTGAGAAGACAACAGGTGTGCAAAAGAATAGACTCATGAAAGTCTCTATCCTCTGGGGAAGAATGAGAAATATTATGAAGTAGGAAGCTGGGTAGTGAGAGATAAGGCTGGAATGGGAAGTTGGGTCTATGTTATAAACGGCTAAGAAATAGTGTAGGCATGTAGGGCACTAGATATTTTTAAGACAGGAATGACATAAACAATCTTTTTTTTTGTTTTGTTTTTTGTTTTTTTGCGGGGAAGAAATATAACTGAGGCAGTGGTATGAAAGGTCACCTATAGGGAAGTAGGTCTGTAGCTAAATCAGTAAATGTGTACCCGGTATTAGTTTGTCTAGGATGTGAGAAGTAGAGAGCAGACACAGAATCTTTCTAAAAGAAGTTTGGTTTTAGAAACAGAGTTTATGTTGAATTCTAGCTGATTTGGAGATCCAGTTTCCCCCACAACTCAAGTTGAACCTGACCTTGTGTTGTGCAATGCTTTGTGTCTGGGTTGGTATTTCCTGGGGCTGGTCAGATGATTTACTTCAGCGAGAAGCCCGTGGAGAAGCCCTTGGAGTAGCCAGTGATGGGCAGTCCCAGGTGTCATTGATAAGAAGGAAAGAAGAAGCCCTAAAGCTCTGATTAGGGCTTCTGTTTCTTTGAAATTCTCTAGCTGTAGTACCTGGTCCAAGGCTGTATCTTCACATGACTCTTTACAGGTAGATTTTTACAGGAGTGTTGGCTTCATTTTGTATTGGGATGTTGACGTTTTGACACTGTGGTAAAATCCCTGCCTATTCAAAAAATTCTCTTCCTTGCCATGGCCAGGTGGTTCAGTTGGTTGGAGTGTTGCCCATACACCAAAAGGTTTTGGGTTTGATTCCCGGTCAGGGCACATACCTAGGTTGTGGTTAGGATTCGTAGGCAACTGGTCGATGTTTCCCTTTCTCTCTTTCTTTTTCTCTCTCCCCCCTGCTCCCTCTCTCTCTCAAATCAATAAAAACATCCTTGGGTGAGGTTTAAGAACAATTTCTCTTCCTTTAGTTTTAATGAGGGACTTCTTTGGTTTTCCTTGACCTGTCTGATGGCTGTTTGCCTCTGCTGGGTCTTTTTCTTCTTCTGACTCTAACTCTGACAGTTTGCTGAGAAGTGAGGCAATATGGTGAGGTGGTAATAACATCGGCTCTGAATCCAGGCTGGCTTGAGTTAAAATCCAAGTGTCTACATTACTTGGGGCAAGTTACTCACTTTCTCTGAGCTTCAGTTTTCTCATCTATGAAACGGGGATAATAATATCCACATAAACTTATGAGGATTAAATAAAATGGCATAGGTAAAGCTCCGGACACAGTGCAGGCACGTAAACTCATGGTGCAGACATAGCTGGCATTATTATTATGCTACTCCTGTCCTCCTCTCTCTCTAGCCACCTCTGGCTTCAGCTTTTCTTTTAAATTGCAAACTCTCGCATCTGTCTTATACTACTTAAAATGTCTTAATTTTTAAGGTGTTTTATAAAAATTGTGGTAAAAAACACAACATGAAATCTGCCCTCAATGGATTTTTACATGTACAGTACAGTATTGTTAACTGTGTTCATGTCTATTGTCAGCAGATCTCTAGGTCGTTTTCATCTTTCACGACTGAAACTCTCTGCTGGTTGAAGAGCAACTCCCCGTTTCCCCCTCTCCAGCCCCTGGCAACCACTGTTCTATTGTACTTTCTGCTTCTATGAGTTTAACTGCTTTACATGCCCCATGTAAGTGGAATCATGCAGTGTTTGTCCTTCTGTGACTGGCTTATTCCACTTGGCGTAATGTCCTCAAAGCTCATCATGTTGTACATTGTGACAGGAATTCCTTCTTTTTTTAAGGCTGAATAATATTCCATTGTCAATATAAAAATCTGTCAATTTCTAGTCTCTTTTTTCAACTGCCTACAGGACAGCTATGCTTGGATATCACCACAAACTCAGTATTTTCGAAACCCAGCTTAGCCTTGGCTTTCCTTCCTTAGTCCCCATTTTTAGCAGTTGTGCTCACCTTCTTCCAGTCTCTGAGATCAGAAAGCCTGGAGATATCTTTGACTCTTCTCTGTTCATCAACCCCATTTTCTGTCATCAGATTCTTTTGTTTCTTCAGAATTTCTCCTAAATTTGCCCTTTCCTTCTCACCCCCTTTGCCATGACTCTAGGCTAGTCACTTACCACCTTACGCATGAATTACTGCAACTGCCTCATATTTTGTTTGCTGAATCCTGTCTCTCCCTTCTACTTAACGCTGCCAGCTACTTCTTAGTGTTTTCTATTACCAAAAGTAAGAAAGAGCTTTTATGCTGTGAGCTCCCTCCCTGCCCCCGTTATCCAGGCTTATCCCACATAATTCCTAGAATACAGCTTTAGCTCTAGACAGATTAATCTCCTCATGGTGCTTTGAGGTGCTTCATTCAGTGTGTCCTCTGGCCTTTTCTTGTGCAGTTTACCTGGAATGCCCTTGTTTTTTATACTTAAGTGGAATCTGTCCATTTCTTCAGCCTCACTTCAGGCCTTTCTTCTCCATGAAGACTTTGATTATCAGTGTCGACCTTGATGTATCACTTTCCCACATTCTAGTTTTGTCTCCATATTAAAATTGTAAGCTTTTCGAGAGAACTGTTTTGTGGACGTTATTATATCTGTAACTCTCATGGTACCTAGCTCATACCTAAGCCAAGTTTACTTGCTCATTACTGAGCACTTATAAGGCGTGGTGACCAGAGTGAATCATTCCTTCACTTGGCAAATAAGAGAGCACTTATCATGTGTATTGTGCTAGGCACTGGGATCCAGCTAAAAACCCAGTGAGAAGACCAGTTATACTGTACTTAGGCAGACAAATAGTGATTACTTGACTGAATTTGAGGAAACTAGGTCAGACTCTAAGTGAGGACAAGTGACAAGAAGCGGGAGACTGTAGAAAATAAGGCATAAGTTAAACAATTATCGTAGGCAAAGGGTGTTTAATGGATTCATTCAGCAAATCATTTATTCAATGTCCACTGATACCAGTTTATTTAGGTATTAGTGATATACCAGAGAACAGGACAAGTCTCTTCCATTATAGAGCTTACATTCTAACATTTAGAGGCTTTTTAAAAATGAAAAGCACTCAGTGCTGGGTGAAGCCCATCTGGAGGGGGTCAGCAGTGAAAGAGTTAATATGCTTGTAAGGGCTCTAGGCTTTGTTGAAACAGATGGTTTCTCTACTCAAGGGAGTGTTTTAAGGGAGATTAGAGAAGACTGGGCTGAGGAGGGCCTAAGACCTCTCTCCCTCACTCCAGAGCACACACACCTGCTGTTCTGGCCCCCAGTGAGCTATGTAACTTGTCCCCTACTGCGTAAGCACTTACTTGCAGGCTTGTGCTTGTGGCCGTATGCCTCTGGCATTTTTATTTTCCTTTCCTGATTTTTATTTATTGTTCAACATCAATGAAGTCTCATTTTAATTTAACAGATGTTAGGACTGGTCTGTGTTCCTTCTGGTTCATGTTTACTTTTATATAATTGTGACCCGGTCTATATATGTTATTTTTCCCAATCCATTTTTTTTATTGTGGTAAAATACACGTTAACGTAAAAATTACCATTGTAACATTTTAAAGTATACAATTCATTGACATTAAGTACATTTATAATGTTGTACAGTCATCATGATGATCCAGTTTCAGAACTTTTTCATAATCCCAAATGGAAATTGCATACTCATTAAGCAGTCACTCTCCCTCTCCTCCCCCAGCCCCTGGAACCACTAATCTGCTTTTTAACTTGGCCTAGTGTGGAATTTCATGTAATTGAAATAATATAACATGTGGCCTTTTGTGTATGGTTTCTTTCACTAAGCATATAAAAATATGTTTGCATGCCTTTTTTGTGTGACATTGTAAGATTTTTGTTTGTTTGTTTCTTTGTAGTCATTACAACTTAAGTTGTAATGTCGATAATGGCTTCACTGAACCCATTCTCTTATTGTTGAATATTTGGGTTGTTTTCAAGTTGTTGCTATTATAAAAAAAACTGCTGCAATGGACATCTCCCTTATGTGCTCTGCCATCTTTCACAGGATTCTGTATGTTGCACACCAGCTGCAGAAGAACCATTGTCCTTGATTAGGATAGTGTGTGGCCTGTTACCCAGCTCTGTGGGAGAACAGTCGAGCAATGAATTTTATGTAGAAGGGAGCATTATTTTTGTAACAGAAGGACTTGATCACCAGGGAATGGCAGGGAAAATAAAAATTTTTCTTTCTGTCCTCTAGAAATCTTCTCTGTCACTCCCTCTACCCCCTTGGGTGTAGGATGGAACTGATTATAGCAGTTGAAGATTAAATGTTTTATTCATTTATTCATTCAGCAAATATGTGACAGCCTGCTCTATGCCAGACATTTGAAACTTGCCAGCGCTCGAACCAGGCTGAGCAGTGCCTTTTACTCCATTGGCGGCCTTTGATACCACTTGAGAGCAAATAGGACCTACGTCCAGGGTAATCAGAGATGATTCAGAGTCCTGAGCCACCTGAGGCTTTATTACCTCATGATTTAATACCCCCAAATTTGGTACCATTATAGATAAATATCATACATTAGTTTGAGCTGCTCACTCCAAGGGATTTGAAAGACTGCCCGAGACTCCTCGTACCTGGCTGCTCTTGTTCCCAACCGTGACAGAGACCTGGCTGCTAGAGATGTTTCATTGGGCCTGTGTTCTCATAGTGGATTGGTTCATGATATCCTGAGCAGGACAGCAAGGGGAGGCTGCTGTTGACTGGGTAGTAATAGTAATGCTACTGTGTTCATGCAAAGGGCGGAGTTTCAGACGTATCTGGGATTAGTGCTGCTGGCCCCTGCTTGTCTTCTGAGAGACTGTCCCCCTCCTTTTTTCCCGTACTGAGCTATTATATAAAATAGTCTGATTTTCCTCTACCCTGTTGGGAAAATGTCTACCACTTACAGCCGTTTAGTGCCTCACTACACCTCTGAAACCAGCGTCGAGTGGAGAAAGCCCCTGAAGCAACTGCCAGGTCTTACAAGTTTCCTTAGCACAGTGCTGGAACCCTGAGTTGTTGACTGGGGTGAGAAGCACAGAATCTAGTTAGGAACACCCCCCACCCCTTTCCCTTTCCTCTTGCCGCCCAGTTAGACCTGATCTCTGCCCTCTTCCACCTACCACTTGCCGCTTTTCTTTCACTGTCAGAGTTTGATCTTTTGTATGCCTGTATCTTCAGATATATTTTTCGTAGTGTAATTTAAAAACTCTCGAACACTCAGGGAGGAGGTAGCGGGGAAAGGAGTTAGATAGTCAGGAATAGGGACTCTGCTCTCTGTCTCTTTCTTTCTCTCTTCCTCGACCCTGGAGTTAACTGTATTGGCTTAGAGTTCCTGAGGGGCTGCTGTGTTTGTGTTTCAGTGGGCTGGTGTTACTGAGTGGGACACAAAAGCCTAAAGCAGAAGCCATTTCCAACAAGCCTAACATTTTCATATTTCTCTGCCAAAAAATCTTTGGTTAGGGTTAAGAATAACTAGTCTGTCTGTGAAAATACCAAGGGCTTTTGTTTGCCAGAAGAAAAGGGCTTTTGATTAAAGGCCTTCTTCTCTCTCTCTCTCTTTTTTTTTTTTTCTTAAGCTGCTGTGGAAAGACTTCAGAGCCTCTGAAGGTGCTGTGTTTGAGGGGTTTGGGGGAAGGAAAGATAGCGAAATACAACGAGGAGAGACTTAGTCATGCTCTGCCAGCCATTTATGCAGAGAAGGAAAAAAACAACAAAAATCTGTCCAATTTTTGTTGACTGGTTTTGCTAGCCCTCCTTCCTTCCCATATTTTATGATATCCATCCAAAACAGTAATTCCCCAAGGACCTATAGGGCTGATCTGATCTTGAACCCTGTTCTACCACTTAGTATGATTTTGAGCAAGTTACTTAACCTTTCTCTTTAGGCCAGAGTTTCTCACCTGGAAAAGGAGGATCATAAAAGTACCATTTTCATAGAGTTGTAATGAGAGTTGAATGAGTTAATAATATGTAGAAAGTACTTAAACAGTGCTTGGAACAGAGTAAGTACTCAGTAAATACCAACTACTATTTCAGTAAATATTACCACTGTATCTATGGCAAATGTTGAGTATAGCTTTATTTTCCTGATTACAAATTTAAAATGTGGCTTTCTAGGGCTGAAAGAGTCAGGCCTTTGTCTTTTAAGAATAAAAAGGAGGCAGACGTTCCTGAGTCATGAGTTTTATCAGAGGCAAAGGTTTATTCTCTATGTGGACACATCTTAGAGGCTCAGTGTCTCCTTAGTTGAATGTCAGCAAGGGACTCTATTTCATTAGGAGAACTTACTGTTCTTTGACAAAGCAGTTCCTATTTGTGGGGTGAGAGTATGTCATGGCTGCAGGAAGTCAACCGCTTTTTCGGTTTTTGTCTGAGGGTGGTAAGGTTTCTTGGGCCTCAGGAGAGCCTGAGCCAAGCTATAGAGGAGGGACCCTTAATTTATAGTAGTGAGACAGACACAGGAGGCATCTGAATAGGGAAAGGGGCATCCTTAAGGGCTGGGTTGGGCCTAATGACTTATTACCAGGTCTGGGAGGCTCTGAGCAAGTCCTGGCCACTGCATTTCCCTGGGCATAAGTAAGAGGCCTGCAGAATGACCTGCCCCAAGCCTCCGAGCTCTTTTATAAGCTTCTACCTCCTTTCCCAAAATGCAGGGCGGTGACTGAGGAAGTGACACAGAAATTTGCCCTTTTCTATATTGTCTTCCATTTTTAGGAAGGATTTTGATGTCTGAACTACCACTGCCTGCCCTGCCCTGCAAGGTGGAGTCTCATCTTCTTGCAGGAAGTTAGGTTCTGAAGTCAGCACATAAATTGAAAGTCCCAGATAATCAAAATTATCCTTAAAAAACATCTTAAGTAACCCATCAATCTAAGTACATAAACGTGGCTTTGTGTATAGTTGGCCTATAATTAGAGGACATTCTCAAACGCTAGAATCACATTCAGAATTCAAGGTGCTCACTGTGTGAGAGGCACATGGGAACTGAGAATTGCCGACATCTCAAGATTCAAGTCCTCTTATCTCATATTCACCCTGGCATATAACCTCATCTTGGTGTAAAGCTTCATTCAGTGGAGTTGTGAGTAAACCTCTCCACAGGTTTAAATTATTTTTCTTTCTCTGGTCAAGCGGTATGGTTAAGTTCAATTGTGTTGTGATTCTCCTGTATTTTTCTTTTTTGTTTGTTTTTCTTATTTCTTCTTCCATTTTGTAAATCTCATTTTCTTCTTCTAAACCTGTTTTATAGCCCTCAGCAGTTCTTCTCTTGTCCAGAATGCTTATGTGTATGTTTACCAGTTGCATATCTTAATTATTTTCAGTGTTCAGGATTCTTGAAAGGGTGGTTGGGAGAGAGAGTGAGTAGGAGGGGAAGACCTCTAATAGTCTTTAAATTCTGTAGTAATAGCTTTCATTTTCTCCTCTCAGGTCTTCTACTGACTTTTGATTCTTATCCCTTGTACAGAAGGCCCTTTCTTTCATTTTCTTCCCCTTTAGGTCGTCTTTCTATAGAAAATTTATGCTTATGCTAGGCCACTTACAAATGAATTTTTGTTATATCTAGTAAGCATCACTGGTTTAGCTGTAGATGTTTAGTTGTTTCTTGGATAAACCTCAAATTCATAGTATCATAAAGAGATAGATGAGGAGCAGAGCCCACCCAGAAAGGTGAAAGGACAGACCCTTTCCCAAGTCACACAGCCGGCTATTGACAAGCTGAAACCGTGACCCAGGTTCCTGTCTTTTCTCTGAATCACTTTGCTTGCCTTTGAAGCCTTGAATAAGGACAGTCCTTTGTAAGACCTTTTAAGTGCCCTCCCATCCCCCAGCCCCGCCTTGGGGGAATTGTGATTTGTTTGCTTTTGTTTAATTTCACTTGCTTTCCTTAACAAAAATGCTAGACAACATGAACTTCAAGAGGGTTAAAATTAGTTCTGTTTCAAAGATGTATATTAGAATTATGTGGCATCTCTTGGGATAGTCTAGAAACAGCACTGTGTTATGACTTGCTGGACTGGGATTCATTGTCACTGACATGGGGGTTTGAGACAAGAGAGATGGGTAGAATATAGTTCTGGGGGTGGGGGTGCGGGGCGATAGTTTGTGTAGGTAATCAGCTGGAACAAAGAAGAGTATTTAAGGTCAACAAACATTTGATGAATTCTGCTCTTTGCAAGGCACAGATCTAGGTGTTGGGTGTACAAACCTGATCCCTGCTTTCAAGGATCTTATAGTCCCCTTGGTTTAACTTGAGAAAAGAAGGTAGTATGTTTAGTTGGGGAGATACCACCTCAGTGAGGCTGTAATTTTTCTTGTCCTGATTTGGTCACAGACCTGGAGGAGATGGAATTGCTGTTCATTGGAATCTTGGAAAAATTCCAAAATACAAGGCGCTGAATATAGTTTGGTTGTAAAATAGGGCAGGGTGGGGTTTTCCACAGGGTCTCAAAGGCTGAGTTTTACTGACTCACTGAAAAAGGCAGTAGGGGAAAACATGGGGTTCTTTACACTCTTTCCCCTCTTTTCTCCCCAGTGTTCTTCTTCTAGGAGCTACTGGTAAGCATTAAACTAGGTAATACCCGCCTGCCCCCCCCCCCTTAACTATTTCTTTTGAGCAGCGGGGGCTATCACATTAAAAAATTAATAAAAAATGATTTGCTAAAAAAGCCCTTGCTGCATTTAAATCACGCAATTCATGAGGCCTGGGAGGAGTCGATGCGGTGTTTTCAGACACTGAGGCAGTAGGTCCTTCTGGCTGGGAGGGGCATACAGTTGTTCTGGTACTAGCTACCCTGCCCCCAACCTGTCCCTTCGGTATAGTCTGGCTCTTTTAGCTTTTGTTGGCTTGAAACATCACATTGTAACAAAGGTCAAAGCTGTAGTTCTTGCTTTCTCAATCTTAAGAAAGGAAAATGGTTTATTTTTAGCCATATATATTTCTTCTTCGCCCTAGAAAAACCATAAAGCAAAACCTAGAAAAATGAACAACTAAAATCCTCCAATAAAACAAAAACTTCAGAAACTACTTTGATTGACTTGTGGAGCCTCAGGTGTTGGACTTCCAGAGTTTCTTACCTAAGAGTTTTCCAGACTGATGGCCGATGTACAGAAAACTACATCAGGCCTTGGCTGCCATCATCTTGCTGTACAAGAAAGGAGCATCAGGGTGGGGTTCAGGAGCCATTCCACGTGCCATTCACAGTATTTTTGTTGCTAATGGAGAGGGGACAGTGGCGGCGGTAGAGGTGTTTGTGTGTGTCGAGGAAGACCATGCCCAGTTTCTAATTGGCGTTGGTAATAAAGCCTTTCAGAGAGCCATCTCGGGAGGTGACTTTGTGGAAATATCTCAGTTCTGCTCTGTGCACTGTTTACTTTGCTGTTTCTACCAGCTGCTGTAGTGAACGGGAGAGCTACAGCTTTCTGAAGTGCCCTTAGGCTGTTCCCAGTGACCTTCAAGCCTTAAGAATCATTTGGGTGAGAAGAATGCTGAAATCCTGTAACTATTTAGTTCAAAAGAAAAGCTGCACTGCCATGGTGATAAAGCTCCCAACTGAATGAGGGAAATGGCACTTTCAAGAATCTGGGTGGTAGTCACTTCAGTCAGGTTGAGAAATGGGGTCACTGAGAAAGGGGATTTCCGCAGTATCCAGGCTGTCCAGGAAACTGTTACTCCCCACTGCCTTCTATTTACAAATTCCAGGAGAGGGTCATGAGGCCTCATGGTGGTGTCCCTGTCCCTAGTGAGACAGGCATGCTCAGAGGCCTGCCAGCTACTGCTTTACAGTTACACTGTAGTATTTCCTTTTAAAAATAATTTATGTACTGACCGTAATCTTAGTACCTCACAGATGCTGCACATATGTTAACATCCTTCCTGAAATCCAAAAATACAAGTAACATACAAATACACAGGAGTTTATAAGCCTTTGCTCTTAAGGAAGCTGACTTGGGATTTCCCTCATCTTTTTATCCTGTCATACTCCTTGAGAGGGGTGGTGAGAGCATTTCTCTTTTCCCTCTTTCTGGTTCACTCCACTGGGGCAAATAGTTGCTGGATTCAACAACATTCTTTCCCAAATGATTCCTAAGGCATGAGGGTCACTGAGATTTATTTTTAAATTCATAACTTCGGGTTGAGGGAAAGCAGTTGTCCTTACTGAATTCCCTTGTGGAGGCTTTCAGCTGCCCAGACACCCCCACGTCTTTACCAGGCACATTCCAGCAGCCTTAAAGCCCTGACCCTCAGGAGTGAAATTATGGTCTGGCATCTCACTCATGGAATCCCTTCATGTGCCAGGCATGAGTTAGGTGTCAGATTGGAAAGCTGAAGGAACAGGTGGCCTATGAGCTTAATATAAAACTTCCGGCTTGGCCCTGGCTGGTGTGGCTCAGTGGATTGAGTGCCGGCCTGAGAACCAAAGGGTCACCAGTTTGATTCCCAGTCAGGGTACATGCCTGGGTTGCGGACCAGGTCCCCAGTGGGGGGTGTGCAAGAGGCAACCACACATTGATGTTTCTCTCCTTGACTTCCTCCCTCCCTCCCCTTCTCTAAAAATAAATAAATAAAATCTTAAAAATGAAATAGAATAAAACTTCCAGCTTGATGAAGTGGTTTTGGAGTCTCATGCGTCTTGAAAGTTTCCTTCTGCTTTTTTGTCAGCTTTAGCTATCTTTTGATGGTCTCTTTAGTTCCCTTCCAGGATTTCTAGGAGCATGGTGGAGGCTGTCAGAATATAAGGAGTTAAACCACTATGAACTTGTGGAGAATGATTAAACAGCGATTAAGTGATATTTTAACTTCTGTTTGCAGGGGAGAAATGGAAATCATCAAGAAAAAAAGTTTGTTTGTAGTTTTGACCGAAGCCATCTTATCTTAAGGTTGGCCAAGGCTGACTGCTTTTATTCAGGTTCATTTTTAGCTGCAAGGTGAGCTCCCTCACACACTTCTTTAGTGATGTCTATCTTTGTCTTTACTCATATTTCTCGTGCTTGCCCTCCCTTCCTTCCTCCCCCCCTCTCCTTTACTCTCTCCCTCTCCCCTACTCCCCCCTTCTCTCTCTTTCTCTCCCGACCTCCACCTCTGCCTGTTTCCTCCCCACCCCATGTTGTTTTAATTGGTCTAGAAAACCAGTTCCACTCAGAACAGAGTTGGAGTAGGACTTGGCTGCCCTTCTGAGTGTTTTGTTCCTTGAAGGTCTGGGTATGAAGCATGGATAGGAGATTTGGGATATTTAGAAAACTATTGGACTAGTAGTAAAAGCACCAGATGAGGAACTGAAGAGGCTTGGATTCGAATCACAGCTCTGCTCCCTGTGAGCTGTGTGATCTTAGGCAAGTTACTTAACCTCTATAAATCTCAGTTTCCTCTTCTGTAAAATGCGGGTGATAATTTCTACCTGAGAGAGGAGGAATTAGAGATGTTTAGAGTTATGTATGTAAAGACCATTGTAGGCATTTAATTATGTTTGAAAGTGGGAGCTATGCTGTGTGACAGAGGTCAGAGTTGGTCGTAGGCTTTAGAGAGTGCCTTTGGTTGGCTTTTTGCATATTTAACTACATAATGTTAATTGTGTAGTTTATATATTATAGTATAAAGTTACCCTATTCTTCGCTACATGACCCAGCAATTCCACTAAGTATATATCCAGTGGAAGTGAAAATATGTATCTGTATAAAACTTGTACACAAGTACTCATAGTGGCATTACTCATAACAGCTCAAAAGTGGGAACAGCCCAAATATCTATCAGCTGATGAACAGATAAACAAAATGTGGCATCTCCATACAATGGGATATTTTTCAGCAATAAAAAGGAATGTAAATGATGCTAACATGGATCAAACTGAAAACTATTATTTTAAGTGAAAGAAGCCAGACACAAAACACTACATATGGTATAATTTCATTATAAATAGGCAAATCCATAGAGACAGTAAGTAGACTGGTGGTTGCCAGGGACAAGGGGAGGGTGGAAAGGTAAGTGAAACAGGGTTTCTTTTGGGGATAATGGTATTGAAATATTCTGAAATTATACAGTGGTGACGGTTGCACAACCCTGTGAATATATAAACATCTACTGAATTGTATACTTTAAAAATATGAATTAATTGTATGGTATGTGAATTAAATTCAGTAAAGCTTTTATTTAAAAAAAATTAGCGTGATTTGTATATATGAACAGCATTTTGTCAGTTTGTACTTGACCCTTTATACCTGCCACCATGAATGTTGAAGTCAGAGCTTCCCTACTTTGAGCACCGGGCAGGTTACTGTTGCCTCAAAGACTTAAGGTGAGAAATTTAGATTTGCAATCAGTTCTTGCAGAATAATTGATGGTATTTTGTATCAGGAACCACCTCTTTCTAAAAGGTTGAAGTGTTCCTTTTAAATGTGACCCTCTGTGTCTTTCTAGAAAAGGTAATTTATGTTTTGGGTTCCAGGCCCCATTCCCAGCTCCGCCAAGAACCTCCCAAGAACCTCACGTCTTACATTTTTCCTCCAGGCTGTTGATGTTGCTCTGAAGCATTCTTTCCTGGGAGATGTGGAGATAGTAGCTGGAGTAGCCCAGCCTCCAGAGGATTAACTAAAATAGTGATTTTCAGTGTTTTTCATCTCATGGCACACGTAAACTAATTACTGAAATCCTGTGGTACACCAAAAAATACATGTTCTGATGATCTGACAAAAAAAAAAAAAAGGTGTAATTTTGATTCATTCACCCTGGATGGCTATTGTGTTGGCTGGGTTTTTTTTTTATTTTACAATCTAAGGGACAGGAGGTCCGTGCCCCTGACTATAGTCAGGTATTGCATGTCTTAAAATTTCTTGAGGTGCACCAGTTGAAAATTGCCGCACTGAAAGAATGAATTGCCAGGAAGGGGCTTAGGCCTGTGTTGGCAGGAAGGGGTGACTCATTTTTCATCAAAGGAATTTCAAAGAAAAAATAATGACAGGATGATGTCAGAGGAGCAGGTGGAGACAGGAACCTTGATTGAGGCACTAGAGGGAGGTGTTGAATTGTATGGTTGCCTGGGCAGTCAGGATGATTGACTAGCATAGATCACGAGAAACGTCACCTGTTTTTTAGTTCCTTTCCCATAAGCCCTGGTGTAGGCAGTGCACTTCACGTGCTTTCAGAGCATGTGGTCAAGTCCGTGCCTGTCTTGGGTGTACTGTGTTTGTACCTGGGTAAGACATCCTGTGCCAGCCATGGATTTCTTTCACACAGTATGGTGTGTACTGGTTCCTACACTCTGTGCATCAGCTCCATGGCTAGCAGGGTCTGTGTCTTGGAATTGAGGTCTGTGTCATGGTGGCTTGAGGTGTGGCATGTCCCCTGATGTATTAAAATTACAGGAACTTGCCTAGATAGCAGAAGGTCAAATCTCAGGTACAAATGCTTTATTGCCCAAAGTACTCTGGTTCCCTCTAGTGTTTAATTGAAGCTGGATCTTTGTTTTAACCTCAGTTATGTTTTTTTTTTTTTCCTTCGTGAGTTGCGGCCTGTAGTGTATATGGATGAAACTGATAAGGGAAATTTACAGTCAGGAGGAAGGATAGTTAAGTTGTGGTATCTTTGCATATTGCAAAGCATTAAAGTTGATTAGATATATAAGCTCCCATTTATATTAAGAGACTGCTCCTGGTCACCGCTATGCCTTAGCATAACCGGAGTCTGTGTGGTTGTGAGGCTAAGTGAGCAGTTTGAAAAAGGTAGAAGAGTGGATATTTTTTGCTATTGCTCTGCCTCAGGATTCAGGTCATTTCATCTGGGGAGAGATGGCATAGCATTATAAGTCGCTGCGTTTGTGCTTTATGAATTGTTCATCTGAAAGTGTCATGGAGATAGGTAACATCGAACACTGCGAGAGAGCAGAAGAATTGCCTCTATTTAAGATACAAGCAAGAAGAAAAAGGAAAAAATTAAAATTCTGAAATTGGAATAGGGCAGAACTTTACTTACTACTTGTCACTGTCTTCAGTTGTTGAATCATTCTGACTGATCATAAGTTCTGTTTTTGGACAATACTACTCGGTACATTTTGGGACTAAAACTGATCTTTGAAAGTAGAGTAAGAATGACATGAACCTTGAGGCACTGATCAGATAATTTGCTTCTTAGAGAACGGTGCTGGACTTCCCTGGACCTTAATTAGCAGTATTCCTCCCTGCTGCTAGTTGTGCTTCTCCGTGAAATAATAAATCATTAGAAGAGATGTTTAACCTCAAGTGCCAAAAGACCCAGGGAAAAATGTTCCCTAGGGTGGGTTTGATTTGGGAGCCCTTTGAGGGTAATCTGTGATGATGAGTTTCAGAAGTCGCCACCTGATTCACTGAGCTAGTGAGCCTGAGCCTGAATATACTGTTTGTATTGTGCCTGCCCTGTAATACATACAGGTCCTTTCTCCCTTTGGTTATGGACTAAAAGCCTTTAGTTAGGAGGTTGAGCAGTGGTAAGGGAGAAATAATCTGACTTGCCAATCAGCCAGAATGTTAAGGGAATTCATGTGGGGGCTGGGATTCCAAATAACTTTGAGTTTTTGTGGTTTTTTTTGGTGGGGGGAGGAAAATAAGTTTTTAGGGGCCCATTATCACCTGTAGAAAATCCGAACATCTTGTCATTTAAGATCTTTTATAATACAGTCCAACTTTCTATAAAATTATTCTTATCAAAATTATGTTTATTCTTATTTTTAGAGGTCAAATATCACTATGAGGTTTGTAACAAAAATAATCTTCTATCTTATCTCTCCCTACCTCTGAGAACTGCTTCCAAGTCATTTAGTTGATTCTTTTAACATTTTCTACTGTATTTCCTAAATCTACCCTTATATTAGTAATTCTTGATTTTTCAGTCTTAGACATCATCTGTTGATGTTTTACTGTAGAAGATTAGGATTTAGTTCTTTCATTCCTGCCCCTTAACAGGCACCCTCCTCCCTCCCCCTTTCCATCTTCATGCATTATTACCATTGCGTGTTATTCAGTGTTTAGATTATTATGATTACATGTTATTGCTTAAAACCTGAGCCACATAGGAACCTATAATTACATTTCTTTCTTGACCAACTTTTAATTTTTTTTAAATTCATAATTACCCTTTTGTTTATTGTTCTATGTACCTGAGAGTCCCATGGGACTCTCAGACAATTCTAAGTATGTTGCAATATATCAGATAATCTTTTGGTTCAGTTTTTTCTTTGGAGACATCCCCCAGGAGATTTCTGTTCTCCACCTGTAGGCTTTAGCAAGTCTGTCACTTTGGGGCGTCACATCACCATCATACTGGGAAATCCTTCACCTCTCTTCCCTGTTGGATCCCATGTTTCCTGGATCTCAAGCTGCAAATTTTTCTTGGTTTATTCCATCTCCTCATTGGAATATATTTAAGAAAAATTTTTAATCCTCACCCGAGGATATGATTATTGATCTTAGAGGAGAAGGGGCTGTGTGGGGGTGGGAGGGCAGGGGGAGAGAGATAGGGATAGAGAGAGAGAGAGAGAGAGAGAGAGGGAGAAAGAGAAAGGAAAGGAAGGAAGGAAGGAAGGAGGGAGGGAGGGAAGGAAGGAAGAAAACAAGGATGTGTGAGAGAAACATCCATCAGTTGCCTCATATGCGTGCCCCTACCAGGGATTGAACCTGCAACCTAGGTATGTGCCCTGACCAGGGATCAAACCCACAATATTTTGGTGTATGGGATGCTCTAACCAACTGTGCTGTCAGGCCAGGGCGGGAATATATTTTAGAGTAGCTTCCTGAGAAAAGATACATGAGTGATAATTATTTTTTAGACTTTGCTTATCTGAAAATGTCTTTATTCTACTTTTCATTTAATTAAAGAGTTTGGGTATAGACTTCTAGGTTGCAAATGACTTTCCATCAGAATTTTGAAGGCATGCTGTTCCTGGCTTCCGGTGTTACTGTTGAGAGAGGAGTCCAGTGTCATTCTGATGCCTGACTTTTGTTTGTGACCTGATTTTGGGGGAGTAGGTTTTAGGATTTTATTTTTATTGCCAGTATTCTGAAATATTATGATGATGTACATTGTGAGGATTTTTAAAAATTTGCTGAGTTTGAGTTCTCTATGGGTCTTTTTTATTTGAAAGCATGTCATTCATTTACTAGTCTTTGATTAATTTTTCTCTTCCATTTTCTTTATTTTTTCTTTCTATTACCTCTATTAGTTGGATATTGGATTTCTTTTATTGATCATCTGGGTTTTCTCCCCCTCTACATTTTCTCCCTTTTTGTTCTAACTTATGGTAAAAGTCCTCAGCTCTGTCCTCCAACTCTTCCCTAAGAATTATTTATTTTTGCTATCATATTTTTCAATATTCTAAACAATTTCTTATTCTCTGGATATCCCTTTTTTATGGACTTGCTTTTGTTTTGTGGCAATATTGCTGTCAGGGCTCTCTGAGCACATTAATTACAATCCCTTCAGTGATTTCCCCTGCATCTCTTGATAGAATTGTCTCTGCTTGTTTCAGGCCTCTTCTGTTCCTTCATTTTAGCCTCTTTCATGTTAGAGACTCTCTTAGAATGTTTGATGTTTCTTGGTGATACTCCTGTTTGAGTTAGCCCCTTAAAAGCTGATTGGTGGGACTTGTTGACTGGTATGTTCTAATGAATGACTAGATAGGGGAGGTCCATTTCCACAGAGAGGAAACGGCCAGTCTTCTGTCTGGGACCTCTTAAGACTGTCAGCCAGAGCTCTGGGGTTGCCCAGCAGGGCAGTGGGCAGGAGGGTGGGGCTTGTTCATTATGTCACATTTCACTTAATATCCCTATTTTCAGTGAGGCACCTCACTTCTCACCTCATGAGGGCCTGAAGACTTCCAGCCGGCCTTTCAGCTTCACCCTGCAGCTCGCCTTCCCTCCCCGTAAGCCTTCAGAGCTTCCTGGCGCTTCCGGCTCCTGAGCCTTTCTGGGGTCCTGAGAGCACTGGACCTTGTTTCTTATTGGTCCCCGTTCTCCACCGGCACTTAGCAGAAAGAAAGCTGAAGTTTAAATTAGTAACCATTTCTTTATTCATTCCCCAATTTATCAAACTTTTGTTGATATTTTTAATTCTTTTCTGTGCCATTTTTATTCCTGTATTGTCATTTACTAAAGATTTCTGAAAGGAACGGAGATAAATGTGCATGTTACGTCTGCCACATGTAACCTAGAATTGGCAGAAGTGAATCTTCTCAATTTTCTCTCTCTTAAATACACAAACCCTCTGCTCTAGTTTCACTTGTACCTTCTTTTTTCCATTTTCTTGCTCATGACATCTTTCTTCCTGAACTATCTACTCTCATTTAAGACTGTTGGCATCCTACACATTCTTCCAGATCCAGCTTATGTACATCATTCATGGGCCTTTTAAAAAAAATTTAAAAATTCCTATAGCTGGAAATGGCCATTCCAGTGACTGAGTTTCTAAAGTTTCGTACACTGAATTCTTGTGTTCTTGCCACCCACATGACACAGCATATATTTATTGCCTTATGCTGTAATTGTTTATATATATACCACTTCCCTAGTTAGATTTTAGATTGTTAAATGATAGTTCATTATAAGTTAGCTTTGTAATTTTATTTTTTGTTATTGTTAACAATTAATACAGAACCCAGACAACTAAATATTTCGCAGAACCACAGAATTTTAGAGCTAGGAAAGAACTTAGAGATCTAGAATGCCAACTCATTTTATGAATGAGTATACAGATCCAGTGTGACTAAATGATCTTGCAGTCATAAGTTAGGGACAGAGCTGGAACTCTAGCTCCTTCTCAAATTCTCACACTACTAAATGCAGCAATAAAATATGATAAATACTTAATTAAATATTCTGGTTAATCCAGGGTTAGCCAAAGGGCACTTTATGTTATATTCTCGTTGAAAATTTTTGTACTTTTTTTTTTTTGTCTTAGTAATTAGGTAATTTGGACATAGGCAATAATCATAGCTCCCTCCCTCCCTCCCTTACTTCTTTTCATCTTGATTATTCTGGGTTTTGTCAAAAGTGAGCTGGATAATAGTTTTCTTCCAAGGCATCAGGTACCCATGGATGAGAAAAAATGTAGGCAACTACTGAAAGTGCCCTGATTTTAAGAAAGTTTTTAAAAATTAGTGATATTATGTATTTGGGATACAGATCCAGTTTAATTGGGTCCTAGTGTAAGTTTTGCTATTTGATAATTCATCAAAGATTATTGCTCAAATTATCTTTAAAGTAAATTATCTGTGTCAAAGTTTCTTCTCTATTTCCCTGGGGTTATCTAGCTTTTGGCAGTCATTTCCAGAATGTTTGAGATAGCTCCAGGTATTCATGTCTGAAGGGTTAGATGCAGTAGGAATGGTTGGTTATTGGGAGAAAATTGAATGACATCTATTGTCTGTTTAGGATTTGTTGGACGTCAGGTGTGCCAGACACTATTTTAAAAAACTAGATGTCATTCTTTTCCTTATCCCCTACTTAGGGCACTTGAGGATAGATGGGCAGATATTTAAGGGGCTGTCCCTTTCCTCTGAGATTTGATTTTCATTATGGTGTTGCCTCACAGTATGAGGCTGAGTGATGGCAGATGGTCTGATACTGAGGTTAACTTGCAGTCTCCCTTCACTGGGCAGTACTGTTGCTGGACAAGCAGTCTATGGTAGAATGAACCATAACCAGCCTGTACGCTGGGTTGGGCTCTGCCTCATGGCCATCATTGTTGTCCCCCCAGATTTTAGAGTCAGGGTTTATTGTACTCATTCTGCCTTTGCCTATTTTTACATTGCCACCTGGCTGCCATTAGAGGGAATTCACTATAGAGCTCTGAGTTCCTGTAGGGGCCTGAGAGGAACCATCCCAGTTACCAGGATGGTGTGTGTGTTCTCTTCCCTTAAAACTGTTACCCAGATTTCCTTTTATGACTTGTTAAGTCAGAGGCAGCTGGTAGGATGCATGAGGGAAGCATTACTCACCAGGCACACATAGTGGCCCTGACTGCTGGCCTGGAGTCTGGGCTGAGCTGAGAATGACTCAGCTCAGGGAATGGAATGATTGCAGGGTAGTGGGGAGTAGGGGTTGTGTGCCAGTGATTGCTCTTTTCTCTATAAGGACTCATCACAAAGCTGGGAATACTGGGGATCCAGTAAGCTAACCAACTTTGTGGTGATGATGTTTCCTGTGAAAGGAGCGAGCTGACTGAACTTCGCATTGTTGCCTTCTGTGTTATGGGTGTTATATGGGTTTTGAGGCAAGCTTGAGCTTGTATAGTCACAGTTCTATGTGCAAGAGTTGCGCTACAATAAAAGAAATCACAGAATCTCTGCCTTGATTATAGAACTCAGTCTCCTGTATCTATCTTTGTCCAGTAGGGGTCACTGGGGGTTTAAGTTCTAAAAGAGAGAAACTCACTAATCTTATGGTAGATCAATCAGATTCCTTGTCTTTATTGTGGCATATTTATACATCTTTGTACATTTTTAAAATATTAGATCAGAAACAAAAGATGTGAACCTGTATTAAGAATTGATCAGTCTGACCCTGGCTGGTGTGGCTCAGCGGACTGAGCACTGGCCTGTGAACCAAAGGGTCGCTGGTTCGATTCCCAGTCGGGGCACATGCCTGGGTTGCAGGCCAGGTCCCTGGTGGTGGGCATGCAAGAGGCAACCACACATTGATGTTTCTCTCCCTCTCTTTCTTCCTCCGTTCCCTTCTGTCTAAAAATCAATAAATAAAAATCTTTAAAAAAAAAAAAAGAGCTGACCAGTCTGTGTATCTTCAGGTGGTAAATGTTTTTCCTCTTTTCTATTTACAGCTACTCCCAGGATCTGCAAAACTATCTCTCACAGAGATCTAAATTTAGCTCTTTGTGTGTGAAGCTTGGTTTCCATGGCTAAATACTTTAAGTTGATTTCTCTTATCTACCTTTATCTTGACCTGGACTTTTCCTCTGAGCCTCAAATGTAGTTACTCATTGGCATTCTCAAGCCTGCCAGGGCACCTCATTGTTGACCTTCTGATCCCTTTGTGAGTGGCATGCCCCCTCCTGCCCTGTTGTATTGAAGGTGCGTCAGGAAAACTAATGCCGATCATGTGTTTGTTAGCCAGACCACATTAAAAGATGTGTTCTCATTGAGACCATTTTTTGGTTTTTCTTTGGAAAAGCATTTAAAAATGCGTGTAGACTGGATCGGAATACGATGCTAACTTACTTTCATTGTGCATTCACTTGGAATGAGAGATACTTCTGGACAAAAATAACAGCCTCGGCAAAATTTAGAAGCAATCCCCGCAGACCGGGCTTCTTTTCCTTGAATTTTTCCGTTGATTTCAGATAACTGACTACCAAACTTCCTGGAAAAAGTTTAATAGTTAGATTGTATTATGTTGTTAGGGGGAAATGGTCAGAATTCCAAAGAGAGGAATTATTTTAAATAGTAATCTTAACTGTGGATGTTAAGGTTAACTAAATATTCTTGTCCTTTCTCTTTTTGAAACAATACCTTCAAAGCCTGATTTGATTTATTCATTGAGTGGGTGGCTTAGAGCTGTTAAATAACACACTTTTTCTTGACTTGCCTCCTTGCACTGGCCACTGAGGAGGACTTGATGTTTTGCTAGGGCATAAATGCTCTAGTGTAGTAACAATAAAAACAATAATTATCATTAACAAGTTAACTCTGTGCCAAATAATCCATGCGTTTTTCTCACTTAATCCTCACTGCGACACGAAGTGGTAATTTTATTGTCTCCCTTTTACAGATGAGGGACTGAGGATTAAAGAGGTTAAGTAATTGGTTCAAAGACACAGCTAGAAACGTGAAGCCAGAATTTGAATCTAGGTTTGACTAAGAGATTATGTTAAATTTAGATTCCTGGACAGAGAGAGGCACTTGGATTTTAAGAGTCAGTTTTTTAAGTACTAAACCAGAGCTTTCCCCCCTTTACTTTCTACCTTTACTCTTTTCCTTACCTTTTCTATCCTTTTTCTTTCTCTTTTCCCAGGGTAAGAGCCTCAGTTGCTGAGCTGGACAAAAAGACCACCCAGAGTTTAGATACTGAACAGAATCTGTATCTGGAGAGATTTCTAGAAGTGGAATTTCTGTTCAATAAATTGATTTTTTCCCCCAACTCCAAGGAAAAGCAAAACGTACACTTGTGTTCTTAGAGTTACTTTATCTCTTGCACTCCCAGGTAGATTTGGAAGTTCAGTGTTAAAAGTGGCTTGCTTGACTCCTTTGTTAGGATATGTTATCTGTTGGGCCTATCCAGAGGAGCATATTGAGTTATTCCTGCCATAAAATGAATAGTTTTACAGACACTTGCTCTCTGGTATATGTTTCTGTGGTCAAAATAGGTACATTCCCAAGAACTGCTTATGTTTCGGGGAATCTTCATGGTTTATTGACCCCGTTGTGCCCTTTTTAGTATGTCCCCCTCTTAAACTCCTGGCTCTACCAGTGCTCTTTAGATTCTCATGTTCATTCACTAATTCATTAATTCATTTATCTATTTACCTAACTATCTACCTATCTACTCACTTATCCCATAAATACTATCTATCTATTTACTCACTCATTCTATAAATAGTTATTTAGTGACAAGATTTTATATAGGAGAGCAGAATTCTTCTGGCTTTAAAAATTTTAGTGAGAGGGTATAAATAAGTACACAGCTACATTATAAAGTAGAAAATGCTAAATGCCATGAGAGGGGAACTTACAAAGTAAGGTTGAGAGAGAGAGATTGATTGATTGATTGACTTCTAACCGGGATAGAGGGAGTCTATCCCAGGGAAAAGCCTGTATGGGTACTGCCTTTCAGCTGGCCCACAGGAGTGGGGTTTCAATATGGAGATGGGAAGGAAATACATTCCAGGGTAAATAATGGAAATACTGTAAGGCCGGAGAGTTTTGAACTTAATTTGCTGGCAGTGGGTAATTAAAAGTTTTAGAATGAAATTACAAATGAACACTTATTGAGCATTTAATATGTACCAGTTATCATGCATGCTTTAGGGGTATTAATCTCATAGTGGATGAGGATATGATTAGCAGGTTGGAGACTGGGATTGGGCAATTTAGGTAAATTGTCAGCTTGCTAAGGTTTTGTACAGGCCAAGCAGAATTCAGAGGTCTTTGTGGTTAGATATGGTTTGCTGCTCCTTCAAATAATGATAACAGCCAATAATTAATTATTGAGCTTATATTGTGTGCCAGGTGAGGTGCCATCTAAGCACCTTAAATGCATTAACTCATTTAAACCTCACTTCAGCTGTATGAGACAGGTACTGTTATTATTATCTTTTTGCAGGCAAGGAAATTGAGGTTCTGTGAAGTTAAGTAATTTGCTGAAAGTTGCTAATATGATGTATATTGTAGAATCTGATTTTGAATCCAGGTAACCTGGCTTCAGGTTGATCTTGTAAGTACTATACCTCTATAATGCTCGTGGGATGAAAACTGGTAGAATACATCGATGAGCAAGAACTTTGGGAGCTGTTCCTAACTTTATTGAATTCAGTAACACTTGGGTATGTAGAAAATTCTTTAAAGGCATTCTGGATCTTTGCATGTTTATCATTGTCTCAGTCCCACATTACTGAACAGTAGAGACAGGAGTCATGATGTCTCATAATTAGCTTCTGTGAAGTCCACATCCTCTGCCTATCTGTAGTTATGTGCTTACTGGAGGAGACAGATCTCAAGAGCTCAGGTCCAGGTTTTGATGCATGGATCCTGCCATTCTCAGAAGCCCAAAGTTTCCCATCCTGTCAGTCATATACTATGTATATTAGTCTGTCTGTCAAAGTTTTAATCATATATATATAAAATGTATATGTAATATACACATATATAATATACATACGTAATCCTTAAATGAAGTTTTCCCTTTATGAGCATTATATTTCTAGATTTCAGAAACTTTAATCGTTATGGGTCTTAAATTTTTACTCTGTATCTGCAGAAGTTATGCTTATGAATAAAGCTGTTTTAAGACCAACTATAACTCAATGGCAGTTTGAGTAAAACATACAGCCTCCCTTCTCACAGGCTTGCTTTCATCCTCATCATAGACATTAAAGTGATTCTGGGGTATTGCAAGCATTTCGAGATTTAGTGTGGGTAATGGTTGTGGCTGAGTGTCCTAAATTCTTATAAGTGAAGTAATCTTGAGGCAGGTCTAAAATCTTAACGAATTCAAAGTCTTGCTTCTACAAAGTTCCTTTCATGGTTTGGGGCCCTGCCAATTTGGGCTGTTAGCTAGGGATCTCCTGGGGGGTGCTAAATATGCCTTTAAATGGCCCATCTCTAAAAGAGAAGCTAGTCACTCCCTTCTGCCAGCCTCTAACCACTTCCTGTAAATGACAGCACACAGATCCATCTTAGTTTTACTAAGTGAAAAATTAATTTTCATAAAGGCAGTTCCCCTCCTTTTCTTTCTTTCTTCAAACAAACACATATACATATACACAAAAGCTGGAAACAAACATTTTACCTGTCATATGCAGAAAAATGTTATATCCAAGGTACAGCATGTCATCTTATCAGGATCTTATGAAGAGTAAATTACTTTGGTTACCTTTCATTGTGTTCTCTAATAATAACAGATTCAGAATTTATCTTGATATATGAGTGCTTTGGCTTTATTTTCTTAAAATTTCGTAGGTATTTTAAATGACAGAGGCACGCTAAATGATTTTTTAATTAAGACAGTTTTACAGTGGCTTCTGATGGCAGAATAAAGCAGAGAAATGACTTTCTTTTTGGGAAATGAAAATATTGTATAGATATTTATAAGATTGCAAGAGATAGTTGTACAATGGTGATATTGACAGTCCTAGCACCATAATGTTTTGTGTTGAACTTGAGATTCTTTTCTTAGAACTGGGTGGAGCTATGTAGAGACTAAGTCTTGCAAAGACAAAGTTTTCCAAACATAGATATCTAAAATTGTTTAACTTCAAATTAGTGTACTTATTTTGCCAGAACACTTTAGCAAAGGGAAACAGTGTAGTAAAATACATTGATTAACTTGAAATAAGACAGGTAAAATTTCAGATGTCTGTTCATTGCTTTACTTACTTTGTGAATTTGGACAAAATAACTTGAATTTTCTGAGCCTCAAGTCCTTGATATCTAAACTGGGGATATTATCATGATTAAATGAAGTAACAAATGTGAAAGTGCTTTCTAGTAGCTGCTCAATAAATGTTAGTGTATTGTAGTATTAGTATAATATATTATAATAAATGTCCTTCCAAGCATGTCCATCTTCTTTGATCATCACAGCTCCAGAGCTTCTCTACAGTAAGGCGTGTGTATTATCGTCTTGGTGTCCACTGTGTCTAGCATGATGCTCCATGGTTTTAAAGCTAATGAATGAACGAAATGTTCTGTTTCACAGGACAGCCTGCTCCAGAGGGAGCTCCAGTTTAGTATCCACTGGATTGCACTATCAGTTTTCCCTCGCCGATGCCTATTTCCTTCAGCAAACACTGTATTATTTTTCACACATCAAGAAAAACTCTCTTTTGACCCTAGATCCTTCTCTCTGCTCCCTGTTACAGCAAAATTCCTTGAAAAGTTGTTTTTAATTTGTTGTCATAAATCCCTCTTCTCCCATTCTCTTTATTTTACATTTAATTTTTAAAATTATTTTGAATTGTGGTCTGATTGACATATAACATTATATTAGTTTTAGGTGTGTAACATAATGATTCGATATTTAAATATTTTATTCATTTTTTTAGAGAGAGGGCAAGAGAGGAAGAGAGGGAGGAAAACATCGATATGTGAAACATTGATCAGTTGCCTCTCACATGCCCCCAACTGGGGACCTGGCCTGAAATCCAGACCTGTGCCCTGATCAAGTATCAAACCAATGACCTTTTGGTTCCCAAGCTGGTGCTGAACTCACTGAGCCACGCCTTCCAGGGCAATGATTTGATATTTATATACATTGCAAAATGATCACCACAATAAGCCTAGTTAACATCTGTCACTTTACATAATTACCCTGAATTTTTTTCCTGTGATAAGCTCTTTTAAGATCTATTCTCTTAGCAACTTTTCATAATGCAATTCAGCATTATTAACTATAGACATCAAACTGTACTTTTTAAAAATTTTTTTATTTTTTATTTTTTATTTTTATTAAAAAATGTTTTTATCCTTACCTGAGGACATTCTTTCATTGGTTTTTTGTGGGGGGCGGGGGGGAGAGTGAGAAACATAGATTGGTTGCTCTCTGTATGCACCCTGATCGGGGATCAAACCTGCGTCCCAGGCATGTGCCCTGACTGGGCATCAAACCTGCAACCCTTTGGTGTATAGGACAATGCTCCAACCAACCAAGCCCCACCAGCCAGGGCCAGGCTGCACTTTACATCCCCATGAATCACATTCTCTCTTGAATCACTCCAGAAATTCAGAATCGTTTGAATGTCTCTGCCATGCCATCAAACCTGCCCTTCTTAAATTCACTGGTAACCTCCATGTTGCTAAATTCAATGGTAAATTCTCAGTCCCATCATGACATATTAATAGCTTTGACATGGTTAATTACTACTTTTTAAAACACTCCCTTCACCTGGCTTCTGGGGCAGCATGTTCTTTTGGTTCTCCTAATCCACTGGATTCTCTTTTTTTTTCAATCTCTTTTGGTGGTTCTTCCTCTTCCCTGTCTAACATTGGAGGGTTTCCAGGACTTAGTCCTTGAGCTTGATCTCTTCTTTCTTTTTTACTCCCTAAGTGATTTCACTCCATTTCCTGGCTTTAAAACTCCATCCTGGATCTCTCCCTGAGCTCTAAATTCAGATAGTCAGTTGCATATTCGTAGTTTCCTAGAATGTCTACTAGGTATTTCAAACCTAATGCATCCAAAAGGGAATTCTGCCCCCGCCCCCGCGCCCCCCAAGGAACCTAACAGCCACAACCGCTATGAACCCCACAACTCCTTACCTCTCTGGTAGTCTTTTCTATCTTAGGAAATAGCAGTTCTGCCCTTTTCATTTCTCAGGCCAAAAACCTTGGAAGCGTTTGACTCTATCCTTTTCCCCTTGACTCCACAACCAGTCTATCAGCAACTCCTGATTACTCTTTTTTATCCAGATTATGATCACATCTCACCATCTCTACCACCATACCCTGGTCCCAAGTATTATCATTTCTCAGCCACCAATTGTCACTTGGATTATTGTAATGACAACCACTTACCTGATTTCTGTTTTGCTTTTCTAGGGTGTCATATAAATGGAAACATACAGTATGTAGCCTTTTGTGTTTGGTTTCTTCTGTGTAGCATAATGCTTTTGCGATTCATCCATGCTTTTGACTATATCAGTAGTTTGTTCCTTTTTATTGCTGGGTTGTATTCCATTGTGTGGATGCACTACAATTTTATAAGTGCACCAGTGATGGACATTTGGATTGTTTCCAGTTTTTAGTTATTTCTAGTAAAGCTGCTATAAACATTCACATACAAGTCTTTGTGTGGACACATGTTTTCATTTTGGGAAGAGGCGGTAAATACCTAGGAGTGATATTGTTTGATCCTTTGGTACATGTGTGCTTAACTTTATAAGAAACTGCCAAACTAGAGTGGTTGTGCCAAGTTGCACCCCAACCGACATCGTGAGAGTTCCAACTGCTTCACACCTCAGCAAGACTTGATATTGTCAATCGTTGTCATTTTAGTCATTTTAGTCAGTTGGTAGTGGTGAAGTGTTTTCAGTTGCCTGCAGTAATGTCCATATCAATTTTTTATTTGTAAGCAGGCCTTAGCTTTGTGGAAGGTGTCATTTTCTGCCGTCATTGAGTACCCAGGCATCCCCTTGGACAGCTAGTAGAAATTAGGCGGCGTTTGTTCTCCTTGCTCATTTTTATCGTGCCCTGATGTCAGGTCTGTTTCAGGGCGCTTGTTCTGTATGTGATCTTCTCTGCAGTCACGTTCCTGTCCCTTGCCTCCCCCTCCCTGGCTGTGGGTGTGGAGGGGTTGCCCTCTGCTGTGCCAGGGCACTTGCGATTGCTTACCTATCCTTGTGTACTTCCCCTTCTCCCTGAAAGTGGTTCCTTAGGGCTTCTGTGACTTTTTTCTTTTAGCTTCATCTTGAAGTCTGGCATTCCATTCAGGCTGGGAATGGAAAGTTGAGTGTGACGTCCTCTGACACCCTCCCTTCTTGTAGAAGGGTCTGAGGTTTGTTTGTTTAAACTGAACAGAGGATGCCAGAGATAGAGTTTGAGTCAGCTCAGCACTAGTTTAGGCTCCTCTTTTCACTCCTGGTTCCTCCTTCCTTTCCCCTCCCCCTCTGGCCAGTTGTTTCCTGGGCTTTGTCTGCGATACACTGTGCAGCTTTAGTCCCTGTCTACTACTGCCTGCTGAAAAAGTCAGAGGCGAGATGGAGGAGAAACCACCAGGAAGCTTCTGACAGCCCTGAGCTGCCAGCCTCTGCCTCTGTGCTGATAGTACAGGACAGCAGTAACCTCAGTAGAAAGGCATTCAGAGGCCTGCCCTGAGCTGTGGGCTTGTGGCTAGCTCGGTGGAGGAGAAAGGACGGGCCTGGAGATGCCTCTCTTAGATTCATCGTATTTGCCACCAACCATCTTTATTTTGACTCATGTTCTTGGAATTGCCAGTGTTCTCTACTGGAAGAGATGTGCCAGATGCAGAGCAGGTAACTGGTACTGAGTTATTCTTTAAATCTTCTGTGGGACTTTTGAGGGTGGTGTAAGTGACGAAGGTCTTCCCAGTTGCTTTCCTTAAAGGGCCAGTACATCCTCTCAACTGGGGTGCTGTCAGACCTGAATGTGTGTGTATACATACCTACTGAGCAGACTGGTTCCAGCATTGCCCTGAGCCCAGTTTGGGACCCAGACTCTTTCCTGTTGTTCTTGGAGGCTGCCTGGCTGGAGGGTGCCAGTTTGATGAGTTGATGTCTGGGCTCGAAGCTGAGGGAAGTGGCAACTATGCCGACTTGTGTCTCTCCTCACACAGTTAAGCCTTTCCTTTCCTTACTTTCTCAGTCTCAAAGTGGTTTTGGTTCTTTGTTTTTAACAAAAAAAACATCCCGTAACTGTCACTCTCCCTTAGGTTTAGATGCGGGAAAACTTGTGGGATTAGAAAAGTGTCTGGATTTGGTATATTTTCAGGTGAGAGAAGACAGAGGAGTAAAGGTCAGTGAGAAAATCGGGTGAGCGGTGTCCTTGCCGAGGTGCATCTTGGAACACGGGGGTGCCTCTGTTCTCTTTGATTGATGAAACTGGTCCTTTCCCCTCAGGCAGCTATACAGTTTATTCTATGTGTATCCAAGTCATTCTGTTCAATGCAATGACATTAACTGTTCTTTTCCCCAGGGAATTGGGCCCTGGTATTAAAAATAATTTTTAAAAAATGGTAACAGACCCCTCTTTCATCCCATATTGTTATTCTTTACATTATATTCCTTTAATTTCTAAACACCTAGTGCCAGCATCAGTCCCATGTTTAGCTGATTCTGAATCTCCACAGTCGAAGATTGATAAAGGCTAACTTTTCCTGGAGGACACCCTTGGATCTCAGTGCCTCAGTAATGTCATTGTGATCTGCTTACTACCTTCAAGCCAGGTATTGAGATCCTTGTTACTTTGTCTCTTACAAGTTAAGATGGAGATTTGATGACATTACTTAGCTTTCTATTAAAAGTTCATGAATGCTTGACAGAATTAGAATTAGATTCAGTCATTCCCCAGTGTCCTTTCCAGTAAGTCCCAGAAAAGCTTTTGACTAAATATTCAGACCCCAGCTTGTGTCTGTATCAGCAAAAACAGGGGGACATTTAGAAATACGTTTGCTTGTGTGGTGGTGTGTTTAAAAAGGTACCCTCAGGTGGCTTTCCTGAAATGTGAGCCCGTGTTTGAGCTTAGAAAGAAAGAAGTAGGCAGGGCAGGCATGCGTTACTCAGCCCTGTGTGCCGTCTCATGCACGAAGAAGAGAGACATATTCCGGTGGAAGTTGCTGCTGCTTTTCCCTGGGCCTTATAGTAATGACATTTCTAAACCATTAACGCTAATATTGATTAATATTTTAAAAGTTTATCATCAGTATAGAATTTTCTGTGGGACTTAAGAGTTATAGTCCTGTCTTTAAGTGCTTTATTTTTTATGTTTTAGAAATACTAATTTCATAAATAGCCATAAATACATTGAAATAAAGAAAAATACTTCATAAAAGCTTTTTATTTCTATGAAACAGCTTTAATTCTAGTAACTGTTATATTGGGAATACACTACATTCAATTTATCTATAAAATTAGTGTAGTGGTGTTTCAGTTGGATACTATGGATACCAAAGCTTTCACAGCAATACACAAGGATTCTGCACCCGTTTTATTAAAATTTCAGTTTTAAGCCATAGTTTATTTTATAATATATTTAAAAATAACATGTATACCTTGATGTACTAATTTCCTGTTGGACATCACCAGAACAAAGTTTCTCCATCATTTTTGTGTATATATTTATACTGCTTATAAAATGTACACATAATTAAAAAGGTGAAGATTGTCTCTTCTGTTTTTTTAACAATTGGAAGTATGTATACTATTGCAGAACATAATGCTGAACCTAGGTCCTGGGCCTAAATTCTGGGCAGGGCTCAAGTGCTCCTTCTATAATAGTGAGTGGGCAACGCACATCTAAGTGATAGCATTGTAATATGGGCTTAGTGTGTACTGAAATTTTTTGTGCTTATTGTCCTACTTTTCTATTCACATTTACATATTATAAAGAATGTACGCAGCTTTTAGACATTGAAAGTATTTAACTTTGAAACATATTTCTGCTATTCTTTCAGGCTCGTCTATCAATTTATTTGAATAATATTCTGAGATAACTATGCAGACTGTGAAACTATTATTATTTGTTTCTATTTGTATAAGTCAGTATAATAGAATAGTTCTCTGCAATAAAACACAACATAGAAATAAATTGGGTGCTGAGGTTGATGTAACTGTAATTAATTAGTCTCTAATTTCAATAAAAATTACCTGATATTATTTGGTTTTAACATAAGTAACATAAATTTGAACCTCTAAAATTGATTTATGCTATTAAATACTGCATTAATGTGTTCTTTATATGTTGAGTTTCATATAAGATTTATTTGACAAAGTGTTCTCGTGTCAGAGCTGAAAACCACTATGCGGATAGTTTCTGAGGTTCCTTTCAACACTGCAATTTTAAGATACTGTGTTCTAGTAAACCCTCATTGTTGGTATAGATTTCTTGTTTTCTTCCACCCTTAAAGTTGGTAACATCTTCTATTTTGCTGTTAGAGTTGGAAGGGACCTTACTTATTAACTAATCCAACCTCTTACTTAGTTTTACCCTTTTTCACAGTCATTCTTCCTTTGCTCAAAGATCTCTGATTGTTGAACATACATCCTATGGACTATTCATTGTGTTGGTACCTGGGGAGTTCCGTTTTTAAGCTGAAACTTGCCTCTTTGTAACTTGTGTCCATTAGTGCAAATTTGGCCTACCAAATATCAGTCTACTCTGTCTTTCAGGTGTCAGGCTTGGTTATGTTTTTGAAGGCTATCTTCTTTAGCCTGGAGACTTCCCTTTTCATTACTGTGTATGATTTTCTAATTCCTTATCTTTCTAGTATTCCCTTTGGACAGGTAAATTGTTTTTGCTTTGAGAATGTGGTAACTCTGTGTGTATGTATACAGGTAAAGGGGGTGCAGCAAAAACATGGGGGAGGAATCACTGGTTTTTCCTTAGCGTTCCTTAGCTTTTTTTTTCACCCTAAGTGTTTCAGGGTCCAGTGGTGAGAGCTGGTTATATAAGTACATGGCTTTTACAACTATGTCCCCAAGTCACCATCTCTTCAGCAGATATAAGCAAGATACAGGAAGACATAGTTTGTACTGAAACCATATAATACTTAAAGAGTTTAGCACTCTAGTATTTAGAATTTTAAATAGTATACACCCTGTCCACACTTGCATTCATGTACATTACCTCATTCCCCAAACTTCCTCCTGTTTTAGTTTGTGTCTTCATTTTTTTCTCTCCAGGACTGTTGAAATAATCTCTTTTCCCCATTCTTCCTCACCCCACCCCCGACAACCACCCCTAATCTGTAGCCAGAGTGAGCTTTCTAAGATGCAGAGCTGTCTGTGTCACTCTCCTGCTTAAAAACTCATCCATGCTTCTCCTCTGCTTCTAGAAGAAAAGTTCAGATTCAATAGCATGACATAAAAGGGTTTTCATGATCTGCCCCCTGCCTATTTCACTAGTTTCATTTCCTGTTTTGACCTTACAAACATGCAGTACTCCAGCATCATTTAAACACTTGTAGATCTGTACCTGAAATGCCTCTACCCTCCGTCAACTGCACTACCTTGGTATTTGTGCTTTAGGGTAAGTAGTTATCACCTCTGGAAAGCCTTCCTTGACCGAAATAAGATTTTCTCTTCTCTGCTCCAGTGGCACTCTGTTAGTACTTTTTCAAATCTGTAGTCACCTCCCTTAGCTTGTCTCTCTCTCCCCATTAATTAGATTCTATTAAACTGTAAGATCTTTAAGAACAGGGATTCTTCCTCATCCCAGTTCAAGTGTCTGAGACAAAACAGGTGTCAGTAAATGTTACCTGAACTATAAATAAAGGAATCAAGGTAGCAGTAGATATAAACTGTAGCAATTTAACTGTGTCCTGTTCCATTGGTGTATTTATAGGGCATGATTTAGCTTGATGTATAGCCTAATGTGGGTGCTCGTTTTAGGTTAATTGAAGGATACGGAGTTGCCCTGTGTTTTACTTTGTTGATATCTCACATTGTGGTAGTGTAAACTGGAGAGGAGCTGTATAGTTACTTAAGTTATATTCGCATTTTTGTGTTTGCAAAAGGACAAAATTTTTCCTCCCTGGGGTCTTGTTTTCTTTATCTGTAAAACAAAAGTGTTCAACAGTCCAATCTCTGAATTTTTTTTTTTAAAGCAGCTCCATCACACTATAGAGTCATATTAAACATAAGATCAGTTATAAAATGGCCAGACCCTGTACATGAATTATTGTTGTCTCTCCCCCAGAGACTGTTGTGCCTTTGGTTCCCTTAAACTTCAGCATTAGACTTATAGGTACTGTAGTTAAATTATGTCCTGTGAGATCTGGTGCAGCTTTTTGAGATTTCTTTAAACTTTGATTCCTCCACTTATAACATCCTCTGTGCATCTTCCATTTGTATTATCTAAAAATTTGTTAAACATATAATAGGCACTCAATAAATATTTAAATAGGTGGTCATATATCAAATACATCTTTGCTTAAATAACTGAAACATTAGGCATTTTAATCAAGATGGAATCTTCCCTTTTTCCTTTCCCTAGCCATTTTTCCTCCGTGATTTGTACAGTGTGGTAGAAAGAGCAATGAACTTGGAATCAGAAGATCTGGATTCTAAGCCCTGGCTCTTCTGCTCACTACTGTGTGATGTTAGGTCACTTAGTTCTTTTGGACTTCAGATTTCCAATCTGCATGAGAAGAAAAAAAGATCTTTAACTTTCTGTGGCTCTGACAGTGTGACCATTTAGCTCATTCTTGGATGTGGTGTATAGAATTGTGGCTGAGAGCAGGTTAAGAGTCTGGGGTCAGACTGCTTGTGTGTTCATTCGAGCTCTTGCCTTTACTTGCAGAATAACATTAATATGTTTAGTCCTTTGTTTTCTTATCTGTAAAATGAAGTTTAAAGTAATGCATGGTTGTTTTGAGTTATTTCTTAGAACACATTCTGCGCATGGTAAGGACTATAATTGTCTGCTATCATTATTATAATTTTTTTAAACTAAAGATATCACTGAAGACAGTATTTTTCTTGTGAACTGCTGGGAGGAAATATAAATGCTTGTCTTTACAATTGGGAACTAAGAAATGTACTAGAAGCCAATGTAGGAATATATTAAAAAATTAGTGATGTATTATGAACATTGTGTTACATATTAGAAGAAGAGATTTCTGCATCAGCTTTAATATCCTTAAATAATGGGTGTTTTTGGCATTTTCGAAAATAAATATATTACTCTGATTTTCTGTGCTATTGTAAGAAAGCCAGTAGCTATAAATTCTCAGATAACTTAAAAATATTTTATTTTTAATCCCTACCCAAGGGCATTTTTTAAATTGATTTTAGAGAGAGAGAGAGAGAGAGAGAGAGAGAGAAGGATGGGAGGGGGGAAGAGACACACACACACACACACACACACACATCAGTTGCCTCCCATAATGCCACCGACTGGGGATCAAACCCACAACCTTTTGGCGTATGGGACGAGTTACCTGGTCAGGGCATTTCTCAGATAACTTTTGGTTACATGTAGAAATATTGGCTTGCACCTCTTCCCTCCAGTCAGCATTTTAAAGATCTACGGGTAGCAACCAGATTCATTTTTGCCTACCTCTAACACCCCCGGACATCTAGTGAACTATGAAATGACTAAAAGTTGGGCAAAAACAAAGGGGAATGGCTTGGAGAAGCACTATACAGGTTGGTCTTCTCTGGGTAATTAAGAGCCAGATGACTGTCTTAATCAAAGTCCTCTCTCTTTTGTCAGCAGCAATTTCCCCGTTGAGTCTCAGGACCTCCTGGGAACCTGAAGGGAAGGCCTGTCTCCTGGCAGCTAGACTGACCTTGTCCCTAACACTGTCCCCTACTTTCTTTTGTCTACAGTGCTCTCAGACAAAGTAGCTCTGCTTGGATGCCAGGGAAGTGAGGAGAAGGTAGGGTTTAGTTCACCTTCCTCGAATCTTGCCTAGTAATGATTATTTTGATTTTTGGAGAGTGAAATTATTTGCTATTTCTAGAATTTGCCCCACACAATCCTTTGGGACATGCCCTAAATCTGCAGTTGGCTGTAGTCAAGTATTTTTTGTTCTTCACCTTCCCAGGAATATTTCACCTTCTTACATATGTAGCCCGTGTAGTTATTCAGGTTTAGGCCCCTCTCAGAAACAGCAGGGTATAACAGGAGGCATAGCTTTGGAACTATCTTAGATAGAGGATATGAAATATTTATCAAGTTATTCAGCCTTTTTAAGTCTTAGTATTTTTATCTCTAAAATAGAAATGGCTATGCCTTTTGTAGAGAATTGCTGTTGGGATTAAATGAAATGATATTTAAAGTTGTTAGCACATTTTCTGGAAACTTACAGTAGACGCTTAATGAATTTTAGCTTAGGTTATTGAGTGCCTTCTAAGTGTGTTAGAGACTGGCATGTAAAGACAAAAGACAGCCCCTGCGTGTGAGGAATTTTAATCTGATGAAGGAAAGGGTCACTAAATTTGAATAAGGAAACGTTTATTCCTTCCTATTCTTTCTTCCATATTTCTTAGGCATTTGTTTTCCTAGGACAACGCAAATTCTTGGAGCCTTCTCCAGGGCTGACTAAGAGAGTCTGTTAAGAGGAACAAACTGAGTAGAACTGTCACAGGTTATCAGGGTGACTGGGAGCTTAGTCAAGGAGAGATAAAGTCAGCTGTGAGTCCCGTTATTAGTAAGTAGTAACGGGATTATTAGCAGTTCGTAGGTGGGAGGGATGCCCAGTGAGTGAGGGACACTCTGAGGGGACGAAGCTGGTCTCAGGGCTTGTTTAAACGGAGCGGCCAGCTAGGCAAGCTCCTGTTTACTTTCTTTCACTGGCAGTCTCTCAGGCTGATCTCTGGAAACTTGCTCTCCTGGGTGCTGCCCCTCCCTCCCTGCCTTCAGGAACAGGATTGGAAGTAGCATTAGCCTGAAGAAGTCATTCTATTTAGGGAGCTGGAGCAGAGGGCCAGTGATTAGGCCCTTATCTGTAGCGGGGCCTTTCAGAGTGGTGTGGGGCCAGGATTGGGGTGTCTGTCCTGACATGGACAGAGGCCCAGCTTTTCTGTTCCCTGGTTGGGTCAAAATTGTGAAGAAGCAATAGATGGGCCGGGCCATCCGAATGAAAAAGGCCTCATTGTGTTTCTTCAGCATTCCAGTGTCTGGTACAATTAGCCAAGACTCAGAAAACAAGTTGGACAAACAAGCAAGCAGCCTTCCACTGATGGATAAAGGGATTTCTGGCACAGCTGAGTTAAGTGCGTTGATTGCTAAGGCAAAGTGGGAGAGTCTGGGAAGAGGAAGGGGACTTTGGGATGACATTCCTGGTTGGATGAGGGGAAGGAATGGAGCAACAAGCAAACTGTTTTTGAAGTTGATGAAATCGGCTGTGCTAATTTACCTGAGAGGCTGGCTGGGGCTGGGCAGCTCTATAAAGAAGGTGGAATCATTGGCGAAGAGACGGTGACTCTTCCCTTTGAGCAGCTGTGAACGTGGGGAACTGAAGCTCCCTCGGAATGCAGGAAGCTGTCGGCAGCAGACAATTGTATGGGCTGGCTCCACTGTAGTCTCTCCCACTGTAGGACCTTGTCAGTTGGTTAACGCTTTGTATGTACTTCTGCCTGAGAAGAGGCAAGCCCAAGGAACGGTTGTTGGGCAATGGATGCCCTGTGCCTGACTTGGCAGGAAGCCATTCCACCTCAGCAGCTCTCTTACAATTGTCTGAGTTTCACCAGGTCACAAGCTTCTGCTCTGCAAATGGAGGGTAACACAAAGACCAGCTTCGGCCTGCTGAGGTTTACTCCCTGAATAATTCGGCTGCACTTTCACATGTGAAGCTCCCACCTCTGCTGTTGGTCTGAAAATACTGAGCTGGTGCTGCTTTTAAATCGTGTGCTTTTTGCCTGAAGACCTGGACCCAGTTTTTGGTAATGCCCTAAGGAGGAGCTTCCTCTCTGACCTCAAGGCAGGGAGGAGGTAGGAAGTGGTGGGTGGAGCCACTTCTCTGTACTTCTGCTGTCTCTCTCTGTTCATCGAACAGCCCTTTGGCTGTCTGTCTCTGTTCACTTTGAAGCCTGTTTTGAGGAGCCGCAGAGGGGACACAGGCAACTAACTGGAAGTTCTTTGGGACACCCTCCTTTTAGGTGGGGTCAGCAGATACAGGGGTGCCATGTGGCCCAGTTACCAAGATGAACACGAGTTCAACGCCCACCTGGTTTGTCGCATGTGCTGTATGGGTTAGTATGTGAAGTTTTTTCTTTGCTTGGGCCAATGAATCCCGAATAGCCCTTGCTCTCATTGACTCATAGGATTGCATGGGCTTTGAAGCCTTGTAGGCATTACAACCTTTGGGCTTGTTAAAGTGTGCAGTGGAATAGAGTAAGGTGCCTACTTCCTGGGGAACTTCTTAAGCTTGTAGTGACTGGCGGTTAAGAGCCTAAGCTTTGGGTGTGGGACTTTTTTTATAGAGAATGAATTCATGCAAATGCTTCTGCTGGTATCAGGAAACCAGTTTTAAGTTTAAGTTGCATAATTCTGAAAGTCTAGGGTGTATTTTTAGCAGAAGTTGGTTGGTTACGGAGTCCACCTCTGAGCATACTTGGTGGGGTGGGGGGCAGTAAGGGAGGAGTTATGACCTAGGTTTCCTCTTTGGAGCCCATCGCTAATTCCCTTACACTTACTCTCTTCTGCCAGCAAAGAGGAGGGAAAAAGGCTTGAAGGTGGTCAGGGGATGAGACCTAAAGAAGACTTGGAGGCTAAGAGAAGTCTTGTTTGCTGTGACTTAGATCCTTCTTGATAAAGAAGAGTTCGTTTAGATATGTTCTGTGACCTTGAGCAAGCGGCCTAACCTTTTTGGCCATAGGTTTCCTTGGCTTCCAACTGTAGGATGTACACATTGATGATGGAATGAAACATCAGGTCATCAGTTCTGGGTAAAATAAAAAGATAAGGAAAATGTAGCAAGCCTTTCATAAAGCTTAACTTATTTCAAGAACTGCACTTTATTTCAAAATTGTCCTTCCTACTTTTTTGATGTTTAAATTCCCTTTATTTTACGAAACAGTTGTTGTTAGATGGTAGTTTATTTTTTGAGATATCCTTATTTAGCAAAAGAAAAATTTGAGAACGTTATGTTAAGTCTTTCTAATTTATTTCGAATATTTACTAGTTTTTGAGAAATATAAGTTTGAGAACTACCGGATTGATAATTGAATATCTTTTGATTTTACACTCTGTACCACTAAGGCAGAAACAAATTGTGACCCAAATAGGCAGATTTTCACTAAAATTGAAATTGCTGGAGCCTCAGAAGAAATCTCAGAAGGGGAGCAGCAGAGTTAGGGTTCTGATCCTGTCTCCCGTATTAGACCAGTACTGCCAAATATTTAAGTGCTTCTTGAGGAAAGAAAAGCAGGTGCTGTAATAATGCTTGAGGCACAAGAGGGAAAACTTTATTCAGTTACTGACACATAGTCTAGCTTTTTATCTTCCCAGTAGCATTGAGATTTCCTCTCTGAGATCTAGAGGAAAGAATCTCCTGCATCTGAAAGTGGTTAGAGATAAAAGGGCCCCTTTTCTGTAATCAACAGAGAAGTATAAAGAAGTCTAGAATCTTTATTGAAAGTTTCAGGGTGAAAATATACCTGCAGCTCACCCTACTTCATTTAACCTCCTGTTGGAACCTGATGGTTAAGAAAATGGACTTGGGCCTCAATCATCTGCGTGGTGCTCCTGCTCTACCACTTAACATAGGAGCTGGAAAAATTGCTTAACTTTTCTATGCCTTGGTTTCCTCATTTGTTGAAAGGAGATTAAAATAGACCCTAACTCAAAGAGTCACTATGAAGGATATATGATATTAAAGCACTTAGCCCCGTGCCAAGTTCCCCTTGTGATTTTGGTATGACTGGCTCCCAAACTGGTTTGGGAGCCATTGACCTAGTCTGAACTGTTCATTTTATAGCAGAATCTCAGACTCAAGGCAGGGAGATGAGTATCCTATAAGGTAAGAACCAGGGATCAGGAAACCCAAATTGAAGACTTGATTTTGCCCCTGTGACCATGTCTAACTTCTTACATCTCTCTTGACTTTAATTTCTTCATCTTTAACATGGTTTTTTGAGGATTATTAAATTTCTGTATGTCTTTGTATCTGCGAAGTTTTCTTAGTGTTCTGAATATGGTACTCTAATAAATACTCTAGAAACTATTGAGCTTTTCTCCCTCTTTCTTTCTCTTATATGCCTCTCCCTCCATCTGTGTGGTTCTTCTCTGTTGCCACCAGGCTTACTCATGGTATAGTTCTTTATCTAATTTATGTATTGTACTCTGATTCCTAATAGTGCAAATAACTACCTTTAATAAAGTTTAGGTTCTCGTAAGAAATAACTTTTAATTTTTGCATTGAAGTTTCTGGGGTTATCACTTCTCCAGATTCCCAAGTCTCAGTTCCCATGGAGACATTCTAAATCTGCAGCAACCCTTGGTGATAGATGCCTTTAATGAATCCGTATTATAGTTATAGCTTGCACCTCTCCTCTTCCCTTCATTATATAGGATTATATTGTGTTACCTTCGACTAATTTCATGATGGCGGTGGCAGTGGAGTGTTGTGGTTGAAAGTCCATGACAGACTGAGATTTGAACCACAATGCTGCCACTTGTGTGACTTTTGGCAAATTATTAAGAAACCTTTCTCAGAATTGATTTGAACTATAAAATGAAGATAAATAATGTGTACTTAATAGAATCGTGAGGATTAAGTCAAATGCTAAATGAGACAGGCCTTGTATAGTACCTGACAAAGAGTAAATACAATATATGTCTAGGTCAGTCTTATCTCCTAAAGTTGACTTACATACTTCCAAGGAAAGAATCATTTATAGTGACTATGCTGTTATACATTATTGGTGAGACAGTTTAATTGTTTGATCTCCAATTCATCCTATTGTCCCTGCACTTACATTAGTGGTGGGAAGCACCTGGGTCCATATGTGGCAAGAACTTAGGAAAGCTATAACTGTAGAAGGGACATCCGAATGGAAATCCCTGCTCCCTGCTGGAAGGCAGTCTTTTAATTATTATTTGAGAATGCTTCTTAGTCTGACTTTGGAAACACCCTCTTAAAGTGTCCCTGTAGATATAACCTTGGCAGATAATGGGCTCTCAGTATATTTGTTAAATGAATGAGTATTCTTTGAGTGCCTACTGTTGTCTTAAATTTTGGATATTTAATGAAATTTAAAACATGGTTCTTGACTCCAAAGAGCTAAAAGTTCAGATAGGTAAATGGGATTTACTTGTAGAGATATCTAACAATTTTTATGTGCTGGGTGCCAAGTAACTGGAATAAACACAGGATCTGTAGGCATCCAGAGATGCTGACATGGCCAGAAAGGCGTTGAGGAAGAAATGGGGCTTCAGTGGACCTGGTAAGGAGGCTCTGTGTTAGATAAACCAAGGAGGATAGATATATATTCCAGCAGGGGGAAGAGGGTGAACAAAGGCAAGAATGTGAAAGTTAAGTTTGGAAACTGAGATCAGAATGGTCCTAGTTGACTCATGCAGGGGAGAGTCTAAAGATAAGTTGTAAGAGTAGATAGTTTGTAAATTTTTCAGGTCAGGGGCCATGTTTTGTCTTTATCTCCCCCAAACACCTAACACATAGTGAATAAAAACTGGAATTGAATTTCATGGGGTTGTAATGGGCTATGGAAACGAAGGAGTTGGACTTGCTCCTCTGGTCTTCTAGAAAACATTAAAGGATTTTGAATACAGAAATGATAGGGGCAACGTGGTAATTTAGGAAGACTTATTGAAATAGGCTATCTGTTCTGCTTGCCACAGCCTCATCTGTTGACTGCTAACTTCAGCTCTGTACCCTCGATTCTGACTGCTCTTCTGAACTCTACCTAAGGTTTCAGCTATCTGCAGGAAGGTCCTAACATCTCATTTTTTTTCTTCTGCTTTATCTAACCTACTCCCTACCCAATCTGTGCCTCCCATTTTCCTTATCTCAAGGTACAACTCCTCCCTCCTAGTTACTCTAACTAGAAATGATCCTTTACTTGAACACATCTAGGTGATAGTTAAGGGCTGTTGTTTCTGCCCCTACATTGTCATGCAGAGCTACCTGCTCTCTTTATATTCCTACTGCCTATGCCCTATTTCAAGGTCTTAGATTTATTTCTTGGTTGTCACAGGAGACCCCTAACTAGTTCTTCTACTTCTTAGCGCCTTTCTGCTGCAGCCTGGCCTTTAGTCCAGTGCCAGATTAATCTTTCCAAAACGTCCTTTGGTTCAGAAAATTTCAGTGGTATCTATCCTTCTATCTGTTGAATTAAGTGCATACCCCTCCAGCTTTCTGGAGTGATATGACCTCAAGTAAACTTGCTAGCTTCCTTTCTCATTACATTGCTAAGTGTACACTGTGCTTAGCTATACCATTTCCTAAAACACTTTCTCTGTACCTCTGTGTCTTCAAATTGCTGCTCATGCTTTTTCTTCAGCTTGGGATTCCCTAACCCCTTTTGGAGCTGCCAAAATCCTATTTGTCATCCAAGGGCTAGTTCAAACATCATGCCTTTCAGGAGTTCTTCTACTCCTCTGTCAGAATTAATCAACTGTGTTTATCAGCACGATTTGATGCAACTCGTATATGGTGTGTTATTTGCTTGGTGTTATTCTTAATTATTTATATGTTGGTCTCTGCCACTAGATTGTAAACCTCATGAGGTCAAGGAATAGACCCGTGCCGACTCTCTTTCTCTTTTCTGTTAGCTCAGGTATATCATTTTTTAGATTTCTAGGTGGTTGATGCTTCTTGGGGGTTCTTGAACCGCTTGTGATTTCCCTGTGTCCTTCAGGGAAATAAGCAAAGGATGTTTTCTCATTTGCTTTTTAAATAATACATAATGCACTGGGACAGTGTTGTAGGCTATGTTGGGTCAGAACACAAAACTTTGTGTCTCAAATGCGGGCTTTCATTCAAACCCTAGGCCTGTTCTTTAATTGCTCTTAATAGAATAGGACACATAGACAGGCTCACCTAAACTAGTGTATGTAAAGGATGGGAAAAGCTCTAGAGGTGGTGATAGTTAAATTGAATGCTGAAGAATGAGTAGTTAGTGGAGGAGGGAACTATATGCCATGCACAGGGAGCAGTAAATACAAAGGCAAGATTGTTCAGCAAGGCTGGAAGTTAAGAGTTTTCACGAAAAGGTTGAGCGGGATGAGTGGCAGGCAGGCATCACATTATATAATAGGTCTTAGATCCTAGGCTAAAAAATTTGAATATTACCCTGAATGGAGGCATCAGGCTTTGGAATCAAATAGAGCTGAGTTCAAATTCAACTTTATTACTTACCTTGTAATCTTGGGTAAGTTACTTAAACTCTTTGGGTTTTATCTTTCCAGTAAAATCATGTCTGTCAGAGTTGTTGAGCATGAGAAACAAAATATGTAAGGTGCTGTTAACTATCAATATTATTAGGAGGGTAAGGAGTCATTGAAGGATTTTAGGGTGGATAGTCACAAGATGAGTCTTATCAGAGAGATTGCTGGCATCATTGAGGGTGGTGCCTTAGTTAGTTTGAGCTGCTCTAATGGCTTAAACAATGTTTACTTATTTCTCACAATTCTGGTGACTGGAAGTTCAAGATCAAGGTAGTTGCAGATTTGATGTTTCATGAAGACCCTTTTCTTGCTTCATAGACAGCTGTCTTCTCACTGTATCGGCACGTTAGAAAGCGGGTGAGAGAGCTCTCTGGGGTCCCTTTTATAAGGGCACTAATCCCATTCATGAGGGCTCTGGCCTCATGGCCTAATCACCTCCCAGAGGCCTCCCCTTGTAGTACTATCACATTGGGGGTTAGGATTTCAGCATATGAATTTTGGGGTGGGGGATAATAAAGATTACATATTGAAAAAATAAATGAATAAAATACCAAAAATAACCCTATTCAGTTCATAGGAGATTGATTATCAGGGAAACATGTTAGAAGCAGGAAGAAAGAAGAGCAGTTTTGGCAAGTTGCGTTTGAGATGAGCTTGAACGTTTTAGGAGGCAGTTAGACATATGAGGGTGGTATTTAGGATGGAGCCCTTAGCTGAAGATACCGGTTTAGAAATTACCAGTGTATAGGCTATAGTTGAAACAATGGGAGTAAGTGAAATTATTCCGGGAGAATGTAAGAGAACAGCTAGTCTTAACTTTAAAAAAAAAGTTGTGTTTTGTTTTCTTTTCTTCCCACAATGTATATAACACCCAAAATTTCTTGTTCAGTTTTAGGTGGTTTGCAACATTCCTCTCTCTGAACCAGAGGAAGGAGGAAAACCAAGGTATTGGGTTGGCCAGAAAGTTTGTTCAGTTTTTTCTATATGATGTCCCTAGTCCTGCTTAGTTGTCTTTAACTTCATTTGAAACAATTTTGTTAGATTGTATTGTGACGGCTGTCATATCAGTGTGCAGTTTTTAAAATCTTACCAAAATTTGGTGAATTTTTGTGCATCCATTTAAATATTGAAGATGGAAATAAATACACAACATTTTTGGCGTATTATGCTTTATTATTTCAGGAAAGGTAAAGTGCAACTGAAACGCAAAAAAAGATCTGTGCAGTGTATGGAGAAGGTGCTGTGACTGACTGAACATGTCGGAAGTGATTTGCGAGGTTTCTTGGTACTATTGACATTTTGGCCCAATAATCCTTTGCTGTGGGGCTGTCTTGTGCATTGGAAGATGTTTAGCAGTACCCCTGCCCTCTACCCACTAGAAGCCAATAGCAGGAGATAGCCGACATACTCAAAATATCTAAATCAATACAGTTATTGGTGAAAATGAAAAATGTGTCTTTTATTTTATGGAAAAAACTAAGTGGACTTTTTGGCTAACTCAATAGAACAGAATGTCAGATTCAAGAGGGGGAATGAGTTTAGAAGAAGGTGAAGGAGTGATCAGCGGTGTCTTCTGGGTTGCCATTTAGGCAGTTGTGTGGAAAGCAGTTTCAGTGAATTTGTGGGGCTGGAAGCCAGCTCACATGGGGAAGGTGAGTCAGGCAGCATTGCCATAATACCTGTTCAGGAAGCCAAGGGGAAGAAGAGGGCGAAGTTAAAAGATAATACAAGCTAGGGATAATTGCTGGATTAAGGTTCCCATGAGGAAGGGAAGAGATGGGATCCAAATTTTAGGTGAAACGTCTTGCCTAGGTTATTGGGAGGGACATCTCTGCCAGTGAAACAAAAATAAAGAATATTAGGTACTGGTAGTTTGGTGGTCCACAGTGGTCTTAATAAAGTTGGAAACAAGTATTAAGTCCTTCTCATTAAGTAACCCCCATGTGCTCAATGGGTACTTCAATATGCTGAATCTAAGAATTTCCCAGTGGGCAGTTGGGCTTTCCTTTGTCAGTTTATAGCCCTTGGTGGGGCTGAGTTCACAAGAAACATCTATAAGAATGTCACCTTTTCTATGATTAACTGTTTTCTTCTCATATAAGAATACCTTCTGCAAATTCTACCTCCAGTGTAGAAGGATCTTTGCTGGGCCTAAAATTGAATGAGGGGTTCAGATGTAGGATGTCAAAGCTTAACCTTATTACAAACTTTGAAACTGAGCTGTTTGGAGCATTCTGAAGATCTGTGATAAAGTTGCTCTTTGACTTCCCTAATGAATTTCCTTGTTAAAATATTAAGGTCTTAAATTTCAGGCACTGTAATATCCTCTTGTCATGATGGTTAAATCAGGAAAGGACTTACATGTAATTGATGGATCTGTGACATAGGATCCTAAAAAAAGGATCCTAAAAAAAAGATTCTTGAGCTTTTGGGGGCAAAGTTTTTGTATAAAACCTTTTCTGAGGAACTTATGGCTCAGCTCTAAGCAGGTTAACTGGCCTTGGGAAGGGCTTATAATCATATTACCCTTAGTAATTATATTCAGAATAAATAGTTGAACCTCTTCCCCTTGAATTGAAAGTTAGTTTTTTAGATTTTGGAAGTGTGACTCATATGAGACCATCAGGTTTCCTCTGTCTATTATCCCCGTGGAAGGGCATGGTGTGTGAACAGAATAACTATGCATAGTAAAATTATAAAGACTTGATTGTGCTAGTCACATCTTCAGGTCTAAAGGAAATGAGGCAGTGGACTAGAAAGAAATCACATGAATCTCATCTCTTCTTTAAAATATTGATAGTTTAAAAGGAAATCTGCTAATGTTTTCGCCCAGCTATACATGGTTTAACCTGTTACAGAAAGCACATATAACTTTTATAATAAAAGAAATCCTAAAAAGAAAAAGAAAACTTGTGACTTCAAAATGAGAATTTTGTAAAACTATTATTCTTGGTTATGGAGGCAATACATTTAGTGAAGCAGAGTGGTGAAAGTGTGGTGGGCAGAATTTTTAGTTAGCTTTAATTTTGTTTTTCCATCATGTCTGCATGTCCCAGCACACAGGTGATACTTCTGGGGTGTTGGGGCTTTTACATATTGGACTGGGCTCTTGTAGATAACTTGGTTCTGATTTTATTCTGTGTGTTTTTTTAGCCAGTCTTCTAGTATATTGGCCAACTGTTTTTGTTTTAGGTCTCATTAGGTAGAGCTTTAGCTGTTAGAAGCCATGGGAGATACAAAAAAAGTAAAGTATGTTCTCTTTCCTTGAGGAGTTCATGATCTTTTTGGTGATGTAAGAGTAAACATATTAAAAGTTCAGAGCTCTATATAATTATATAAGTGCTGATGGAGTGATTAGCATAGTAAGTACCATAAAAATTTGGAGAACAAAGAGACTTTTGAGGACTAGAGTTGTCAGGAAAGGTTGCCAGAGTAATTTTTCTTAAACACAAATCTGATCACGTCATTCTCCTATTTAAAATCTTTCAATGTGTCCCTTACCTTCCCCTTACCAATTTCTTGGAGATAAAATTTGGTCTCCTTGGCTTGTCATGAAAAGTCATAATTTGGTCTGTGCCATCCTATCTAGTTTTAAGTCTCATCACTACCTAATACACATCCTGTCTTTCAACCATCCTTAATACTGTGTTGTTCTTTGAACATAAGCTTCTAATGAATTTGCATTAGGTGACACTTCATGTAGTAGCTTTTTCCCTTCTCTTCTCGTTCTGGCTAACTTCTCACCTTTTAAGGTTTAGTTAGAGTCACTCATCGGGAAACTCTCACTAACCTCCCATGCTTCCCTGCCCTTCCCAGGTAGGCTGGTACGCCCTTGAGCACTCTGTGCTTACTCTGTCACAGCACTTACCAAATTGTATTGAAGTTATTTGTCCTCTGCTAGACCGTTGTCTCTTTCAAAGGTAGGGACTGTGACTTTGTATAACACAGTGTGTTCCAAGCAGCCTCGGTCCTTAATAAAGATTTATTCAAAGAATAAATGAATTAATTAATGAGTTGGCTTTTAAAGAATAAATAGCATTTGGAAAGGTGGAGAGGAAGAAAGTAGCTTACCAGGAGGAGAAAATAAATAGTGTGAGCAGTGTGTCAGTGATTCAGATGAGACTGTAGTTGCAAGCTGATTCTAATTCAGTTTGTGGATGATATAGATGTAGAAAGGATGATGATGATCTTGGATAACTGAATCAACATCTAAAAAGATCAAGTGATCGAAATATGTTGGAATGACAGTGGTTAAATCTCATAAAAATCCTGGTTTCAAATAGTTGCAGGACTCTGTGAAGTGAAAGATAGATTAGACTTTAAAAAAAAAGAATTCTAACAGTTTCAAATGAGAGCCAATAGGTAAAATTTATAAAGAAGCAGCTTATGTCACTTTGGAACTATTAAATTAGTATGTGTTCCTTTACGAGGTAGTGACTTTTCTGTTATCTTGTTACTTCTATTTTTCAATTACAGTTTACATTCAACATTATTCAGTCTCAATATGGCTTCTTTTGTAGACCTTTGGTTATAATACTTCTGTTCAGCTAGCCTTCAGTTGGTTATTCAGGTTGATTGATCTATAATTTAGTTGTAAGTCTGGTTTGGCACCTGGAGGAGGTGAGTGTAAGTGCCACCTACTCTGCAGCCAGTTTGGATCTTCCTCTATTAAGTTTTAAGCATCAGTAACACTATAGATGTATGCAAGATTTGGACAGACTGTTTAACACTGAATATATAGGTCTTTATTGTTGAAGGGATTGATGTTTCAGCAGGGACTTAGACTATATAACTTCTAAGGTCCATTCTAATTCCTAAGTTCTGTGGTCTATAGTAAGAAGAGAGATTTGTTCCTTGAAAATCAGGAAAGGATTCAGGGCTGAAAAGAAGGCTGTGAAGATGAGACTTTTGAATGGCTATAAACTCAGAAAAATAAGTAGAAGTGCAGTTCACCTGGGAGTGGAGAGAGATCCTTGGCATTGTTTGGAATGATACCTATGTAGCTCTTTCTGGGGAATTGGAAAAAATGGAATACCTGGGCAGTAGAAGACAACACCTAACTGAAGTTTGCGTGAATTACTAGTGACCCAGATTTGTATAATTCTGCCACTTTCTTGTGAAATGTTCTCTGACTTGGAGAAGAAACGGAAGAGTTGAGCAATTGTGATAATTCAGGTTTGGAGATTGTCATGATGAACAGAGTAGTAGAAGGTTAGGCAGGTGGGAATTCCTGGGGTATTAGTGATGGCAGCTTTGAATTGCTTAACCGTGTTGTCTAGCATAGACTGGGATAATCTTAGATGCTCTTAAAAAAATAAGAATGGAGTGATTGAAGGTTGAGAATGATTAGGAAGTATGAGAGATTAGTAAAGAAGACTGCTAAATAGCTGGTCGGAGAAGGAGGGAGGCGCCCAGGATGTGGCAGTGTGGTAGCTGGATATGAATTGGAGATGAAGGTCAGTGGAGTCACGCAGGCTCAGATGCATTGTCAGAATATATGTTGACGTAATTTGGGGATCTTGCCAGAGGATACATGTGGAGATAATATTGTGAACCAAGTTGTCAGGAAAGGTTAAGGTGGATTTGCCATGTGGAGGGGGGTGGACAGCAGAGAATAGTTGATGACAGTGAGGGTGATTTGAACAAGATGGTATAGGGGATGGCATGGGCTTCAAATAAATAGAAAGAAGCAGGGCCAATGAGTCAGTATCCTGGAAGTGGCTCTGGGGAACTGGCGGTTGTGGGAGAAACTCAGTTGTGGAGCGGTCTTTGGTGAGTATTGATAGTTATGTTTCTGTCAAAGCAGTGGGCAAAATTGAGAATGAAGGAGAGTTTGCCTACAAATAAACGTGGGCTCTGTAAAAGACTCAGGAGAAGGGAGGGAGGGAGGAGATGTGCAGTAGGGGGTAAACTGGGCAGCTTTGCGTTCAACTGCTTGGCAATGGCTGGTGAGGAAAGTGGAATGAAGGAAATAGTTGGGGAGGAGAGGAAGGGAGTGGAGCATTGATTAGACAGAACTATGTTTGAAGAGTGAGATTTAACCACTGCAGTATGTGTCCCAAATGCCAAAGCCACTGCACTCTTTCTTTTGGTCATATTCATAGCTCTGGCTTTTTGGAGCTTGCTGTAGGAGAAGCAGGGAATCACTCTGCTCACTGGAGAATTATCATGCTAAGGAGACTTTGCCATGACATGCTTTTTGAGGCACGTGATTCTGCTTAGTTTATGAGGGAGGACCCCCCCCAATGGAATTTATTTATAAAAATTGTGTCTTTATTCATACTCCAGTAATCCTCAAAGTACTCCCCATTTGATGCACTACATCTGTCAAGATGTTTTTCCCAGTGCTCAAAACAGTTTTTGAGCTGGTTGATTTTGATGCCTTTTAGTGATTCTGCCATTTTTTTTATTTCTCCTCTTCCACATTGGCAAAACGTTTCCTTTTGAGGATGTTTTCTAATTCAGGGAAACAAAAAAAAGTTACTCGGCAGAGATTGGGTGAATAGGGAGGGTGGGGCATGGAGGTCATGCCATTTTTGGTCAAAAACTGCTGAACACTTAGTGTGGTGTGGGCAGGTGTGCTTGTAAATCGTCTATCATGAGATGGGCAAATGCGTTGAGTCTTCAAAAAAATTTCACTGAAGCCGAATGTAGCCTCTCATAACAATGCCAGCTGGTGCACTACTCCAGATGGGTTCCTAGAACACTCTCCTAGAGGGGGAAGTCTACACTACAAGAGGTCCATCCTCCAGAAGATCATTCTGGGTGTTTTGTTTTTTTTTTGTCCCCCCTCATATAAAGTAACGTGGTCAGAAGAGAAAGTTCAGACAGGCCAAACCTCCCCAACAACAGGACACCGTCTTGTAGTTCTGTGGAAATGGAGTTCTCTGAAATTTCTGGAGAAATCGGGGTATGGGAATTTGTTGCCATCTAATGCTAAATCAGTGCCTTCTGTGTTTCTTTTACAGATGAACGGGACCGCGTTCAGAAGAAAACGTTCACCAAATGGGTCAACAAGCACCTGATGAAGGTAGGACTCCTTCATATACGCTGCCCTAGCACTCTGGCTGCTTTTAATCTGGATTTATCAGTCCCTTCTCTCAGATAGTCCAGGTTGCTTGCCCTGCGCTCAAGTGGTTGGAGATACATGTGACTTTTTTTTTTTTTTTTTAAATAATGAACATAGTCATAACAGTATGAAAACTTTTACTGATAAGTTATTTTGGTGCGGACAGTAAGTAATACCTGCCATTACCTCAGAAGACCGAGGCTGAGGATACTGTGGGGTGATACCTGAGATTCAAAGAATACTTTTCAAATTATTTTATAAACCCCTGTTAAAATTTTTATTTTTAAGCCTGATTACTATGTTAAGGGTGGGGCAGAAGGGATAATGTGTTCTCTCTTTTTCTGCACGAATCTTAAATGTTCAGTTTAAGAATTTTTTTTGTGTGTGTGTATCTTGAACCACTCTGCAGTTTAAAATACAGAACACTTCTAGAATGGCTAGGGTTGGGGGTAGATTTTATTAATTATTTTTAAGCAGAGAAGAAACCAAGGCAGAGACGGCAGAGACATGTTAAAGACCCACCTAAGGATGAACAGTATGACTAATGTGGCAGTCAAGATTTGAAAAAAAAAGTTTTTGAGTTACAATCATTACTGCTCTGGGAAAGGTCACCAGTGACCTCTTAATTGCTATATCCAGTAGCCACGTTTTATCATTCTCTTACTTGATTTCCCTGTAGTATTTGATACTGTTGACTAGCTTGCTACTCCTTAAAGCCTTGTGTTACATTGGCTTCTAGGGCACTACTCTTTCCTGAATTACCTCGTCCCTTTATGAATGCCTTTTTCCTGCCTCTTTCACTGACTTTTCTTCCTGTCTGACTCCTCCACGTCGATGTTCCCCAGGTTCCTAACCTTGGCCATTTCTTTGCTTTATCCTCTGTATTCCGCTTTTTTCTGTTTGCAGTGGAATACAAGGAAGTACAAGTAGAAAAGGATACAGGGCAATCTCACAGGATCTGATGTCTGGATGCATCTGGGCTTTATGAAAATTTATTGGGCAGCTACTCTTTCTCTTTAACGAGACCTTGTAATCCCTCATTTTAATTTTTTTCTGTATGCCTCCTACATTCATTTCTTTGCATTTGTCCCATTGTGTGTGTGTGAGCTGTCCCTCAGCTGGTGATGCAGCACTCTGCAACTGCATGACTCTAAAGACACGTATAGAAACATCCTGATTGGCTGGGGTTTTCTCTTCCTCCATGGGAGGTGGTTACGTAACTCAGACATGGCTCCTTCGGGCTACTTGTCTAATGGGCACTGCAGGTGACGGTGATTTTCAAACTACAAGATGTGGATAAGGAGGTGAGAATGGAGCCTTTCCCTGAATTCTTTCCTAAGCCACGGACCTACCTATCTCATGGTGTGTTTGACATTCACCTGGATGTTACCCAAACATATCCTATGTTCAGCGTATCCCAGATTGCTAAATATTTTTACTCATGTATCTAGCTGTCCAAGTTTGGAACCTAGAACCATAGTATATTCAGTTTTGCCCATCATCTCTCCCTTGTCACCAGCTGCAGTCAGTTACTTCCTACTCTGATAGTATTGCATCGGACTTCTCTCCTCCATCCCTGTTAACTCCTGCTCTAGTCCAGGACCTCTTCATCACTTGCCTTGACCACTATAATAGCTTCCTAATAAAGTTTTCTCTAATACATAATGCTAATTATAGTAGTAGTAGTGGTTTATGGAGTGTATACTACAATTCAGACATTCTGTACTAAGTCCTTCACATTAATTCTTCAGTGACCTTTAAAAATTTTTTTCAATTACATTTGACATTCAATAGTATTTTTTATTAGTTTCAATTCTTTAGTGACCCTGTGCTGTAGATTCTCTTAATATTCCCGTTTTATCAGTGAAGACAGTAAGGTTTAGAGAGGTTAAGTAACCTGTGTAAGGTCACACCATTAGAAGGAGGCAGAACTGAAATTTTAGAACTTGGCCTTTGCAGTGCTGGCACTGGTTTCTGTCTACCTTTCCAGGTTCATAGCATCTTATATCTCTCATACCTTAAGCTCTTGCCAAACTACGTGCCATGCTATTTTATGACTCTGTATCTTTCTCATGCTGCTCCCTCTGTGTGGAATACCATCCTCAACTCTGTTCTGCCTGGATAAAACCAACTTGACAACTCCTTATTAAATATTTTCTTGATTCTCCCATGTAGGAATTGACTACCCTTTGTGCCCTTCCCTGTACTCCTTATATCTCTTAAAGCACCTGTAGCATTTATTTTTCTGCTAGATTATAACTTGAAGGCAGATATTATGTCTTATTTTTTTAGTGTGAGGACAAAGAAGGAAGGGGGGAGGGAAAAAACTGAGAGTCTCCTCTAATTCTTCCAGTGTGTACACCAGTTGCCTCTGGTTTGATAACGTGTAACTCTCATGATGCAGAGCCCTTCACAACCTGGTTCTAGTCTGTCCAACATCATTTCTAGGTACTCTCTCCTGTGTAGCCTGTAGCCACACGAGCAACCCCCTGCTCCCTAAACACTATACTTTCACACCTTTTTGCTTATTCATTTATTTCTCCCTAGAATGCACTTCCTAGCCTCCTCTGCCTGGCCATGATACTTACCCTTTAAGGCTTAGGTTCATAATCCCCTACCTGGGACTCTGACCTCTATACCTTGGACTAAATTAATTGCAACTTCATCTCTGTTCCATACTACTTTGAAGAGATGTCTTGTATGTTCAAACATTGTTCTCCTCATTGAATGCTAGACTGCATTGTGCCACTTTCTCTACCAAGCACTGCATCAGGGACACAAGAAGCATCTGATAAGTATTTGTTGCCTTTAAATAATATTTTGATAATGCTTTATAACTTACAAAACACATTCTTATCTGACTTGATCCTTACAATAACCCTGGAGGAGGTAAAAGTACTTTCTTCTTTTAATTTTAACAACTGAGGAAAGCGAGACTTATTAAATAGAAGAATGAATGACCTCCCCAGCTCATATAGCTAGTGACAATGGAGCTAAAGATCAATCCTGAGTCTTCTAATGAAAATTACTTCTTCTTTTTACTGAATATGCTCTCAACTCGCCCTGCATTTATTCCTCATCTTTAACAATTGGAAGAACTGAATTTATCCTGCCTCAACCTTGTCCTCCTAAACTTTCTAGTTGAATACAAAGGTTCTGGTTGCCTGCCATTCATTTGTAGCCGATGTTGCCTGTTGGAATTCTCCTCTCTCTCAGCGCTGTGACGACAGGAGGCCCAGGGAAAGAAACTAGAGGAACACATCATAGCATTGTTAGAAATTGGAGACCAGCCAGAGCTTTACTTAAATCCCTGGCTATCTGTCATCTCTTCTCAGACTTCCTCTCTTACAGTTCCATTGGTATTTTCTCATGTTAGGATATTTCAGAGAGAGATTCACTGCCAATCAGAATCATTGCTTTCATGGGGGAATTCCTTGAACTTTGGGCTGAACATTAGGGATCGAGATGTTTTTTATAACTCAGGCCTTCTTCACTTTGCTCCCCAAGTACACCTAGGTTAATGTTGCCATTGTCAGGTAGACTGCTATAAGATCAAACCAACCAACTCACTGAGGTTCTAGATTTAGTTGCCCTATGATCTTTTGGATTCCCAGATATCCTTTTGTTTTGGAATAAGCACATTAATTTCCTCTTTATATTTGAGAACACCATAGGTCCAATCTTAAAAGAGATTTGTTAAGGATGTAAGCATCTGAAATACAGAAATAACCTAACTTAGAATACAAGCCTATAAACCTCAGAGTTCTACTTATATGCCAGAACCATCAAAAAGAATAAATCTAGAGTTATAAATTAGGTTTTATTTAAATTATCCTTTAAAATATCTAGGTCCTGGTAGCTGATAAAGTGTATCCCCTCAAAGAGAACTTCAAGAAAGGATGAGAGGATGAGAAAGAAATGATTATGAGTTCTTAAGAAGGAGGAAAAATGCTTTCTGTGGTCAGTTCCTATTGACTTCAGAGAAAGGCCAGTATTTAATCTAACAGATGGAATAGTTTGTTCCATTTATATCCATGTATGCCATCTGGAAGCCACTGGCCTTCCTGGAGTTTTAGTTAAGAATTCCAGATAAGCCAGCAAAAATTTTTTTAAAAAATTTTTAAACTAAAAAAAAAAAATTTAAACAAATTTTTACCGTTGTTCTCAATTCGTCTCTGTTTGAGATGAGGTAAACACGGTAGACAGATCTGTGATTCCAGGCACTCTCTCCTGTGCAGCCTCTGCTGTAGCCACATGAGAAATCTCACTGCTCCCTGAACACTGCATGTACTTTTCACTCCTCTTGGCTTATTTGTGCCTCTGGGAAAGGTGAGAAGGAGACTAGCAGTGGAGTTTAATTTAAGAGACTGACCAAGCAGTGTTGGTTAGACTCTGAGGAGAGGAATGTTGCTTTTGTTGCTCAAGTGTGACATGTGGTGGTGGCTTGTGGCTGTCTCTGCCTGGACCTGAGCTTTCAGATGGTGATTTCACTCTAAGTGCATCTCAACTCTCACTGAAAGTTCCGGGCCTACATCTGGGCTTGGATTCTCTACTCCCTGTGCCTCTAAGGAAAGCTACCTGTTGTGGATTTTTAGAGTTATCCTCACAGGACCTTTGTTAATTAGACTTGGCTGGTGCCACTGTTAGATTTCTCAAAATTTAAGGGGTTCTCAACACAGAGAGAGTAAAGAATTCTTGTTCTGCAAAGAGCTTTATAATTTGTTTCTCTCTTACTCTACTTAGTCCAATAGGGATTCCAGCCTTTCCTTCTATTCCCTGCATTTCAGCACAGTTCTTTCCTGAGTGAAAAGTATAAGCCAACTATAATTGGTTTTTTTGTTTGTTTGTTTTTGCATTAGGCTTTTCCTTGATAAATTTGGCCACTGAATCAATATGGAGTTTCCCTCTCATAGTTTAGAAATCTATAAATTCAGAAATCCATTCAAAGTTACCAGGTTCACTTTCATTTTTCCTGTATCTTTTCATAAGTGTAGATGAGAATAGATAACATTATTGTTTAAAACTTTCACCTCTTTTAATTTAATTTAATTTAATTTAAGTTTTTTGCTCTTCAACATAATTTGGATCAAGACAATTAAGGTGCTTATGTTTTCTTTTAACAGTGTTGAGGAAAGCTTTTCAAGATCAGGTTTTCTGCAGGTATCAAAGAATACTACATGATAATCCTTGGTTCTTTTGGGGAGGATCCTTTTATAATTTAATAATGTTGCTAATATGTCATTTCTGCCCTTCAAACATCATGGAAACCTTGTGAGGGGAAAGAGCACTGAACTTGAAGTCAGGCGACGGTGATCTGACACTTCCCAGCTAAATTATATTATACAAGTTATTTAACTTCTCTAGGCAACGCTTTCCCATCTGTAAACTGAGAGCGTTAGAGTTAAGTAATCTTTAAAGTCCCTTTGGGCTCAGATTCTGTTTCCAAGCACTTAAGTACAATTTATTTCCTTTGCTAAAAAGGCCACTCAGAAGTTAGGGGAGGCTGTTATCTTTATATAACTTTAAAACAGTCTTTTAAAAATTGGAGAACAGAGCTCTCCTTGGCTTATTAATGCATGGGGGATTGGGGGAGATCGACTCGAGTTAGGGTGGGCTTGGTTTCTCAAACTTTAGCCATTCATTAATTTTTAAAAATAGTTTTTTTGAGATTTAATTCACATATCATTCAGTTTACCCATTTGAAGTGTATAATTGAGTAGCTTTTTAGCATATTATCAGAGTTGTACAGCTATCATAACCATCAATGTTAGAACATCTTCATCACCCCAAAAAGAATCCTGTACCCTTTAGTCATCACCACTAACCCCCCTATATCCTCCTCCAGTTCAAGGCAGCCGCTAATCTACTTTCTATCTCTATAGATTTGCCTATTCTTGATATCTCATATAAATGGAATTATTCAATATGTGGTCTGTTCCTTTGTTTTACTACCTTTTTCACTTAGTATAATGTTTGAAGGTTCATTCATGGTATAGCATGTATCAGTATTTATTGCTGAAGATTATTCCATTGTATGGATGTAACACATTTTGTTTACCTATCAATCAGTTGATAGATATTTTGGTTATTTTTACTTTTTGGCCACGTACATGAACATTCATTCATGTACAGGATTTTTTCCTGGACATCTTTTCAATTGTCTTGGCTATACACCTGGGAGCAGAATTACTCAATCATATGGTAACTTGTGTTTGGCTTTTGAGGAACTGTCACACTATTTTCCAAAACAGCTACACCATTTTACATTCCTGCCATCAGTGTATGAGAGTTCCAGTTTTTCTGCATCTACATCAAATACTTACCTTTTTAAAAATATTGTAGCCATACCAGTGGCCGTGAAGTGGTATTTCACTGTGGTTTTGATTTACATTTTCCTTATGGCTAGTGATATTGAGAATTTTTTCATGAGTTTGTTTTTATGATATTGAGCATTTTTTCAAGAGTTTTTAGCCGTTTGCATGTTCTTCAGAGGCATTCACTAATTTTAACAGTAATTTTCACAGGGAGTACAGTCAAGGACCTGGATAGTTGAAGTTTTCCACTCATCTTATTTTTTGACAGACTAGCATGATTATTTGTTGGAAACCTACATATTGATGATTTCTGAGCACTCTTGACTTTGCATGGCTGCCTCTAAAACTTCTGATGCTTACTTAGTATACTGGACTTTTTCTTAAGACATTTGTGGAGCCCTTACTGGTGTGGTTCATGGGTTGGGTGTTGTCCTGCAGAGGTTACCAGTTTGATTCCCAGTTAGGGCACATACCTGGGTTGCAGGCCAGGTCCCCAGTTGGGGGCATGTGGGAGGCAACTGATCGATGTTTCTCTCCCTTTTTTTCTCCTTCCCTTTCCCTCTCTCTAAAAATAAATAAATGAAATCTTAAAAAAAATAAGCATTTGTGGAAAACTTCAGAGTCAGCCTAGTATTTGCAGGAGTGGTAAAGACTTTAGAATGGGGCCAACTTAGATTGATCAGCCTGACCATTTACCAGCTGTGTGATCTTGGGATGTTAATTGAACACTCCAAATTCTGTCTCTGCATTTGAAAAATTCCTGACATAGAAGCACTAGTAAATGTTAGCTAGTTCTTTATCCTTCTCTAGGCAGAGCTGTGACTAATATGCTTAGAAACAGACTATTGTTCTCTGTTCTTAAATATTCTCTGGAAAAAAATACCTTACTATATTCTCCTTTCCTATTATCTCTGTCTATATCTCACTCCGTTGGTTTTCGTAATTATTTTGTTACTATAATCAAGGAAAGACTGAGAGATATAACAAGCTAGTTTTCTTCTAAGTTTCTTAGAAGGCGGTTGGATTTTGCGATTCACAGATGTAAAACATAACTGGAATTTTGGGGCCTTGATGTGAAATTAATTTTATATTTCAAAGTGCCTCCTTTTTCTTTTCAGTAATTTGAGATATATATAATTGATTTGAGAGAAAGGAGACATCAGTTTGTTCTACTTATTTATGGACTCATTGGCTGATTCTTGTATGTGTCCTGACTGGGGATTGAACTTGCAACCTTGGTGTGTGGGGATGACACTCTAACCAGCTGAGCTACCTGGCCAGGGTAAATACTCTCTGGTATTTAGCATCCTATTGATGACATGATCTCACTTGGCCCTCAATCCTACTGTAATTAATTTAAATAATTATTCAGTGCCCATTTCTGATTTTTATACCATATGCTCATGTGTTAGCTATCAAAAATGAATCCCTCATTGCTGTCTCTTCTTAATCCTTAATACCAAGTATTTACTATTTTCTGATTTATTTTTTAACCTACCGTTCATTTATAATCCAATTTCCATTCTGCCATTTTTTAGAAAATTTTTATCACAAAACACTCTTATTTGTAGGAAAATTAAAAAAAAACAAAACACTTTTAGTTCTCATTCTCCTTGTCCTATAGCATTAGATACTGGTGATCACCCCTTCCTTGATTATACTTTCTTGGTTTTTTTTGTCTACCTCTGTCACTGCTTCTCTCCCCGCCCCCCACAACCCCCCTTACTGATGGCTTTTCCATCTCTGCCTTCTAATTATGGCTATTCCCTCAGGCCCAGTCCTTAGCACTCTGCTTTTCTTTCTTGCCCCCTAACCCAGAAAGCCCAACATTTCCCATGTCTCTAGCTAGCACCTCTATGCATATGACTTCTAAACTTAAGCTCTCTGCTGACCCAAATTGAATTCTGATATTTCCAGCTGCTTCAAGAACATTCCATTTGTAGCTCCTTTGTTGCTCTTTAAAATTGAATATATTTTAAATTGAATTAGTCAAATCCATTCCCTTTCCAACCCTCATGACTGCTTATTTCTGTTAGTGGTGTACTGTGGCTGTTCCAGTTGCAAAGTTTCAAACCTTGGACGCACTTGAGGGAGGATCTTGAAATCTTGGAGCCATTGGTGTGCTGGCGCCAGCTTACATAGGCTCACAAGAGCAAGTATTAAATTTTTGGTAATTTTGTGAGCTTGTTGCTAAGCATAGCCATTATTAAAAATTAAATATATAAACTTACAGTTAAATACATTCTATTTAAAATAAAGGTAGTACATACTCTAAACTCATCACTTCATAATTATTTCACTAAATGTTGTTATTGTCTGTGCTCTCGAAGTTAATTATGTCTGTCATATCTCTATGATGAAAATACTGTATAATGGTGTACTAGCACTTTTCTTCCCAACATTACATTTGGCAGTATTGTATTAGGAGCATGAAATTGGTTGTGGTGGGCGTATTTACACCCTGAAAAGCAACAAATGCTACAAGTCTGAGCTGGGTGCATTGTTTTTGCTCATTGCTTAGACTTCAAGTGATAGAGAAAAATGTAAATGTTGCAGATTAAACTAAAAAGTGTGTCATATCTATAGTGAGTACATTGTAAATAGCACAAAAATTGAAGAAATGTTCTTTCAGTATTTGAAATCTGTTATACAATTCATCATGAGCCATTTTCTTCGATTGGGTCATCTACCTGTTACCTTATTGCATTACACACACACATAAACGTGTGCCTTGCATATTTCCGCCTCTGTACCTTGTCTTATGTGGTTTTCCCATCTTCTTTCTTTCTATTAAGGCATTTTGTAGTTTTTCAATTCCTTTCTCTTTGAGGAAGTCTTCTCAGATATTCCAGCCTTTATCTTTTCTGATTCCCTTTCTATTTTGAATGCTAGATATTTTACAACTGGAAAGGACTATATAATTCAGTTTTCCATACAAATGTAGACCTCTCAATATCCCTTTCTCTGCTTGAAAAATTCCAGTCACTAGAAATTTACTGCTTCTGAAACTAGCCCTTTTTATTGTTATCTAGAAAATAATCATAATTACTAATTATTATAATGATGATTTTAGTGGCTTTAAACAACACAAAGTTATTATCTTAAAGTTCTGGAAGGCAGAAGTTCAGAATAGGTGTTATCATATGTGGAATCTACTGAACAAACTGGACTAACAAGCAAAACACAGACAAACTCATAGATGGAGAGCAGATGACAGCTAGTGGGGGCATCAGAGGTGGAGGGGTTGAGCGAAAAGGAGAAAGGGAGGACTCATGGACATGGACAACAGTGTGGTGATTACTGGGGGGAGAGGGGCATAGGGGACTAAATGGTAATGGAAAAAATACAATAAAGATTAAATTAAAAAAACAAAATAGGTTTTTATGGGGTTAAAATCAAGGTGTGAGGAGAGCTGCGTTCTTTCTGGATGCTCTAGGAGACAATCTGTTTCTTCCTTGCCTTTTCCAGCTTCTAGAGGCTGCCTTGGCTCATGGCCTCCTTTATGCTTCAAAGCCAGCAACAGCATCAGTCTTACCTGTGCTTCCATCATCATATCTCCTTATATAGTCTAGAAAGTTATTTATGTTGCAAATGGATCTTCTTCCTTTTAATTTCTACTAATTCGATTCTCTGTTGAGAGCGTCACTCAATGAAGGTTTTGCTAATGACTCGGAATGAGTCAGAAGACCAACTGCCGCTTACAAAGCTATGTGACCTTAAGATTTCAGAGCCTCAGTTTCTCCTATAGAATGTGGGTCATAAATAAACCTCACAGGGCAGTCATTTGGATTTAGTAAATAAAAGGAGATTATGGTTGATTATAAAGTATAGTAGTTAATGGCAAAGACTAAAATTTAAAAAGACCAAACTGAGGCCAGTCTTTTCACTTGTGACATTGGGCAAGTTATTAACCTCTGTGCCTCATTATCTCACCTATAAAACAGGAATAATAAAACCTGACTTGTAGATGTGAGGGATAGATGAGATAACAAAATGCATATAAAGCATTTTGCACCATGTTTTACTTTAATCATATTTTTCCAAAGTGAGATTTGTTTTTCCATTGTTTCTGTTATAAAATGAGAATTGTTTTTCCCAAAATGAAAATAATTTTCAAATTCACTATTAGAAATATTTGGTGAGAGAGGGGCTAAATTAGATGCACACCCTGTGAAACACTGGGTGCCTGGTATTTTAGCTTCCTTTGTGGTGCTCTCTGCAAGGCTTTTCCACCTGACTGGACTCCTCTGTCCACCATTGGCCGTCATATCACATTTTGGTCCATAATAATTCCTGAGGTGTTTCAGGATGATTAAGGACCACCCCTCACCCCTGTATCTTGTTGTCCACATTTTTAGAATATTAATTGTTCAGGGTTGGCTACAGTGTATAATAAATCTGGCTTCAATTAAAACATACACACACACATACACACTTCTGTCAAGTATTCATGTGTTGTACGTTGACCTGAAAATTCCTGAATTTTATTATTGTTTCCAGTTTCAGATTTTTAAATTTGTGTTTACAGAGATTCTTGTGTAGATAATAAAATATTTCAAGATTAAATAAAAAGCAGTCTGATTTACTCCCATGCACAGGTCCGCAAGCACATCAATGATCTTTATGAAGATCTGCGGGATGGCCATAACCTGATTTCGCTGCTGGAGGTTCTCTCGGGCATCAAACTGGTGAGCTGCTCTCTTCTCCTAATGAGTGACCCCACAGGTGTGGCCCATGAATGACGTATTGGTCCATCTTGCTGAATGGCAGGGTAGTGGCCATCACTGCTTGCCCTGTTATGTGGGAGGAAGAAGTAGAAAAAATTATTATTGGTGGACTTTATTTATATCTCACACTTACAGTTTACATATGATGTGATTTTATCTTCATTCAAATTTATGTGTCATGTATTCTCATTTCTTGATAGATTTGGGTATCTGTTCTTTCATAACTGCATGTTTTCTCTTGTTTTTTATCCATTTATAGATACAGGTAGTATTTTAAGAATAGTAGATTCACATTTAAAGTTTTGAATAAGGTGTATCTTTCTTTGTAGAGTTTTATTTCTAGTCTTTGTAGATTTTTTCCTATTTTCCCATTTATTGTGAATTACTTAATTTTCTATATTCAGCTCAGGTCCTGAAGTTTATATTTAAAAACCCAGGTGTTTAGAGTTATTTTTTTCCAATTCTCCTCACTTCCTCCGTTTTATAACTTACTGAGACTGACAGGTTTGGAGAAATGCCAAAGTTGATGTCTGAGCACTGCCCTGGATGCAGTACATTTGGGGTCCTTGGACAATTAACTGTGCCTACCTCCTCCCAAAATTTATTAAACAGTGCTTGTGAGAAACACCTACATATCTGAGGGAAAATATTGTGTGCGCCTCTTGACTTGTCAGATAATAGCTTTTATACTTGCTTTGTCTGCAGGATCAAAACAACCTCACTTGGCAGGCCCATTGTTTCATGTATTTGAGCCTAATGGAAGCAGATGATCCTAAAAGATGTTCTATCTTTAGCATCATACACAACATAATTTTCATTTAGAAAAGTCTAGAGTTGAATTCTCGAAACACCTGCGAGGAAAGAGAACTAAAGAGAGGTACCCAGCCTAAATAGCCTGGAAGGCTCCGCCCCCTCGCTGCCATTGGCGAATTCTTAGTCGCTGTTCATTGTGTTTCAAGAACAGAATCTGGCACATCAGATTTTACTCCCTAAGTTATAATACTCAGCTTCTTCTAGGATTGGGTTGGCTTCCCTTGGGCCCTTTGTTTTGGCTTCACATCTTTTTTGCCTTGCAATAGAATTAATTATATAATTTTTAATGGCCTAAAATTGACAGATGCTGTTATCAGCATAAATAGCACAGGGTGAATTCTCGTGTTTCCTCTGGCCCGCATTTATAAGTTGCATATGTGTTCAGAATTTCACCTTCACTGTGCCGGACTTTACTCTTCAGTGCTCACCAAGACATATTTTGTGCTTTCCTGGTATGTTTGATGAACTTGTAGTGATTTTATATTAGAAAGTGACATTTTGGTGACATTTCTTACAAAACAGGTTAAAACCACTCCAACCTAATTTCTTTTCTGAAACTTTGAAAACCTATAGGTGTTTATAAAGATATTCATAAAATATCATTTTCACTGAAAATAATCCAAATATCTCTTTCACGGTTATTCACATTATCTGTTTCTCCCTTCGTTGACTCACAAAAGCAGAGAGGGTGGGTGGCCATGGAGAATTGAAGATGTGTTTCAACATAAGATATTTTCAGTAAAACCATCTGTTTTGGACTTTGCATATTTTTGGATATGAGAGGGTATTTTCATCTTTTTTGTTTGTTTGTTTGTTTAATGTTGCATTCATTTCCTTTTCATTTTTGTGTTGTGCATTTCCTGTTACTCTGTCATGTCTTTGCCTTGGTTGGTGGCCAAAGGAGCCAGCAGGGCTGAAGACCCTCCGTCTGGTGAGCATGCCCTCCTGGCGCCATACAAACAGCGAGGAGCAGGAGGAGGAAGATGATGATGATGTAGTAGGTCCTCCTGGCAATGCCAGCATCCCAGCTGGCAGGCACAGCCGGACCACCAGGAAGTCTGAGGTTTTCCAGGTCTTCAGTAGCTCAGTTCCCAGTTGCCTTCTTCCCTATTCACCTGGGACTTTGGGTCCCAAAGAAAGTGGCTAAAACTAATTGCACCCCTGGCCACTGTTAGATGATCCTGAAGTGGGAGTTATTTTGCTTATCTGAGATTGGTTGGCACAGAAAGAATAACGGTATTTGGAGATGTCAGATCCTCTCAAGACCTGGAGACCCATAGCTTTCTTGTGGCCTTGCTGAGTCCACATCGCAGAATTGTGGAAAGTTTAATTGATAGCATGATAATTAATTGCTCACCCAGACTAACTGGTAGGTACTCTTTCTCCACCTCTAGCCTCTATGTTCTTACCACACACCATGCTGTTTGTTTTCAAAATAGCCTGTTGTTTGCAAACCACTCACTGCATGGAGATTCTCTGCTTTGGTCAGTGGTACCTCTAGTTGCTGTAGAGGACAGAGATTTAACTTGCATGTTCTTAAGATTATTTATTTTTGGTGGGGAGTACATATCTGTAAATTTTAGAGTGTGTGGAAGGGGCATTTCCTATTTGTAGGCCCTAAATTATAGCCCATGATCTTTCTCCAGAAATAGGGATTAGGTAATCTCTCATTCCCTGTCCTCTTAAAGTCACCTTTTCACTTCATTGATCTCCCTTCCTATTGCCTTATACTATTCAGTTTCAGAGGCTCTGTCATTCTTTAAACCATATTTACAATAATTTAGCTGAAATGACTGAGAAGAAGTTCTTGCTAAAAAGATTTTTTCATAAACCTTTGACTTAAGAAGTTACCTGGAGAGACCTCAACATCCTTGTAGATTATTCTAGTTTGGGAGTGTTGCTTAGAAGTGTTGGGGGTCACCCAGAGAAATGCCTCCACCCTTGTCTTTCTACTTGTTGGGTCACTTTTTGCTCATTTCAATTTGAGAGGTTTCCTTTGCAGGTGCCCACAACAGAGCCACTTTATATTTTATCAGCCTTTAATTAGTACCAGTTTGACATTTACACATGAACTGGGTATATCTAGTGAGAGTGATGTTTTAGTCCCAATTTTAGGAAAATAAAAGCAACATTGGGAAGTGAGTAGGAGAAACCGTTGCAGAAGTAAATAGCCATCCCTGCATGTATTCGTTGGGCAAACAGACTTCATGTACTTTCGGATGGATAGTTATTGAGCTATGGATAGGGGACCAGAGACTCCAGATGGAGATGGGCTCCTCTTCTGTGGCTTGTGTGACAGCCAGGATTAAGTGACGGGCAGAAAATTCCTTTTCGGGGGTTATCATGTTAAACATCCCTACATCATCAAGGTTTTGTTAGCTCTGGGTATTTCATAAGAGGGTAAAAGGTAGCTTTCCTACATGGACACCCATCTTCCTGGAAGATGGGTTTCTTCCTGATTTTTTAGTCTCATTTTGTACTTTTTTAAACTTGTTTATTGAGCATATGTAACTCCTCATTCCATAGTTTAAAATTAGCTACCCCTGGCTTCTTTTGCCAGGTTGGCAATAAGGTTGGCTCTGTCCATTACTATGCAATATGCAATTAGGGCTTTCTACCCTTCCTTTACAATGGCATTTAACTTTGATGTTAGGAGCCATTGAGCCAAAGTCCTGGTCCTCATTTATCTCACGTCTATAATCAGGTTCTGCCACATAGGACTACAGAAGAACCTGTAGAGAAGCCATGGCGCTGGTTCAGCATTAGCAGTCAAGATGTGCTGTGTGTGCACGGGAATGATAGTGGTCGTCTAGGCCTTCTGGAAACCTCAGAGAGCACGGTGACACAGCCAGGTCCTGCCACCGAAGGGTGCTTTCCGTAATGCTCCCCTGCCTGGCTTCAACCACGAGGAATTCTCTGTGCTCTTTTAGTCTTTGAATTGAAAGTGGAAGTGGTCTGCATGGGTAATTGGTGTAGCTAAAATTAACACCCTCTTTATTTGTCTGCAGCCCCGGGAGAAGGGCAGGATGCGATTTCATAGGCTGCAGAATGTGCAGATTGCCCTGGACTTCCTAAAGCGGCGAAAGGTAAGAGTATCCCACGTGTTGCCCATTGAGCCAGGAAATGTTGGCATTGGTTCCCATTTAGGGAAGTTCTCAGTGCCCCTAGTAAGCCCTCAGTAATTGCTAGATCTGACTGACCCAGTTCTGAGCCTTGCTTGCTAGTGAGCATTTGTATTACAGTTGGACAAGTCATTTGGTAGTTCTCACACAGAGCTCGTGGCCTTCCTGGGGGGGAGAGTGTTGACAGAGAAGAGTAAGATGCCAAAGATTAAATTGTGCGGACCCACCTTAGATGGAGATCAAAAGGAAGATGAAAGGTAAACCAGCAAAGGAGATGAAAGAGGTACAGCACCCAGGGCGAGGGAAACCCCTGAGTACCACATTGTCATGAAAATCAGGTGAGGGGTGATGTCACTTCAGGTGTGAGGAAAAGGTCGTAGCTGTTGAGCACTGGTGATTTAAGAGAACAGTTTTAATAGAACAGAAAAGTATTTAGAGTATATTGGACCTGGATATAGGAAGGGAAAAGTAAGCTTATTACCCTCTACATAAGGAAGGAAGACAGCAACACATTTTTGGATATAGGAGGAGAAGCCAGTGAAAAGAAGACTGAGAATGAGAGGAAGGAGAATTAAGAGCCATAGAATGTTAGACCTAGAGATACCTTAGAGATCTAGTAGCCAGTTTTTTCATTTATAGCTAAGATCTAGATAGGTAAAGTGACCTGCTCCAAATCACAGAACAAGTTAGAGCAAAGCTGGGACTCTAATCTAGGTTTCCTGACATGTAGTTTAATGCCCCTTCTTTTATTCATGCCGTTTCCTGTGCACCATCCCTCTTCCTGTTGCTTCCTAATTGATGGAACCAAGTCCAGGGATTGAGGGATGAGATCCAGAGCACAGCCTGTGTGGTTCTCTTTGAGAAAGAAAAGAAAAATGCCTCTTTTCTGAGATACAGGGGAAGGAAGGACGGGTAAAGATAAAGAGATGGTTTGTGGTGGAGAGGAAGATGGATGAGGGTGTCAGAGAGTTCATCTGCTTAGAGAGAGCTGTATGGAAAAGATTTGGGATGGCTGCAGTTGCTAGGCAACAGCAGGGGTCAAGAGAACATTAAATGGTATGCTTATTTTTGGAGTTAGTTCATTTTTTGTCACTCTTATCAGCAGCTCTCATTAACTTGGGAAATTTTCTTTGTGTGTGCTCCCATAGCATTTCACTTCTAATACAATACTTACTACGTTACTGTTTCTCTATTTATTCTAGTGTACTGTAGGCCCTGTGAGGACAGGGAACATGATCTCATTTAACGTTTTTATCTTCATCACTTGTTGTAAAAATGGTCCACAGCCAGCACTTCATAAACATTTGTTGAAATAAATTGATAAATGAAAAGTAGTTGGAGAATTGGAAGCCGAAGTGTGTAGGGTACTGGAGAAAGCAGCGCTGAAATGTCTGTGTGTAGAGTTAGAGGAAACCAGAGGGGGCTTTAATGAGCAAGGCAAATTGAGAGGAATTGATTGGCTAGAAGTCTAAATAAAGGCCAAGAGTAGATTTGGTTACTGTGGTAGAATGAAGATGTGGGCGGGAAAGAAGAGTAGACTCAGAGAAGGGCAGAGAGAACTCAGGAGCAGTTCTTCCTAATGGTGGAGTCCATGTCGTAGCTGTGCAGGTGTCCAAAGCAGAATAAACATGAACGTCATCATAGTTGAGAAGGCAGATGAATTGTGGAGATAGGGTGATATTTGGGTCATTGAGCTGAGTGCTAAAATTGCCAAGAAAGATAGTAGATAGAAAGGCAGCTTCTCTCACCGCCAGAGGGTGACTGAGATACAGGAAAGAGAAAGAACTTGCCCAGGCATCTTAGTCATTCAGGTTGCTTAACAAAAATATCATAGACTGTGAGTGACTTATAAACAACAGAAATTTATTTCTGACAGTTCTAGAGGCTGGAAAGTCTAAGATCAAGGCGGATTCGGTGTCTGGTGAGGTCCTGGTTCAGTTATGGCTATCTTTTAGCTGTGTCCTAACATGACAGAAGGGGTGAGGGAGCTCTTTTGGGGTCTCTTATATAAGGGTACTAATCACATTCCGGAGAGCTCCACCCTTATAACCTAATCATCCCAAAATGCCCCACCTCCAATACCATCAGATTGGGTATTAGGATTTAACATATGCATTTTGGAAGGACACAAATATTCAGTCTATAGTTCTGGTCACCGTTAGTGTAAGAAAAAGTGAGTCTTCCGTTTGAGGTCACTGGAGTTTGTTAGAAACACACAAATTTCAGTTCAGTTGGTGAGATAAAGGGAGGGCAGCTCAAGGAGTTTGCCACAATTGAACAGGAGCTCCGGGAGGGTTTGTCAGAAGAGGCTCACAAGAGTTGAGGTGGAAGTGGGCTGATTTTCTTGGGTCACTGTTGCTTTGAGCACTGGAAGTCCCGTGTCCCAGGAAACCCTTCAGTTTCCAGCTCACTGGGACGGCCGGTCACCATAGCAGGGGATAGCCTGTGTGTCTGTGCACAGTGTGTTGTTGGGCTGTCACCATAGCAGGGGATAGCCTGTGTGTCTGTGCACAGTGTGTTGTTGGGGTGAGATTTTAGGAGTAAAGCAGAACCCGAGGGAGTAATGAGCAGGTGAGGAAGGGGTATCTGTGACAACGTGGATGGCAGTGGAGGGGAAACAGAGGCTGGAGCAGGCCAAAGACGAATGAGAGAGGAGAGGCAACCCCCCACCCCACCCCCCCACCTTAAAAGGAGGAAAAAGTCAGGGCTGTGATGACTTAATAACAAAACAACTCATAATACCATGTGCTTGCAAGGTCGCTTTGCTGCTGGGAATGTAAAATAGTACAGTTATGCTGGAGCATAGCTTGGCAGTTTCTTACAAAGCTAAACATATACCATATGACCCAGCAATCTCACTCCTAGGAATTTACCCTAGAGAAATGAGAACATATGCTCACAGAAAAACCTGTACACTAATATAGAAGCTTTATGCATAATTGCTCCAAGAAACAACTCCAATGTTCTGCAATGGATAAATGGTTAACACAGTGTAGTGTATCGATATAGTGAAAAACTGCTTAGCAAAGAAAGAAGCAAACTATTGATACATGCAGTGACTTGGATGGGGATACTGAGGGCACTGTATTGAGTGAAAAAGAAGTCAGTATCAAAAGATTACATACTGTATGATTCCATTTATATGACATTCTGGGAAAGGCAAAACTGAGACCAGGTCAGTGGTTGCTGGGAGTTAGGGGTGGGGGCAAGGTTTGACTACAAAGAGGCAACATGAGGTCACCTTTCTTGGTATGATGGAACTGTTCTGTTATTCCGATTGTGGTAGTAGTTACACAAATCTATAAATGTGTTAAAACTCATAGAATTTAACTGTGTATAAATCAGTTTATCTATATATAAATGAATAAAATGTATAAAAATGAAATCAAAACAAAAGTCACAGAGCTCTGAGACCAGCTTTTGTTTCTTTTTCAGGTGAAACTAGTGAATATTCGCAATGATGACATTACAGATGGCAACCCCAAGCTGACCCTGGGCCTGATCTGGACCATTATCTTGCACTTCCAGGTAGGGTCTGTGAAATCTGGGGTCCCTGTGCTTGGTTTAGACATGACCTAGGAAGAACTAGAAGTTGCCGTGCTTTCCACAGGCATACTAAACTAAGCCTTCTCTGTATTTAGCAGTGAGCAAGGGTAAGAGTGGGAATTGGAAATGAAGATAAGGGTTGACCTGGAGATAAAGCTGTTGCAGCCTAAACCTGGAACTTCCTAATCATTTTCATGATGAAATGAGTGGGATTTTTCACTTCTTTTGCTTGGCCCTGTCATTGGCATTCTGGTTATTAAGAAGTCTGCTCACCTGAGTCGAAACTGGCTCTCTCGGGACTCAGAGTATGAGGGGTGGGGAAAGATGTCAGTTGTGATGCCTTAAAAGGGTGGAGTGAAGGTTTATAATCCCTGCTTTGATGTAAACTTGTCTCTAATGATCTTCAAACAGCCTGGTTAATGTAGCACTGCCTTAGTCATTTGGGCCGCTGTAATGAAACACCGTCATAGACTGGGTGGCGTAAACAACAGACATGTGTTTTTCATAGTTCTGGGGGTTGGAAACCTGAATCAGGGTGCCATGTGGTTGGGTTCTTGGTGAGAGCCCTCTTCCTGGTTATGTCCTCACATGACCGTTCCTTGGTGCATGCATGCAGAGAAAGACATCTTGTGTTTCTTTCTTTTTATGATGGCATTAATTCCGTTATGGGGTTTCTACTCCCATGACCTCATCCAACTATTTGTACCTCCCAAATGCCCCATCTCCAAATACAATCACATTGGGGGTTAAGACTTTATCTGAATTTTGAGGGAACACAAACATTCATTTCCTAGCAAGCACTTTAGCAGCTGGGTTTGTATATGTGTTTGTAAGCCCAGTCTTGTAGCATTAGTCCCACCCGAGAGCAGTGGCATCCTGGTAGTGTTCACATAGTCACATGGCCTTCGTAAGAAGGCTGTTCCTTTTCAACTAAATACAGGCCCATCTTTACAAAAAGACTGTCTTGAATCACTTTAGCACAACTAAGCAAAGCTATTTCTCAGACTGCTCTCCCATACCCAGTCACTGTACAGGAAGGAGGCTGATAGATTAGAGGGAGCACTTCTTGATCAGGTGGGAAAAGAAGGTTAATAATAATAGTATCTCAAGGCACTGACTGACCCCTAGGGGGATGAGGCCACTATGTCATCTTACTTGGAGAGTTGGCGCCATCTGCTGGTTGCAGGCGTACCAGAATTCCCAGGAACCTGAAGCAATTCTGAGAGTTTAGGGATTATTTCTTGGGGCTCTAGTTTGGAGCTGGTGCCGACAATTGACAGCGTGAGTAGGCTTAGGAAAATGTGGAGGTGATACGTATTTTTGTGGATCGACGAGGTGGCCACAGGCATGCTTTGGATATAGGGATAACCAGGAACATGAACTTGACAAGGTGTTCCTTCACAGGGTGGGAACAGGAACTTTGTTGAGTTTTCCTTGGGGACTACAGTTATCCCTTTAGAACCGTTATGAACAGAGGAATTTTTTTTAAGAGAAACTGTATTTTTAGCACAAAGCTGCCCTCACTGTTAGTGTCCAATGTTAGTCTCATAGGTACGAGGTAAAAGGAATCCGTCTGTCCACTGTGGCCCTGACTACAACTAAATCTCTTTAAAAAGGAAACTCAGGGGCCAAGGAATCAAAACCGAATTGGTTAATTAAAACATTGCTGGGATGGAGGAGATAGGGTCATGGAGCTATTCTTACTCTGAAGAGCTCTGTCAGCAACAGTTTTCTCTCTTTAAAAATTTGTTATGAAAAATTTGAAACATTTATAAAAGTAGAGAAAATGGTATCAAGAACTGCCCTAGCTCAACAATTATTAACTCATAACCAATGTTATTTCTTCTATATTCTGATTCACTCCTTAAACCCCAGTAAGTTAATTCTAAAGAAATCCCATACTTCATATAATTTCATCTGGAAGTATGTCAGTGTGTATCTCTGGAAGATAGTCTTTTTTTAAGCAAACCACAATATTATAATACCATAACAATGAGTAGTTTCTTAAAATCATCAAATACCTGGTCAGTGTTCAGGTTTCCCCAATTATTCATTTTAAAAAATGGTTTATTTGGATCAGAATCTAAACATGGTCCATATATTGCATTAAATTTCTCTCTCCACCTCCTTGCAGTTTGTTGAAGAAATCAGATCTTTTGTCTGATTTCTTCAGACAAAAGGTTTATAAAGCTGTTGATGGTATCTCTGGTGTGTCTGCTAACAATGTCCTCTATTTTATTGCCTACAAACTGGTGATTTAGAGCTAGACCTGAGGCTCGTTGACATTCAGGTTCATTTCGGGGGTGGGGCAGGGGTGGTAGTGTTGTGCTGTGTACTTTTATTGCTGTACATCAGAAGGCACATAATGTCTGTTGTCTTTCTTTTCATGATGATAAGATTGATTAGTGGAGTCAGGTGTTAGAAGCCTGGTTGACCCATTCTGCATGCCCTGTTAGCTCTTCACCTAATAGTTTTAGCAGCTACTGATCATCATTGCTAGTTCCATTATTTCATTAGAAGTTGCAAAATGGTGATACTCAAATTCTATAATTTCTTTATTACTTGGCTGGAATACTTCTATATGGAAGAACTTCACCTTATCAGTTACCCTGAAAGATAGCTCCTGTGAGGCAGGTAAGATAAAATGGTGAATACTCCCAACCTTCCCTCTGTTTACAAGTTTTCAGAATAATTAGTTGGTTCCCTGAGATTCTCCAGAGATGACCAATGGAAGTTTTTTGTTAATTTTTCCCCCCCTGAGTATTACTATGACTCATGGATTTTTTAAACATGCTTAAATGGGTTTCTATCACATATAGCTATTTTTCTTTCTAACACTCAAATAGCTTCATTGGCCAGTAAGAGCCTTTTAAAATTGAGACTCTTGAGTCCTTTGGCATGACCCCCAAAGTCTTTGATAATTTCCTTTTTTTTTTCTTGTGAAATGAGATGTTCCAGACTCTTTATAGTGTATTTCCTGTCCCAGACCTGAAATTAGCAACTTCCCCAAGGAGCTCTAATTCTTTACTGACAGTCCGAGGGCTAGTGGTGGGTCATCGTTTCTGCGCTTTTTCTCTAGACAGAGATGCCAGTATTGTATTTTTCTCTTTTAAAAAATCATGAATTTATGCTGATATTTCTAATACAAATTTAGAGTTACAGACTTTTATTTAACTTCTTTGACTTTATATAGGGGTGGGAAAGGTAGATTTACAGTTGTGAGTACACAAAACAGAGTTAATAAATCTATCATAATAATCGTAACATGCCTGTCTTTTTCCATATGAACAAGTATAAATCTATTTTTTGCTCACCCCTGTATTTGTATCCTTCTTTTTTTTAGGCTGAAAATCTTGATCCTAACCACAGTAACGCAGCACATATTTCCTTTTCCTTACACATTGGTGCACATATGTCTGTAAAATCACATATATTTTATGTAATATATTTGCATCAAAATAACAGTATCAATATTATTATTAACAATATGATTACTAAGAAGTTTATGATTTCTTTGCAGATCTTTTTGTCCTTAGTGTGTATTTCCTAAGGATGTCCAAATAATTATATTTTAAAGTCATTTGAAATAATTTCTCTCTGTGTTGTTAAGCCATCAATTCAATACATAATTAGGTTCATTTGTTTTTATTTGCTTCCAGTTCTTAGGGATTGTTTTTTTCTCCTTTTAATTTTACTTTTTATTGCGTAGATTATACTATAGAGATTATATATTTTAATAGTTTCAAAGGGAAATGTTAAAAAGTGAGTATAAGGTGCGTTCAGAGAATTCTAGTGTCCACCTATGCACCCTCCATCATGTTTCTTCCCTTTCCCTTTAGTTAGCTAACTTTTTAAAAATATCTTTTTGGTTATCAATCTATTGTTTTATTTTAAGAAAATACATACTTTTAAAAAACTTTATTGAGGTATATTTTACATACTGTAAAACTGACCAACTTTTAGTGTATATTTCAGTGATTTTTATGAGTCGCACAACAGTCACCATAACCCAGTTTCAGAACATTTTCATCATTCCAGCACAGTCCCTCTTGTTCATGGACAGTTCTCTATTCCCATCCCCAGCCTCAAGCAACCACTAATCTATTTTCTGTCTCTTCAGATTTGCCTATTCTAGACATTTCACCTAAATGGAATCATATAATATGTGATATTTTGTGTCTGACTTCTTTCACTTAGCATAGTATCTTTGAGGATCATCCATGTTGTAGCATATATCAGAACTTCACACCTTTTTATTGCTGAGTAGTATTCTGTTATGTGGATATATACCATATATTTTGTCTACTCAGCAGTCGATGGACATTTGTGGTGTTGTTTTTTCACTATTATAAATAATGTTGATACGAATATTGAGAACTAGTCTTTGTGTGGATGTGTTTTCATTTCTGTTGGATATATGCCTAGGAGTGGAATTACTGGTTTGCATAGTAGTTTTATGTGTAACTTTTTAAGAAACTGCCAAACTGTCTCCCAAAGTGGCTGTACCGTTTTACATTCCCACTATTTTTAAGATGTTATATATTTTTTTATTTTTAGAGAGAGGAGAAGGGAGGGAGAAAGAGAGGGAGAAAAACATCAATGTGACAGAGAAACATCGATTGGTTGCCTCTGATATGCACCTCAGCCAGGGACTGGGCCTGCAACTCAGGCATGTGCCCTGACTGAAAGTTGAACTGACAACATTTTGATGTACAGGATGACGGTCAGCCAACTGGGCCATGCTGGTCAGGGCTCCCACCAAGTAATGTATAAGTGTCCCTGTTTTTCCACATCTTCACCAACATTTGTTGTCCTTTAGATTATAGCCATCACAGTAAGTGTGAGACGATAGCTCCTTGTGGTTTTAGTTTGCAGGCAAATGTATTCTTAAACTGAATTCCACAAACATTTACAGAGGACCAGCTATGAGCAAGGTCTTAGGTAGAGTCAGTGGAAGATACAAAATTGAACTAGACACAGGGTCAATCTAATTCAACTATATAAATCAAAGGAATGACAAGAGACATACTATAAAATAACTTGATAGATGTTTAAAGAATCAGGGAGGTAATGGGAGAGGGAGTTGGAACATAACACATACTCAGTAGTTAATGGATTCTATAACTTCCAGGGCTTTCTACCTAGCCCACTGTTCTTTGCCCTGTTACCAATTTCACTGGAAGTTATCAACAGCTCTGGCTTGGTCTTCTGCATGCATATTAGCTACCTGCTTTTCTCTTTTGCTGTTTCAGCATAGCAGAATGTTTATTTTGTCTTGTCGTAAAGGGAAGCTTTGCTGCCAGAGTATTTTCCCAGATGCAACTAATTACTGATTCCTTTCTTGGCTATTTTTGAAACCTTGGTGTTTGCCTATAGTATTAACTAAGTGTTTGGGAGTGTGGGAAAAGTTTCCCTGCCTGCAAAACTTTTGGCTGGCTAGTAAAGGATTATATAGAGCCTCCAACTTCTTTGTCTTGCTTCAGCTAGGGTGTGATATATATCTCGCTAGTTATGTATCATGTGGTTTTCTAGTCTTTTATTATAGAGTGTCTATTAGCTGTTTTCACCAAGAACATGTGTTATATAAAGCAAAACGGAAATGCAGATTAGAATTATCGATGTTAGGGGGATCAGTAAAGTAGTCATTATAGCCGAACTCCGTCACTGGTGCTAATAAAGTAGACCAGTGGCATAGATACAGGTTATGGCTGTCGCGTAAAGGGAGTGCTCAATTGCAGGAGAGGCTGTAGCAGATTAAAAATTTGCTACTACTGATGAGACCGGTAGTATTGATAACTTCATAAAGAGGTCTATGGTTTCCAATTTTTTTTTTTAACACATATTAAAAAGATATGTGCTAAATGGTAGGGATTCTTTTTAAGTTTTTAGTTATGAAAATTTCAAGTACTCGGAAAAGTGTAGAACACATCTTCATGTGTGTAGTCACCTTCAAAATTAAACATATTAATATTTTTGTGTGCTTCAGATATTTTTCTCTTTCTCTTTAAAGAAATAAAGCATTTCAGATAGTCAATTTTCTTGCTCTCTCTGACCCCAGGTCAGTACTACCTTGAAGTTGATGTATATCATTCCCACATGTGCTTTTGTACTTTTATGACAAGAAGAGGCATTCATAAACAACATGTGCTGTTGTTTCAGTGTTTTTATGTTTGACACAGAGAGTATCTTCTACATATCCTGCTTTTTTAAATCTAAATTTTGTTTTTGAGGTTTATTCATGTTGATAAAGGAGGATCTGACTTGTTCATCTTCAGTAATTTGCATGGCCTGTAATGTGAATGGAGCCCCTGCAGGTGTGCAGCAGCCATTGTTTGCAGTCTGTTATTTAACTGCATGAAGAAAGCATTCATTCCTGCAGTTAACACCTGTGTCCATGTGTCCTGATGCATATAGGCAAGAGGGTGTTTTGGATAGATACTTGGACTGTAATTGCTGAGTTGCACACATTCTTGTATTTTGCCAAATTACCATCAGAAGCACTGTATGACGTACAGTGTTGTGTTGGATAACACCATTACTGTTTAACACGTTGATTTCTGTGCGGATCCCTGCACCATGATGCAAGTTGAATAACAGAAGGAATTTTGTCTTTTGTTGTTTTCTTTGACTGGCGTGGAATAGGCACTCAGTAAATATTTGTAAGTGAATGGACATTTTACGGATTTGATCTCAAAGCAGTGTGGTGGGGAGACCAGAGAAACAGACGGTCATGTCTGTTTTCCTGTGCCTGCTTGTTGATGAGCACACAAACACAGAGACCAGCCAACTTTTTTGGGTTACACATCGAGATACTAATAATAGAATTTCTTGTCTCTTGGTTTAGTCTGAGCCAGTTTGAAAGTACATGTTAGGATTTATGGTTTTTCTAAAAGATAAGTTCTTGAAAGTCAGAATTTGACAAAATTAGTTTTCCATCTCTGTTGTTTATTAAATACTAGTATATATCTAGTACTCTGAAATTTAATAACTTGAGGGAGTTCAGGCCAAGCATGATCTTTCTTTTTAAAATTTTTTAGTGTATTTTTTTTCCATTACTATTTAGTCCCCTTATCCCTCCCCACCCCCACCCCCTACCGCGATCTTAGCTGGGTAGACTTGAGGTTTACATTTTTGTGTACTTTATGGTACTTAGTGCTTGGCATATAGATGAGGCACCATTCACATTTGCGGAATGGAAGAGCGAGCTCTTTCACTCCAGAGTCTCACGCTGGTTGTTTTTGTGGGAGACCTACGGAGAGTAAACGGTTAATGAGAAGAACCCAAAGGAGAAGACAGGAAGAATGGCTAGGCCCTAAGAGTGCTTTCCTAGAAGACATCAGTCCACTTGTTAAGAGCTCAGGCTAAATGAGAAAAAGACCCAGCAAAAAGTCCTGGTTATCAGAGTCAACTTAGTTAAATAGTGGGAGCAGAGCTCCTGCAAAGAAAAAGAAGCACCCAAACTTTGGACCTTGGAACATGCCTTTTTCCATGGAGCCTAGTCAAGAAAAAGAGTATATGAGGACCCTGGTGGTGCTGGAGTGTCTCATACCTTTTAGCTCCAGTAATAAATGGGAAGGAGGGGATTTACTGTAGACCAGAAACTGAGCCAAGCACTTTATAGACATATCTCTTTCACCCTTTTTACAGCCCCATTAAGTAGGTGGCAGTATTCATATTTTGCAGGTAAGGAAACTGAATCACCTAGCAAGTTAACGGAACTTGGAATTTGAACTTAGGTCTACCTTGCTAAAGTCTCTCTGCTCCTCTCCTAGACCAGTTTTTCTTTGGAGCAAAAGGAAATAAAGGCCTGACCTGTCTGACATATGCAAAAGTTTAAAAAAGAAAATGCTCCCAGAAGGAAATATGCTCAGTCCTGTCAGGCTTCTCAGAAAACCCCTGCAGCAGCAGTCATATTAAACAGCTGTCTTGCTTGGCCCTGAGTTGGTCAGTTTCAGGAATTTGGTTTTCTTGTATTTCATGAATAAAATTCAAGCTTAGGCCCTAAGGAAGGGTATGCATCTTAAAAGTTCCAGCTCTCTTCTTTGAAGGAATGAAGGCTTGGTGCCTGCATGGAGAATTGTATTGGCGTGTCATATTTTTTGCTGATTATATGATTTCCGGTAATCTGATAAAATTTCAGTCCTGTGCTAATCTCGTCTTGTTTCTTGCCGTGGCTTATGATCATCATAAGATGGTGCTGCAGCTTTGCAGTCAGCATCAGGAAAGGCTTAGAGACACCCACTGCAGCTCTGAAGCAGCCAGGGCATCAGTAGGGTCTCAGAAGTGGTTGTGTAGGACCTGTTGATTTACGGCTTCTTATTGCTCTCCTTTTGTGCAGGGCAGTTTTCAAGTTTCCAGGAAAAGTGGGTAGGGCTGTACTGATACAAGACTTTAGGGCAGATATAGCTAGAGCCAGGCAGACTATTTCTCTCTCCTGGTTAGGCTGGGATCCTTTTGGTATAGACTAGAGGGCTGTAACCAAGGAGAAAGTCATGGAACCTCTTTCCTTCCACTCCATTCAGGGCCCTTTGGGCTGTGGTGGTATCTCATCTGTTAGACACCATACTAAAAATTGGGGTGGGCAAATCCCATTGACATAACAGGGTAACTTTTGAATCAGCTTCTTAGACCTGTTCTTCAGACTTCCTGCCCTATTGCAGTTTCAGTAAAAATCATCAAGGCCTCATTTTAGCAATTTTCTTCCTTACTTTCAAATAGTGTTATCTCTTTGTCTGAGTTCTTCGTCCAAGTGAGTCTAGTCGCCAATTTAGAACAGTGGGGAGTCTTCCTGTTTTACCTGAGTGTAGACTTCCATCCCTCCCACAGTTGGAAGCTAGTGTGACGTGGCGTTGAAATTAAAAGTCTTGAACAGCAGTCCCTGTTCTGGCTTTGCCACTTACTAGCTGCGTAGCCTTGAGCAAACTAATCAACTTTCTTAATCCTCTATTTCTTTACTTGTCATATGTAAAATTGTAATAGTGTTGACCTTTTATAGTTACTGTGAGAATTAAACGAAATAATCCATAGCTTAGCACAGAGCTTAACACACAACGAATACTAAAATAATGTTAACGGTTGCAGCAGCAACTACTGTTGTTACGCGTCTCAGCAGAAATGCTGCCTATTGGTTGTGTTTGGAAGTGGCATCCAGATCCTTCGCTCAGAACTGGTTTCTGGGTTTTCCCTGTATATCATTGGTCAGTAGATTTAACAGATATTTCTCCCTCCCTCCCTCAGTCCCTCCCTCCCTCAAAGGAGGGAAATAAATGCTGCAGAAGGAAAGCCTCTGTTTCTTTTCTTAACTCTGAGAGTTAGTCTCTAGTCTCTTAGGTTATAATTTGACTAAAATAATTTTATTTCTGACCTGAAAAAAAATAGTGTGTTTATCTTGCTTGATATTTTCTTATGGACGTCTTGGCACAACAATTGAAATCTATTTCCTTTCAGAGTCTGGGGCCATAATCGCAGCATCCCCAGTCCTGGTTCTTGGCCCTTCCCTTTCTGCTTGGTGCCGGCAGTGCCGGTTTTCCCTCCTCCTCCTCGTCCTCCCTCTCCCTCCTTTACTTTACCTTCTCCTGTGACCTTTCCTCTCCCCCCGCCCCTCTTTTCCCTTTACTCTCACAATCTCCCCCCTCCTCCTCACCCTCCCTAATTTCTCCCCTCCCCTGGTTTCTAGCTCCTTTTTGCTTTCTGTTTGTGTTTCTGAGGGCAGTGCTCCAATTACCTCATATTTGGAGAGAGGAAGCTGCAGCCAATCCGGTTTCTGTCTGCTTTTAGGTCAAGTGATTTCTGAACTGCAGTGAGATGCTTTGAATTTGTCTTGTTGCAGCTCTGAGCCTGTAAGATGGCTGTCTGAATCGGCAGCGGCTAGAAGAGACAGAGAGAGGCGGGGAGGGAGGGAGAGAACTGGAGGGATTGCTGGCATAGCGCATGTTTAAAAATGTGCATCTAATCCGATGAAGCCAAGGTTGGGATTTCTCTGGGATCCCAGGACCCGCTTAGCTGCTTTTTTGCTAAGATTAGGAGAGGAAAGCGATGGGAAATTCACTGGGCTGTGTTAAGGAGCCAAAAGATTCAGTAGCTATTCCTGAGAAGGCTCCCATATCTCCTAAGAAAAGGGTTCGGTTCAAAAGGAAGTGGAGGGGAAAGAAAACCCCTACTCCAGAGGTATCTCCTAAGGAAGAACCCTTGGAAGGAACTGGAGTCATTGAAGAGACAGAAACCCTAACGAAGTTAATAGTGAGTGTCCAAAAGGAGGAAGGAGTGGAAGGGGTAGAACATCCGCCAACAGACATTTTACTGCCTGGAGACTCAGCCCCCAACTCAGGAGTGGGAGACCAAGGGATGATCGTGCAGGTGAGAGAGAGATTCCAGGGGGAGATCCAGACTGCCCACCTTTTGCTAGAGAATGAGTCATCAGCTGCCGGAGGGGTCTGGGATTCCCTGGAAGAGGGGATGACTGTCATCGCTCACCTGCTTGATAACCCGGCAGAGAGGGATTGTGAAAAGTCAGTGAGCCAACTGGTGGAATTTCCGAGGACAGCATCCTGCAGCAGCAGGGCTGTGCTGCTGCCTTTGCAAGGAGAGACTGCAGTGGAGAAAGCAGATGCTCAGCCCGGACGTCAGAGCAGCACTTTCCCCAGGACGGGTTACCTGACCAACGCCGAAGATGAAGACCAATTTTCAGAGGGCTGGAGCGTGGAGGGAGGAACCAAGGATATTCTAAGTACCCCTGAGACGGGTTCCTGGATTGCAGAGCGTTCTGTCCCTTCCTCACTGTTGGAGCAGTTGAGAGGCCATAGACACACAGAGCCTGCCCACGTGGGTCGCATGTCCCCCCGGGCTCCCAGACTGCCTGCTTCTCAGAGTGATTTGTCTATCAGCGGCGTGACTGTGAGCATTTTACCCTCCTCCTCTGGCTATGGCAGTAATGGGCCACACTTACATGGGATCCAGCCGAAAGATACAGAACCTGAAAAGAGCTCCACGTCATTCTCAGAAGAGGATGGCACCGTTTCTTTGGAGGCAAGCCACACCCCGTCATGGGGTCTGGAGGAGGTAGGTGTGTATGTCCAAGGGATATGAAACAGCTGTTTGGATTCCTGTCCATCAAACTTATTAAAGTGGAGTGTGGTGAACAGTGAGGATCTTGGGGCTTCTTCTCAAACTTACCACTATGTCGGGGACTGGGAGTTAGTGACTCCTGGGCTTGGCAAACAGCAGCTATTTCAGGTCTGCTACTGGATACTTGGAACCAAGTCTTGTTGTCTCTGAGGAGTCTCCGATTCCGGGCAACCATGCAGCGTAACTGCTCGAGCAGACTGGTGGGGTTCTCTCTCAGGGGGCAGTGCTAGTTAGCACTTACTCTCAGGCATGTGTGTTTATCAGCTTTCCCACCACAGGAAGCTTGTGGGGTAGCAGAAAGGATGAGGGAGGTCTAGGCAAGTCTCTGAAATGAGCGGAGAAGGGGTGAGGACTGTCGAAGGGCAGAAGCAGCTGTCTTAAACGTGATTACCCTTCTCCCCAGGAGAGCGATGCTCTTACGAGAACTGATGCAATCCTACTCCTGCGAGGACACAGCTAGTGACAACACTCATTCAGTATTTGAGGAGGTGGACAAAGCTAATCCTCCTTTGGTTACTAATTCTGCCACTAGCGGAGAGGGACATGGAGATTCATACAGAGAGGGGTTAGGGCAGTTTGAAGGTTTGAGTCTAGGAAAAGTGCTTTTTTCTGATTACACTAGTTTACGACTCTCAAGTTTTTGTTTGTGAGTTATATATCAAGGAATGGATGGTGGTAATAGTGATGATAGTGGGTGCTGGGAATGTTTTTAGGGTCAAGGAGCAAGTGAATTCAAGAGATCTGGACACTGAGAGGGTAGGAGGACTCAGCAGGACCCTGGGCGGCACGGTGACTGGAGTTATAATTTACCAGTGACTGAAGAACTTTTGTTGGCATGTCACCCTTTGCAGCAGAAGCAATGAACACTTTAGGATCCCAGAGCAGCAAGAGGTGGAAGGTGAAGTAATTTTCCTTGCTGAGACATAGGGCAGCTCCCTTGATGTCTGCAGAACAGGGACGTGGCCTACCTGCTGGTGCCCTGCTTATCACCAACAGCATGAGGCTGAGGAGAGACCCAAATTTTAAGCCGGTGTGTTTGCAGTGTCTTTTTTGGGGATGAATTTCCCCCATAGATAGACCCATCTCAGTGTCCTTTGTTATTACAGAGTTTGGAGACTCCCAACAGTTGCAGGGAAAAGTGACCATTGAAAAATATTCATTATGTGGTTAGGCAACAGCCTTCCTTGGGCTTTTCCATATAAATGTGTGTGTGTGTGTGTGTGTGTGTGTGTGTGTGTGTGTGTCTCCTTGGGCTTTTCCATATGTGCATGCGTGCGTGTGTGTTTGTGAGAGAGAGAAGGTGGAAAGGAAAGCAACAAGGTTGCTGGGGTGGAGTGTACGAGTATTTGAGTTAATGTCAAAGTCAGCTTTTATCTTTGTAGGGAATGGATGTAGAGTAGTTGGGGATAAAACCATCTGCTGAACTTACTGCTCTTTTGATACCACTAGCAGTAATTTAAGGTTGTGGAGGCATCATAATATTTTAAAACTCATACTCGTAAGTGAGTGTGAGATTTTTTGGAAAGTTTGGAGTATAAAATTTTAAGGGACTCCTAGTGGAAATCTAGATAATGGACTGATATAGGCGACCACGGCATCTTTAGTACAGGATTTCCGCACTGGGAAGGGAAGGTTCCGAACCGCTGCATGAGGAGTATTAAAGAGAAGATTGGTGGCAGAAACCTTTGAATCATGATCTGTAGTTTGACGGTATCGATAGCAGTGTGATTCTTTTGCTGTTCAGCACGTGAGTCAAATTGGTATGTGCCATGTTCTGGGCAACCAAGCTCTGCATCCCATCCCTTCTACCCTTTTAGATCAGACACAGCCAGATTACTTAGCTATAAAACTCAGCCCAGGTTAAAAAACTAAGTGACCGTAAGCTGAGATGGGTGAACTGTTTCTGAAGCTCTGTGTCTATCGTGTGATGTGGAGACCACAAACTCTCCATCCTCTGACAGACAGATAAGAAGTTACTTCTCAAGATCAATGTAAAATCCCTACAGAGTGCAAGTCCTTAAGGCAGAAGGGCCTGAGAACCTCATTGGTCTCTGAAGGAACTGTCTTTAGGGAGTGGCTCCCTCACCAACAGGCTCTTCAGCAGTCTGAGGACAACCACAGTAGGAGAGACAGGGGCTGCATGTTCTGACTTTGCCAGCCTGTAAAATGTGGGCTGAGGCTCCAGGCGAAAGCATCCTAACTGGAGCCTGAATTTCCTCTGCTGAGGGCAAGAGCACCGGGAGGACACAGGAGTCAGGGGAGCAGCTGCAGCTAGTCACACACCAGGTCCTTCCCAAAGAAGAGACAGCTGGCCGCTGCAGAATGGATTTTGGCGGGGGGCGGGGGTTGTTTGTGTGCTTGTTTTGCTTTTAATATGTTAGAGTAGTAACCCTCCTCAGAAAATAATTCAAGTTCCAGAGTAGTGTCTGTCCTTGGTATAATTCAGTCCATACAGTCTCTCTCATTGATCAGTCCAGAGCATATCAATGGGAATGGGACCAGGCTTTGCCTGGACATAAACTTTGCAGTGGGTTTGTTTATTTTCAGGGTCGAGAGAAATAAATTGTAATTGTAATTTTTATGAGTGCAGGGTTTAGATAACAAGTTAAATGGTCTGCTTCCTTTCACCTGGTATAGTTGATTCTCCCCTTGTCAAGAAGTAGCTGACGCAGAAGCAGGCTGGCAGGGACCTGCTGACAAGAATGGTTTTCAAAGTGACAAGTAGATGAGGATTTGGAGCTGTGGATGGGAGTGGGTTAACAGATTGTACTTTGATGTCAGACCAAGACCTTCTGGCCCATTCTCTCTCTCTCAGGGGGACTCCCTACTCCCAGCTGCCATCAATATCCACAATACCTGGCTTTTTGGAACAAGGAAAATTGTTAAAAATCCCTTCTTCTCCCTAGCTTGGCTCCCTCTGCCAGTTTTCTGCCCACACTGTTAGTGGATTCTGTTGAATGAAGAACTTGGCCCTATTCCAATGTCCTTGCCACAAACCCTTACGGTCCCTACCATCTCGGGTGACGGATCTAACGTTGGGGGGCTAGTGATGCTAACATTGGGGGGCTAGATCAGCTGGTATATGATTTTCTGGGCTCAGCCTTTTCAGTTTACAAGTATCCCTTTCCCATTTCTCCTTTTTAATTATAGGAAAAGTTGTTTTACTGATAACTGGCTTTGTATTGTAAGAAAAAAAGGAAAATTAACTAGATGATACTATTGTAGGAATGTAGTAGTTAAAATTACACTTAGAGCTTCAAGGAAAGGTTTTTTCTTTTTCAAAAATATGACTTAATTAAAAATATTACTAAGGAATCATTATTTTTTAGGTATAACAACGGCAGTGTGATTATGTTAAAAAGAGTCCTGATCTTTTAGAGACTCACACTGAAGTGTTTCTGGGAGAAATGATGTTATGTGGAATCTGCTTCATAATAGCAGGGAAGGAGGGAAGTGGGTGGAGTGTAGGTGAAACAAGGTAAGTTATGCGTTGATAATGGTTGAAACTAGGGGATGGGTGCATAGGAATTCATTATACCATTCTGTCTCTTTTAAAAATCTATTTGAAAATTTCCATTTCAAATAGAAAGTTAAAAATCACGGTAAAGTTACTATATGAGGCATGTACAGAAAAAGACTAATATCCAGAATATAGGAAGCATGTTAAAAGGAGTAGTGGTGAAGCCCGCAGAGCCAGATTGGCTGAGCTTGACTTTCTGCTCTACTGCTCCCTAGCGCTGTACCTCTCAGCAGGTTACTTAACTTCTCTGTGACATAATTTTTGCATTTGTAAATTGAGGATAAGAATAGTATATACTTTGTAGGGTTGCTGTCAGAATTACAGGAATTATTACAAGTGAAACACAATAAATATTATTAATATTAAAGGTAAATGCCCTAGTAGAAAAATAGGGAAAGCCCAGGAATAAGCAGTGCTCAAAAAAGGAAACCCAAATGCCTCAGACACATGTTTTTCTCACTAGTAATCAGAGAAATAGAAATCAAAATGAGATACATTTTATCTCATATTGGACGAAAATAATCTGAAAATATACCAAGTGTAGACAAGGATGTAGAGCGATGGAAAACCTTTTCATATCTTTTGGGTGGGAGTATAAAATGGTACTGTTATTGGGAGAGTGGTCCGGCACTTATTTAATAGAATTGAAAAATATCCATATTCCGTGACCTAGGATTTCCGTTCTAATTATATTCCCTAGAGAGACTGTCAAGATTCTGATTGGAATACCCCTGACCTTTATCTAAGTCTGATGTTGGTAAAAAATAGCTGTCAGTAGATCCTTCTATCCAGGCATTTGTAATGAATAACTGCACTGTACCCTTATCTGCTTCTTGAGTGAAAGTTTTTCAAAGTCTGGTGCCTTCTCTGTTGTGGAATGAGGTCAGCTAGAAATTTCAGGACATGAGAATCAAGTATCTGTTTGTTCATTTCATCTAGTCTCATTCCTTGAGATTTGTATAGACTTACACAACATCCAAACTCTTCAGTCTGGTATTTCAGTCTCCTCTGCCCCACCCCCACTCATCATCTATCTAATCTTTTCCTATATCAGTTCCCAATTTGGACCTTCCTATTTTAACAGATCAGCCCCATAATCACCTACTAGTTCTGTTCCACCTTGTTTCAACTTCCAGTCTTTGCTGCAACCACTTTCTACCTGGAATTCTTTTCCTCTTTCTCTTTGTCTATTCTATTATCCTTCAAGTATGAGTTTAAATCATACTTCTTTAAGAAATATTTTTTATCACTTGAACCCATACTAGTTTTCATTCTGCTGAGGTCCTCTTTTGGATATCATTATATACTATATTACTATTGATCTTTTGGGGCCTTAAATTACATGTTAGCTCTTTCATGTGATCCACTACATAGAACTAAATATAAGATAAGATGATCCCCCCGCCCCCAAAATTAGCCTTCAGAAAAAAGGGATTTTCTTTATATTTGACTTTATAAAGTCTTTCTTATTACTGGGCTCTCAGTGAAATTATAATTATTTCATGAAAAAGGATGAATGAATTTGGGTCACCATCTGCTACTTCAATTTATATCATTTTTGTAGAGATCAACTGACATAATTATACAAAAAACAAAAAAACCCAAAAATCTAAGAAAGTTTTAGTTACTGCTTTTGAGAATTTAACCTCCTAATTTGATGTGTTGAATATAATTGTATATAAGTAGTAATCACATTAAAAACTTTAAAAATATCACTCACATTACTTATAAAACACACACAGACAGCAAGTGGTCACATTATGGAAATCATAAATAAACACCAGTAGACTGAATGAAAAAAAGAAAAAAACGAATCCAGTGCTAAGCAACTGGATTCTTGTGGCTGGGGGTGAAATTTCCAGTGACTGCATGGATTCAGAAAAGTGCTGTGGTATCTCCGAAATCTTAAAAAGAAGTGGAGAGGATGTTTTCTAAAATATTCACTCAAACAGTAGCTTTATTTTTTTAAATTAGCTTTATTGATGAAAAAGACATTGATGTCAAAGATACAAAGAGTTGAATAACATGGTTTTATGAAATGTAAAAGTAGAAAAAGCATTAAGTTAGTGCCTTAGACATACTGCTTAATTTTAAAAATGTATGTGTAAATAAATTTCTAAAAGTTTATATGTTCAAGAGGACCTCAAAGCTTCCCTTCCTTCATTCCTTTCTTCTATCCATCTGTTATCATTGGGGAAAATTTGGGGACTGACTTATTTTAGCTGGATGTGACCTGTCTTAACCAAACTCTTGCAGGGTAAGCATGTCTGTCTTTTGTTTCCCCCTTTTCACCTGGATAACTTCTATTCATCTTAAAACTTGGCATACATGTTGTCTCAGAGAAGTTCCTCGGCATTGCTAGTTTGGATTACTTGCTTATCTTTGTCACAGCGTTGATCTCTGTATAATACAGTGTCTCCCCTACCGAACTGCTTGTACTTGAAGCTCAGGGTTGTGCGTTGTCTTGATATACCAGGAACTTAAGCACGGCTCCCGGAACGTAATGGATGCTCAGGAAGTAACAACAGAATGAACAAATGGTGTTAGACCTTTTTTTGTTCCTCTCCATGGTATTTGGAATTGTATTAAGCACAGATGAGATGTTGTTTATTAAATATTTATTGAATTATTAAGAACAAATTAAGTTTCAAGATACATTTCAGAGAAGGAATTAATCAAGATTTTATAAGCGTGGGTGGAGAGAGAATTCAGGGAGATGTGCCATGGTCTCTGGAATGGCATTGAGGCGGTCTTCCCTTTCCAAAGGGCTTCCTTTTAAAAATCCAGATGAGGGAGAAAGCTCCCTGACACTGAAGCTGGGGTTTTGCATTTGGGAGATTAAAGTAAAAGCTTTTGCGTATTCCAAAGGACAGCACTGTGCACATCGCATGTGAGTATTAAATGATGAGATGGACAAAAGCCAAATTTAATTACTGAGATGGTTACAATAATCCCATTTTTCTCATTCAGTTCACAGCCTAGGAAGGGCCTTAATCCGAACAGATTCCCCCCCTACCCCTACCCTGCTCCAAGGGTCCAAAACACTTCTCTGTCTCATTACTGCTTTGTGAAAAATCTGAAGTAAAGCTGTTCATTGAACTGTTTCCTATACAATGTACAAAGGTGACGCGATTGGCAGATAGGTGAGGCCATCAGGGAGATTGACTGTGGTTGTGCAGGACATACAATGTCAATTAATAAATTGGAATTTCTTTTTTGAGTAAAAATCACAAAAACTCAGATTTCATTTTGTTTATTCAAGTTCTATCCCTTTTAACTTCAACAGATCTATTTTCTGGTTCCCACAATGTGTTTGTTGCCCTAATACGAATGTGAAGTGGCTTCAGTGAAAGTACTGGGATAGGTTAGGTCACTGTTGAGTGGTATCTAGTCACTGAAATAAGTAGCTAGAAATGTTAAGGAGAACTGGAATAGCACTGGTACCAGAGAGGGGCTATTTTCATCGGACTTGGAGGATAATGGCTTGGGTACCCTTGTCTACTGTTGTTGGGCCCTCAGTCTTACAACTCTAGCTCTTTTTTATTTCCAATATACTTGGAGTTGATTGAGTTTTAGGGGATTGACTTACGGTGTGATAATACTTGTTAGAGATTGATTGATGTAAATTAATTAATTTATAATAAAAATTATGACTGCCCAGTGATACACTATTTGAATCTGACCACTCTGCATTTTGTTGCAATTAGGATATCATATGGGAAGCACACAATAATCCGAAGGTTGTCGGGTGAATATGGAGTCAGAGCAGAGATAGGTGGTAGGTAGAGGATGGATTTGCAGACTGATCTTACTAACTGGTATCATCAAAGTTTGGCAGCCCGATTTCTCCTATAGATTTCCAGGGGCTGAGAATCCTGGGATGTGCTCATTAGGCTGTCATTTTGCCTTCTCAGTCTTAGAGGCAATACTTACTCATTTCCCTTTCATATACTCCATGCAAGCAACCCATACTCTTTTGTTCTAATAGTCTTTCTCTAGACACCTTAGTAAGATTTCTTAGCTTGCAGCTTTCTTTCATGCGCAGTAAAGTATTAGTAAAAGTTTCTGGTCCTGTTTTTGTTTTGGGGTTTTTGGGGGTTTGTTTGTTTTCCTGTTCTTAAAGTATCTTCTGCTGCTGTTAATCTAACCTATTATGAGTTGAGGTTGAGTTTCTTTCACACACAGTAAAGTATTAGTAAAAGTTTCCGGTCCTGTTTTTGTTTTTGTTTTTTTTTTCTTTTTGTTTTTAAAGTATCTTCTGCTGCTATTACTGTCACCTGTTATGAGCTGAGCCTGAATCCAAAGTTAGGATTCAGAGACTAGGAAGGGCCTGTTGTTGATTGCCCCTTGAATCGACTACCTGGGAAATGGTGTTCTGTTGACACTTCATGCCTTCCCTGGCCAAGTCATCTTCTAAGAGCCGTAATATATGAAGGAGAGAAGGCTACTCTGTGTCCTGTCTTTTGGCAGATCTCTGACATCTACATTAGTGGAGAGTCAGGGGACATGTCAGCCAAGGAGAAACTGCTCCTGTGGACCCAGAAGGTGACAGCTGGTTACACAGGAATCAAATGCACCAACTTTTCCTCCTGCTGGAGTGATGGGAAGATGTTCAATGCACTTATTCACCGATACAGGTAAATGCAGTGAAATTTCAGTGTGCCTGGAGGGGATTCTTCTCATCTTCTTTATAATTAGTTATAATGTCACTTTCCTCCTCAACCAAGAATCAAGAATCTGATTCATTTTATTCATTTAAAAAAGGAATGTGTATTGAAATCATGGTGTTCTAGACACTGGGCACCAATAACAGTGAACAAAACATCAAAAGTTCTTGCTCTCATGCAGATTGTTTATTTATTAGGCAGTACACAAATATATGCTGTAATACAGTGGTAAGTGCAGTGGAGGGACAGAAAGCAACAGGGGTTGTGGTATTTTGGACAGAGGGTCGGAGATGGCCTCTCTGATGAGGATGTTGGAGCAGAGCTGCGAGGGCGTGAGCCATGCAGGCCTCTGGGGTCAGAGTGTTTCACTTGGAGGAAAGAGCGGGTACAGAGGGCCCGGCATGGGGCTTGGAGTGCTGAGGAGTAGCCGGTGGCTGGAGTGAGATGAGTAGGAAGATAGGAATTCGGAATGACAAAAATTAAAATTATTGTACTCTTAGTGGTCATAAACATGCCCCAGTTTTCATTCCGTACTAGCTTATGGTACCTTTCCCATGAAATCCAACAAAGCTACTGTTGTGTTGGTTTTGAATTAGGGAGCACCGGGCTGTATGCATGTATTAATCATTAAAAATGGAATTAGAACCCTTCTAAACCTCTTGTTTTCTCTCTGAGTCAATCTGTTTTTCGGCTCTGGGTATTTTTAAGAGGTTTTCTTTGTGTGAACTCATGTGTGATGTGTAGATGGTGGCCTTTCATGTGCCTTGGTGGATTTTTACAGACCTGATCTAATAGACATGGAGAGGGTACAAATCCAAAGTAACCGAGAGAATCTGGAACAGGCTTTCGAAGTGGCAGAAAGACTGGGGGTCACCCGGCTATTGGATGCAGAAGGTGAGAGCACTAAAGTTAAGTATGTTTGGCAATATTCACTATTCCTTCTCTTGGCAGGCTTTGTTCTACTAAGAAATTTCTTACCCTTTCTCTCAGATGTCGATGTGCCATCTCCAGATGAAAAGTCTGTAATCACTTACGTGTCTTCAATTTATGATGCCTTCCCTAAAGTCCCTGAGGGTGGAGAAGGGATCAGTGCTACGGTAAAAGAACACTTTTGTAAAATACCTTCTACTTTACTTTGTTTGGGTGGAATGTATTGATTAGACCATATTTCTTAAGTGCTCATCGTATACAGAGTACTTTTATACAGAGCAGACTGAATCTACATCATATTTATACATGGTCATTGTCCCTGGGAATGAGTCTGTCACTAATTTTGTGGCATCCAGCCTAGACTATTCTAGGTGTTGGGAAATTAAATCCCATCTTGAGAGCCCTTGAGGAGCTTTGAAACTGGGACTCTGAGTGTTAAACTGAACAACTGGGTAGGCAGTTAGAGGAAAAGGATTTTATGTAGCTTGGGGTGGCCTGAGTTACTTTCTGCCATGTTTCGCTTACTGCTTGTTTTGCCTACTGCAAATCAGAAGGTGTGTGATACTTATCTTTTTGTCATTAGGAAGTAGACTCTAGGTGGCAAGAATACCAAAGCCGAGTGGACTCCCTCATTCCCTGGATCAAACAGCATACAATACTGATGTCAGATAAATCTTTTCCCCAGAACCCTGTCGAACTAAAGGTAAAATCATTGCTTTTTTTAATAAATTCATTCTGGGGAGTAAATATCAGAGCTTGTTGCTGCTGTTTTCTGGGTGAGGTGGTGTGAAAATTTGGGCCAGGTTGCTTCCATATACTTATTCATTTACCAAATACTCATTTTGCAGGCACTTTATAACCAGTATATACACTTCAAAGAAACAGAAATTCTGGCCAAGGAGAGAGAAAAAGGAAGAATTGAGGACTTGTATAAATTATTGGAGGTAAGGAAGCTTATCCTTTGCTGAGATGTAGGGTTTGCTGGTTTGCCCTATTACTACTATTTCTGTTTTAGGCGGACCACCTGCACCCTCTTCCCAGCTTGCACAGCAGCAATATGCTAGGATGACAAGTCTGGCATCACCCTCAGGCTGTTCTTGAAAATTTGTGGAAAGGGACAATAGCAACCATCTATATTGTTTAAAGGGCCTATTGAAAAGTGACATGCATTTATTCAGAAATCTTGAGTTTTGTGGATGAGTTTTCCCATTTCTTAGAAGGTAGCTAAGTGTTTCCCTGGGATGGAAAGAAAAGAGACTTCCATTCACATTTTAGTTCCTAGAGAATTTGAATCTGTAGAGATGGGCATTTGACCTTTCCAGAATGGAGGTTATTGAGAAGAGAGGAGGAGTTATGTAAAATGTGGAAGGAGTGGAAGGAGTTAGAGTAAGATAGTCTCTGTATTTTAAAGGTGGTTATTTTGCTGTCACCTCAAGGTAAGGTACTGCTAACTGTCCCATTGTTTTCTCTTATTAGACAGTTGGAAAAACTGCTGAATGGCTGGGTAAAGAAGCAAGAAGTGATGTGCAAAGAGTAAATTAAAACCAGGGCCCGAGGTCATGGCTGTGTTTTGGACTAAAAGAGCATCTCTGGGTTTTTTAGGTGTGGATTGAATTTGGCCGAATTAAACTGCCTCAGGGCTGTCACCCTAATGATGTAGAAGAAGAGTGGGGGAAGCTCATCATTGAGATGCTGGAGAGGGAAAAGTCACTTCGACCGGCTGTGGAGAGGTGGGTCCGGAGCCTGCAGGGGATCTAAAATTACATACTGGGCCACCTTGGGCCCTGCGCTTGACTATTGTTGTGATCTTATTTTAGGCTGGAATTGCTGCTACAGATTGCAAACAAAATCCAGAATGGTGCTTTGAACTGTGAAGAAAAACTGACACTAGCTAAGAATACACTGCAGGCTGTGAGTGTCTGACTGTTTTGTCTCACGTCTTATGTCACATGTTTTCCACTTCTGACCTGGTGCTCTAATGGCTGAAGTTAACATTTGAGGAATCCAGCTATGTTACTTGCTTACTCTTGGAATTGCAGTGGTCCCTTGGCTCCCTCATCCGAGTGGGTGGGAGCAATGGGAGTTCTCCCACGCTTATTCTCCCTTTCTCTCTCAGGATGCTGCTCACCTGGAATCAGGACAGCCAGTACAGTGCGAGTCAGATGTCATCATGTACATTCAGGAATGTGAAGGTCTTATCAGGCAGCTGCAGGTTGATCTCCAGATCCTACGTGATGAGAATTATTACCAGCTAGAAGAGCTGGCTTTTAGGTGAGGAACATGGGAACCACACAGAGGGTTTGCTTACTGCTGAGGCTCATGGCTCAGGAGTCAGGTACTGAATCTTGTAACTTGGACCTTAGAGGTCAGTATCTCAATAGGAATACTACAAATATTTTGGCAGGAGAATTCTTCTAGTGGAGGACAATTTCCCCTTATTGTAAGGACTTGTAGGGTTTCCTAATCATTGTGGCATCTTATAACACCCCACGTATTTCAGACTGACCTGCAGGGGTGTGCTACCAGATATGGTTTAGCTATAGTGATCCAGTGCATTGTTTTATAGAGGAGGAAACCAAGACCTACAGAGGGGATGAGGACCACCCAAGTCACACAGTTTGTACAGAGCCAAGATGAAGACTTACATCTTTGGGCCCCTAACCTATTCTTTATTCTGTTATACCATCTAGAGCTTATATAAATGGGTATTGGTTTGCTTCCCTCCAGTTAACACTGTAATTTGGTATTTGCCTCAAAGACAAGTCTGCGATGAAGATGTTGTTAATGCCACTTTGCATTCATTTAACACTTTTGCTTTCTCAAAAACACTTTCCAGATAGGATCTCATTTTTATTTTTACCTCAGCCTTGTCAAATGCATAGGGAAGATTTTATTTTAAAAAGTATGTTACAAATTTAAGTGTCTTCCTTCTTTATCTTCTTCCATTTCAGGGTTATGCGTCTGCAGGATGAGCTGGTCACCTTGCGTCTGGAGTGCACAAACTTGTATCGGAAGGGCCATTTCACTTCACTTGAATTGGTTCCACCCTCTACTTTAACCACTTCTCATCTGAAGGCAGAAACCTTGACCAAGGGAACCCATTCTTCTTCTACCTCCTGGTTCCGAAAGCCTATGACTCGGGCTGAACTTGTATCTATATCCTCCTCAGAAGATGAAGGCAACCTCCGATTTGTGTATGAACTACTGTCTTGGGTAGAAGAAATGCAGGTGAGTATATGTTCCAAATGCCTAGACAGCGCACTAAGATTTATTACATCCAGAAGCTTATCTAAGAGGACCATGTTGCTCTACGCCCTTTGTGTAAATTCTTTTAATTATTGATGCTGCCTACCCAGACCCCCTTTTCCTTAAATTTTAAGTGGATAGAATCAACTCATATTCTCAGAATTCCACACTGAATAACATAGGCTTTTCTAATTTGAAGCTGTTAGGAAATTTTTTCCCTTCAGCTATCTGTGCTCTAAGAGGGAGCTTGTGGGAGAAGTTGCACAGTCTATCTGTAAATCTTGATTATCTTTTCTGAAACTTCCTCATTGGCAGAGCAACTTATTCCTCACTTTTTGTGTTTGGCCTCAGCTCTTAGATTTAAGCAAGGCTTCTTTGTTCACAGTTCTGAAGGACACTTTTTTAAAAGTAAATTTTTCAATTGCAGTTGATGTAACAATATCATTTTACTTTCAGGTATACAACATAGTTGGTTAGATATCTATTTGTAACTTATGAAGTGATCACCCTGATAAGTCTAGTAGCCACCTGACCCCATACATAGTTATTATAATGTTATTGACTATATTCCCTATTGCTGTACTTTATATCCCTAGGAGGCACTATTTACATGTATTCTAGGATAATGGTTCAAGTTCAGTAGTGTCCTTTTTATCCTTCTAACCCTTTTGTTTGTATGAGATTCTTCCCATTTCTTGATGATGGAGTCCCCGTGTACCAATAATTAAAAACATTCAGAGACAAGCTAATGTTTTAAAATTCGTTGGCCAATAGTTGAGGTCATGAATGAAGCTTAATATTTTCAGATATTTCTTCTTATATCCATTCTGATTGTGAAATCAAGAGACTCCAGAAAGGGAAATGCCTTAATATGAAGTTAAGTATCTTCAGACTGTGGGCATACCTTCCTGGTTGGTAAATTTAGGAATATATTCCCACAATGCAGCAGCAAAAAGCTACCTCTGCTCCTATAACTGGTGGAGTTTAGTCTCCAGCTCCTTGGGGACAATTATGGCATATTTTCCTGTAAGAGGCCACAGTGGAGATGGTTTAGATGTCCTTTTGTCCAGTCCTCTACTCCAAACCCCCTTGTCTAAACGCTGATTGTGACAATTTTCTTTTTCTGTCAACTTAGCAATAAGTTATTATATATGTATTTTTTTCTTTTTCAGATGAAACTGGAGCGAGCAGAGTGGGGCAATGACCTGCCAAGTGTGGAGTTGCAGCTGGAAACACAGCAGCACATTCACACCAGTGTGGAAGAGCTGGGCTCAAGTGTCAAAGAGGCCAGGTTGCACGAGGTGTGTGGCAGTCCGAGAGTCCATTGCAGAGGGAGGGCAGGGGCGGTGTGCACAATGCAGCTGTCTCTAAGGAAAAGAATGAGAGCTGCGAGCAGCACTTTACACGGACGCACTTTTCATATGAAGTGTCCGTCTGCTCTTTGACATAGCCTTGTGACAAAGGTATTTTTTTTATTAACTCTTTTTTATTGTACTAGAAAGAAAAGTGATACTGAAAGCTAAGATCAAAATTAATAAGTAGTGACTGCAGTTTCCAGACATAGGCCCTGCTCCAAAAGTTCCTGCTCATTCCATTTCAGGAGAGAGCTGGTACACAGAAATGAGTCAGTCTGTCTTCTCCCTCACTCATTCTGCCTTCCCGGGGGTGTTTTGTTTTTTGTTTTTATTTCAACTCTTCCCCCTTCAAAAAAACAATTGAGTGATTTAGGAATTATCAGGCATGGGTTTTTCTTGGAAAACTCTCGGAGTTACTGGAAACACAAGACAGTGAAGCCTGTCAGTTGTGTTCACCCTGCCGAACTGTCCCTCACTAAGTGCTGCTGCAGGCTATAAAATCTGACCCAGAGGTTTGTTGTCTGAGTTTCTGTTTTCTCAGAGTAAGTAATCTTTTCCTATGTGCCAGCATAATATTTACATAATTGAAACCGTGCCACAAATACAGTGTATTTACTCTTTCTCTAATGTATTTTTATTTCATTCCTTTCTTATCAGGGGAAAATGTCCCAGAATTTTCACACTAGTTATGTTGAAACTCTTGGAAAACTTGAGACGCAGTATTGTAAATTGAAGGTAAGCTTTGACTAACAAATCTGTGTTCTGTTCATGGAGAATCTGGTTCCCTCCAAAGAACTGTTTTTCTTGACTCAGAAAGCTCTTAGTTTTGATTTTCTGTTTATTAGATTATATCATTTACTGTGCAATTGGTCATATGTGTTATAGTATTTAATGGATCAGAACCAGTGCCCCAGAAAGTTTTAAGTAGAGCCTGTCCAAACTATCATGCTTTACCAAAGCAGTCCCTGTATATGCTTTGAGACACCAAAACCAAAAGTTTGTGATTGATAGGTTGGGCACTTCTCTTTTGTATGTGTTCTTCATTCCTGTCATTCAAGATTGCCCAGAGTAGGACAGGCCCAGGATCATTCTTTATCCAGGGAGCCCAGAAAGCCCTGGTAAGTTCCAACTTTTAGCTAGAATTGACAAGGGCTCTGGGAGTCCTGTACCAAACTTTTACTAAATTTAAGTCAATGGAGGTGCACCCAGAGATTAAAAAGCAAGACAAATTTTATTTCCTGAGTTGTTCTTTGCTTTGGTGTAAAATACACTATTTTCTGTAGATGAAAGGCTGGTGGTTTAACCATGGAGTCCTTGCTTTGTCTAGGAAACTTCTAGCTTCCGGATGAGGCACCTTCAGAGCCTGCACAAATTTGTTTCCAGAGCTACAGCTGAATTGATTTGGTTGAATGAGAAGGAGGAGGAGGAACTAGCATATGACTGGAGTGACAACAATCCCAGTATCTCAGCCAAGAAAAATTACTTCTCTGTGAGTCTAGCACAACATGCCTGTCATATTTATGTAATATCAACAGGAGACAGAGGGTCCAGTCTGCTGAGAACTTGGGTTTCTGGATTTGCATTCTGCTAGATAGAAATAGGGACCCTGCTTAATGTGTCTGTTCATGTGAAGCGTAGATGGAGAGAGGGAAATTGAGCCCTAAGATGAATTTATTTAGAATGGATTTAGAAAGGCAGTGTCTTGGGTTGATAGAGCAGCAAGCAGGACTGCAGGTTGAGTCATTTCACAAGCAGTATAGCTTTGTGGTTAAGATTATGGGCTTTAGAGTGAACGAGACCAAACTTAACTTTTTATTCCTCTGCTTACTAGCTCTGTGACCTTGGGCAAGTCATTTAATCTCTCTGAATCTCTGTAAAATTGGGATAATAATACCACTTAACAGAATTGTGTAAAATATTCAGTAAGATTTAATAAGTTAATAATTTTAGTATTGTTTAACTGAGGTATACTCTTGGCTTCTCAGAAATGCCAAATTCTCTAATTCATTGAATAATTTTTTGGTCTCTCTTCATTTGTAAAATGGGAAGGAAAATTCAGCATTGGACTATGGGACAGTGCTTTGTATTCTTTTTAGTGAAAGATGTATACAACTAAGTAGGATTGTTTTTTGCTACTTTTAGTATTTCTACCTCTCAGAGTATTTTTAAACATTTTGTAAACCCTGTGAAAATAGGAAACTTTTATTAATGCTTACTTTAGATACTTTAATTCCATTAATTTAGAGTACTTTTAAAAATATAAGCTTTTCCTGAATAGAGAGTGGTTTGGATTCTTCTGAAGTAAATAAGAAAGAATAGATATGATAATATAATAAACAGTCTGTATAAGAACGGAAGTTAATCTATGCAAGAGATATAAAGAAGGTGCTTGAAAAGCATCAAGGAGGAAGCTCAGTACCCAGCTTCTGTGAGGCTGAAGTGGGTTCTGTAATGTTAATAGACTTACTGAGTTTAGAAGGAGAAAGGAAAGGGGAGCAGGAGAGAGAGAAACATCGGTGTGAAGAGAAACATCAACTGGTTTTCTCCCATATGCACAACCACGGATTGAACCCATAGCCGAGGGAATGTGCCCTGATTGGGAATTGAACCTGCAGCCTTTTGCTGCATGGGATGATACTCCAACTCTCTGAGCCACACAGCCAGAGCTGTAATAGTAACAAACTTTAGAGCCAGAGGAGGGCACTGCAGGCTAAGGGAAGCCATAGGGAATCTAGTCAGCGATATAGATCCACCGATGTGTCGGGTACTGTGTTTAGGTGGGTGCTGGCACGAACAAGCCACTCTAGCCAAGTTATTTCCTTTCTCTGCTTCCAGTGCTCATTCTGTGTTCCCACTTACTCAGGTCTGGCTTGGGTCTCTTACTCTTTGTGAATCATTTACTAGTAATTCTAGCATTTTTGCTCTTGTCTGAAATCCTTTGGCAGATACTGTTCATACATCTCGTTTTGGCTCTAACCCAGTGCTGCAGGCTTTTTAAAAGTAGGGCAGGGAACAGAGCCTTTTCTTTATTGCTACTCTTCCCTTAATAGCACTTATTACATAAAATTGAATTCAATTTTCAGGAGTTGACAATGGAATTGGAGGAAAAACAGGATGTGTTTCGGTCTCTACAAGATACAGCAGAGCTGCTATCACTTGAGAACCACCCAGCCAAGCAGACTGTGGAGGTAAGTGACTTGAGAATATGTGAGGGCCAAGTGCACAGAGGTGGTTGTTATGAAAGTACTCAAATCAGAGGCTTCGTTCTGCTGAAAGACCTGGAGGAAGTGTCCAGGATCATATGTGTTGTGTTTTCTCCCTTTTCGTCCCAGCTTCCAAAAGGCTGAAAATTGTTCGATGCTCTAAGGAGAATATTACATGAAACAAGAAGAGATACCGACCCCTAACTTCATGGGGAAAAATGACTTGGATCAAATTTTTTCAAATAACTATTCAGACAGATCCTGTCTCTTATTGATGTGGTGCCTTTGCCCAGGGAGGAGAGACAGTGGAGGAATTCAGGAGGAGTTTATTTATGCCTGGGTTTTCCTGGTCAGATTGTTTAGTTGGCACCTGAGTGTGGAAGGGTCCTTTGCTGTGTAACCCCTTCTAACAAAACCATGTTGGATAAAAGATAAACCTCTTGCTTGTGGGAAGCAATGAGCAGCTGCCAGTCAAGTATCTCCATGTATCTTCTGTAGTTCTCCCTATCATTAGCAGTTGTACTTGGAAGAGAGCATTGCACGTGTATACCGGGTCTGTCAGTCTCATGCCCTTCACTATGTGCTCGGTTGTTGCAGGCTTACAATGCTGCTGTCCAGTCCCAGTTACAGTGGATGAAGCAGCTGTGCTTGTGTGTCGAGCAGCATATAAAAGAGAATACTGCCTACTTTCAGGTATGCAGGCTTTGTGTTTGACCACATGCATGTTTATGTGTGTGTGTGTGTGTGTGTGTATCAGAGAGGATGAGAAGAATATTTGTCTTCATTCTGGCAAGAGATTTTGTGTGTGTGTGCACACATACATGCATATACATGGGGAAGGTAAGGCTAAATACTCATCTGTGTTAGTTAGCTTCTGTTGTATAAACCACCACCCTAAAATTTAGTTGGTTAAAACAACAACCACTTAGTTAGCTCATGTTTCTGTGGGTTGACAGTTTGGGCTGTGCTTACCTGAGTGATTTTTCTCATCGTGCCCGGCTTAATCATGGCTGCAGGCAGCTGGCAAGCGGACTGGGGGCTGAATGGTCCATGTCTGACGTTGTCTGGGATGATGAGGTACAAGTCTGTATACAAGTCTCTAGCATCCAATAGGCTACCCTAGGTTTCTTCACAGAGTGCGTGTATTCCAGTAGCAGCAAGAGAGAGTGAGCCCCAATGCACAAGCACCTGTTTGTGCTCTCACACTTACTAATATGCCAGAGGCCAAAAGAAGTCACATGGCCTTGCCCAGCTTCAAGGGGAGGAGAAATACACTCCATCTCTTGATGGGAAGACCTATAAAATATCAGGACCATTTTTTCCCTACAACCTGCCACAGCGTGAAGAATATACTACTTGTGTTCAAATGAGTGTGGGTGGAAGAAATAAACTATTATCTGTTTGATTTTCTGTAAATTAAGTAATCTTCCTAATCATTCTGTAATTATATCAGTGAGTTAAAACACTTGATAACTCAACATCTAGGCTTTTATGAAATTTACCTCACAGCCAAGTGCTGTCACAAGCCAGAAGTCGAGAGGAATGAACAGCGATTTCTGAGGACGTGAAACAGACTGACTTTTCCATAGGGTTCAGTGGGCCTTGTGCAGGTCATCACTAATATTTCCTGGCCATGGCATTATAAAACTTCCAGTTTATAATTTCATGGTCTTTCTAATGAACTATCACTAACCCAGGAAAATATAATCAGCTTTTCTCAGGTCTGCACAGGATTGTTCTTTTCTCAGTTAAGATCTTGGTGTTCCAATGTAGTGAGCACAAGGAACCCCTCTCTTCTGTCCCCACAGTTCTTCAGTGATGCACGAGACCTGGAGTCATTCTTGAGGAACCTCCAAGACTCCATCAAACGAAAATATTCCTGTGACCACAACACCAGCTTATCCCGCCTTGAGGACCTACTCCAGGACTCCATGGTGGGTGTTGCATCAGTGGGATGATTACAGAAACATTCTCTGAGAAACAGAGTAAACCCTGTCAGCTGCGGCTGTTTATATCCTTCAGAGCTCCAGGGCGGTGGGTCATTGTTATAATGTTTGGCTCATATTTAAATAGAGTTTAATCAGTTCGCTTTTTCCTTTTTTCTTTTGTTTCCTTAAAGAAGTTACAATAAGATTCCTTTGGGTATGTTACTGAAGTGAAGGTCTAGTCATCCCCCCCCCTGAGCCACTTAATGCTCATCATACTTTCTCTGTTTGTTCCTGTCTATTTCAGTTCAGTAGTTGGGGCCAAAGATGAGGTACAGAGCATGAAAAATAGGGTTGGAGGGGGTTAACTGACATCAAATTTTTTTCGCTCTCCCATGCAAAGAGAAATTTTAAAACAAAATAAAACAAACAAACAAAAAACCCCAGTGAACTAGACCTGAGCCAGATTTTCCTCCTTGGCATTTTTCTTTTGGTAATGATGAGGTAGTAGAAAATTGAATTTAATTAAGGACATTAAAATCTTATTTAGATATAATGCACTATTATCCAGTTTATTTATATAACAGTATTTTTTTAAAATAGTATTGCATCTGGTATTTAATCCAAATAAAGTTTACATTTATTTCCTCCAATGAACTGTCCCTTCAGGAGTGCTGGTAATAAAATCAGCAGCAGGACTGCTTATATTTACTGAGTGTACTACACAGAGTTGACAAGACAAGGCTTGAGCCTTGTATGCATGTAATATGTATATAATAGAGAAATTACTTTTTCTATATGAGAAGCCGGGGGTTTTCACATTTCAACAGGAAATTATGACTAGGAGAAGGAGAATAACCCAAGACAGTGTCATTTTTTGAGGGCAAGACTTAGGCATTTGTGAACATTAGTTGATTTTTTTGTATACTTGCAGGTATTATAAACTTATGAATGGGTTTACATTCAGTGTTTCACCTGGGCAAATAATCTATTTAATTAATTTGGAATGAAGGGGGGAAAAAACGGACTTTTCAGATGTTGTCTTTAAAAGGTCTCTTTTGGTGGAGGTACTTCAAGTTTGAAGGAGGAATGTAATAATCCTTGGCTATTATCTCCTCCCTCCCACAGAGTACCTTCCTGTCATAGGGTAACTTCTCTGCAATTTTTGTCCTATCTTCTCTTCTCGAGGGTCGCTGCTTTGTTCCCTCCTCTCCAGGTCAGGGGCATCGGGTTGGCGACATCATCAGGGCATGGAGTCACCTGGTCTGCTCCTCAGCTTTCCGTCAGGTTCGGGAGCATCTGTCCTGGCCTCTGGTTCTTTTCAGAACTTTTACGGCGCTGAGCACTTGGTTTCTGGAGTTTGAGATGTTTGGCTTGGGTTAGACAGAAATTGACGTCTCTATTGCAAGGAAAATGACATGGGTAGACCAGCTCTCAAGAATGGAACAGTATGGCTGTCACCCTGATGTGTTCCATTCCTCTTTCTTAACTAATAAGTTAAAGTTGTATTTCTTCCAATCATGCTCCCCGGGACAGGCACAGGTAGTTTATTTAAGCATTTCTTCTTCTTCTTCTTTATTTTTTTCTTTTTTCTTTTTTTTTTACTTGCATATTCTTAATTCTTTAATGGCATTTCTTATTATTAACTCTTTGCTCTCGTTACATCTACTTCCATCCTAAGAAAGCCCTCTTCTGGGGGTTTTTTATACCTCAAAATGGGCTTGAAATATCCTGGTTAATCTTTTACTTTAATGGAATTGGCAGTAGATTGCTACCAATTTTGTTGACAAGAGGCTCATTAGTTTTTAAGATAATTGGGTTTGCAGAGACTTGAGAGTTTTAATTTTGCATGGTACTGCTTTCAACCCAATCAAATGTATATGGCTTTCACACAGCAAGACACTAAAAGGTAAACCCTTTGTCATAATGCCTTCTCCAACAGTATTGATTTGTGGGTTGTTGGTTGAAGACCTAAGATCTTTCTGGAGAAAGTTTGACTCAATTTAAGAAAGTAAAACATTTGTGGTAGATAAAATTATTTTAAAAGATTTTTAAGAACTTAACTCTAGCTTCTCCTAAGCAGAAGGCAAGGACTGGCTTCTACCAGTGAGAAACTGCCTAACAACAACAATAACAACATAGTTGTTATTATTGTTTTTGACTTCCATGTTCTCTGAACCTTATTTGGGGAAATCCTTTGCTAGCTTTATAGCTGTATTTGGCAGCTAGAAGTCCTTTTCTGTTTTATGGGTTTTTTGTTTTGTTTTTGTTTTTGGTTGGTTTGTTTGTTTTTGCATGCGGCTTTATGGTCCATTGAAAGGGCGCAGGGAAAGAACTGCAAAATTTGAAACAAAAACACTTGGTAGAAGACAAAAACAGTCTCTCCTTTTTTCTTTATCCTTGTGTTTCTAAGCTGGCTCCACCAAGGATTTTTTAACTGAGAAATGACATTCTCTCAGAGAGTGGAGCACTCAGTTTTCTGTTAGTCACACTGAGTAGCAACATTAGTATCTTTTTGAATTTCTTCTCATTTTGTAGGATGAAAAGGAGCAGCTTATACAGTCCAAGAGTTCTGTTGCCAGTCTTGTCGGAAGATCAAAAACAATTGTTCAGCTAAAACCACGCAGTCCTGACCATGTGCTAAAGAGCACCATTTCTGTGAAGGCCATCTGTGACTATCGGCAGATCGAGGTAAGGAGGTGAAAGGATACTTCTGGCTCCAGAGGAAAGGACGGGGAAGGGAAACCTTTCAGTTATGGTTATGATAATAAGGAAAGATCAAATGATATCCTCAAATCCCTTCTATCCTTTAAAAAATAAAATAAAAAAGCTTCACCCTGGCCAGGTGGCTCAGTTGATTGGAGTGCTGTCCCACGTGCACAAGAAGGTTGCAGCTTTGATCCCTGGTCAGGGCTCCAACGGGAGGAAGCCAATCAATGTTTCTCTTTCACATTTTTGTTTCCCTTTCTCTACCCCCCCACCTCCCTTCCCCCTTCTCCTCCTCCCTCTTGCTAAAAATCACTGAAAAAATATCCTTGGATGAGGATTTAAAAAAAAAGAACCTTCAGCTCTACAATAATAATCTGCTCCCTGCCTTTGTGATTGGTTTCATCATCTACCCAGTTGTGTAAGTGGTGACAGAAACAGTACTTTGTAGCAACTGGGAGATGTTCTTGACTCCTCCCATCTCATCCATCCCCCACAGCTAGTAGGACTACCAAGTCAATACTAACTTCTAAATAAAATCTCTTAGATGTACTTCTTTCTATCCCTGCTACTAGTGCCCTAAGTTAGATCATAAGTTTCTTTCACTTGGATTGTTGCGTCAACCTCCTCAATGCATTTTTTAAGAGAGGGAGGAGGGAGAAGGAGAGAGAGAGAAACATCAATGTGTGAGAGAAACATTGATTGGTGACCTCTTGCATGACCTGGCCCGCAACCCAGGCATGTACCAATGCCTTCTTTAGCCACCAGCACAATCATTTACAAAAAAGTGTCACTCCCCTGCTGAAGTTCCACAGCAATTCCCTTTTCTGTTTAGAAAGTCTAAATTCCGTAATGTGGTTTCAGAGTCCTGAATAATTTTTCCTTACTTCCCTAACCAAGACTGGGTTATGTCCCTTCTGTGCATTCCTGGTAAACTGCATTTGTCACATAGTAGTTAACTGTATACACCACCAGAATATATGGAATATATTAATAGGCCATGTTTGTCACTTACCATTTTACCATTTCTATCTCTAGTGGCCTAGAACACTGCCAGATATATAATAGACTCAATAACTATTTGTTACACAAAAAAATGAATTAATTTTTCTGCACCTTTCCTGTCTCAATATTTCTGTCTACTCAAGGGAGAACCCCCCCAAAACCCAGAATTTATTTATACAAAGTTGTATATTTATTGTTATGTGTTTAAACTTCAGTCACCTTCAAAGTACTCTCCATTTGATGCAATATACCTATGGAGGCATTTTTTTCCACTGGTCTAAATAGTTTTTGAACTTGTCAGTTTTGATGCCTTTTGGTGCTCCTGCCATTTTTTGTTTCACCTCTTCCACATCAGCGAAATGTTTCACTTTGAGGAATTTTTTCAACTAGGAAAACAAAAGAAAGTTGCTTTGACTGAGATCAGGGTGAATAGGGAGGGTGGGGCACAGGGGTCATGCTGTTTTTGGTCACAAACTACTGAATACTCAGCACAGTGTAGACAGGTATGTTTATAAATCACTCATCATGAAATGGGTGAAATGGGTGATAATAAGGAAAGATCAAATGATATCCTCAAATCCCTTCTATCCTTTAAAAAATAAAATAAAAAAGCTTCACCCTGGCCAGGTGGCTCAGTTGATTGGAGTGTTGTCCCATGCACAAGATGCCCCGTGTTAAAAGAGTCTTAAAAAAAAGTTCAATGAAGCCAAACTTAGCCTCTCACAACAGCACCAGCTGGTACACTGATACAGATGGGTTCCTAGAACACTACCCTAGAGGGGGAAGCTTGTACTACAAGGGGCCTGCCTTCCAGAAGGTAATTCTGGGTTTTTTGGGGTCTCCCCATTGTAAAATAGGGGTGATATTGTTGGTTACTTGTCTCCCAAGAGAAGGAACTGATGATTCCAAATACTTAAACATTTTCAGGACTTTGGGTGGGTTGATAGGAAGGAAGGAGGAATACCACAAAAGCAGAGTTGTGAGTATTCATGTCTGTTTAATTTTTACTCTAATGGTTGTATATGTGAGCAGTTGTTCTTTGAGGTCTTACAGTCTCCATCTACCCTTCATTTACTGAATTATTTGACATGTAACAGGCATTTCAGAAATACTTGCTTCCTGGAATTATTTGATGTCTACAACTTTTTCCTGTGTTGTATATTTTTACACATCTTTTTGTCAGAATCAGGAACTCTGAGTGATGGAAGATCTCCAAAATGATTTTTTTCTTGAGGATATCATAGCCTTGGGATCAGGCATCAGGTAATAATGGGTTGTTGATTTATCCATTAGTAATGACTTGTAAATTTGTCTCTTCAGATCACTGTTTGCAAGAATGACGAATGTGTTTTGGAAGATAATTCACAGAGGACCAAGTGGAAAGTGATCAGCCCCACAGGGAATGAGGCAATGGTACCATCTGTCTGCTTCCTCATCCCTCCACCCAACAAGGATGCCACTGAAGTGGCCAGCAGGTACCTTTGCTCAACTGCCACTCTATACTGCCACCTCTGCTCTTTGACCTGGGAGAACTGATGAGGGATTTTGCATTTATGATCTCCTTGAACAGAGCGACCAAATTTTAAAACTTCTTTTGGGAAAGATCTGCTATTAGGATATCAAGTCTTACACTGCCAGCCACATAGTAGATTTTCAGTAAACGTTTCTATTCAATTAAGATATACTTAGTGATAATTCTTTTTTAAAAGAATTCTTGGTTATAAACAGTTTGTTCTCAGAAGATTCATTTTTGTAGTGACAGCAAATTTTCTTTAATATATATTTTATTAGAGTAATATGTACTTATTTTTAAAAGTTGAATTATACCAAAAAGCTTGTAATAAAATTATCAACTACCATCCCCACTCCAGAATTCTGCTTCTCAGAGTCCACTGTTTTCAACTCTGGGAAATTTTTCGGTTTTAATTCAAAATTTCTAAATAATGTGATTTTTTCCCTGCTATTTTCTGATTTTTTTCAGCTTTAGAAATTGTTTATTAACTTCCTACTCTAGAAAACTAACATTTAACTACACCTACACCTGCAACATATACTTCTTTTTCCACCTTCCAGATGTAGTTATGTGACAATTTTGTTTAAATTGATACTTTTGTTATTATTGGGTTGGCCAAAAAGTCCGTTTAGTTTCTTCTGTAAAATAAAGGACTCTTTTTTCATTTTCGCCAATATCTTCATCGATTTGGATATTTTGAGTATGTTGGCTGTCTCCCCGTTAGCTTCCAGTGCATAGAGGCCAGGGGTGCTGCTAAACATCTTCCAATGCATAAGACAGCCCCACAGCAAGAATTATTTGGCCAGAATGTCAGTAGTACTAAGAAACTTTGCAAACCACTTCTGACACATTCAATTAGTCATGGTACCTTCTCCATATACTGCACAAATCTTTATTTGTATTTCAGTTGTGTTTTTACCTTTCTTGAAATAATAAAGCATAATGTGCTGAAAATGTTGCTTATTTTCTTCCATCTTCAGTATTAAAATGGCTGTACAGAAATTCACCAATTTTGATGTTTTTTTTTTTAATGCATGCTGTTATGACAACTGTCAACAATACAGTCGAACAAAATTGTTTTGAATGAAGTTAAAGACAACTAAGCACTACTAGAGCCATCGTATGGAAAAAACGTAACAGACTTTTTGGCCCACTCAATACATTAAATGGTTTATAGCTGAGCCACACAGCACTGTAGGGGATGAAGTGAGACATCCCCATTGTGCCTTTCCTCTCTAAACTCATCCTCTGCCACAGTCCTTGCTTAAGCTTAGCTCAAGTCACTCTCATCTTTTTCCTATTTCTCAAATGTCACAAGCATATTCTTGCCTCAGGCTTTTCACTTCCTCTGCTTGTTTCACATATTTACGTGATTCACTCCCTCACTTCATTCAGGATGTCTTACTGCCCCGTGCACTACCACGGCCACTCACTGCTTATCTCTTTCTGTCTCCTTTACTCATCATTGTTTTCTTCATAACGCTTAATATAGCCTAACAGATTGTGTATTTGTTTACTGCCTCTTCCTGCCTGTTAGAAGTTTCAGAAGAACTGAGGGTCTTTTTCTGCTTTGTTTACTTCTGTAGCTCCAGTACCTAGAACCATTGCTTGCACATAGAAAGGGCTCGGGTTGAGAGAAGGAATGAATGAGTGGGTGATCGAATGTGTGTTGGAGTAAATTATTTCACTTACTTTCTTGTGTAACTTTTTGTTTCCTTGGAATTGATAATTGTTTTGTTTTTGAATTTGCTTAGTTGTCTATTTGCATATTAATGAATTTATTCCCAAACTCTTCTACATTGCTGTTAAAAGGCTTCTCAGTATGGCCAAACACCATAGGTAATTTTCATTTTTATTTCCTCTTGGAAATATCTCTTCTGGGTCAGCCTGTCCCCTTTTTGCAGCCTGAGCCTGCTGTGCAGGCCTGCTTCAGTACTGTCTTCCTGGCATTTCACTTTGCCTTCATCCCGAAGGTCTTCTTCATCTCTCTTCTTTGCTGGACCCTCTGATTCCTAGAAAACAGTTCTTATTTTTTTGGTTTATTCCCTGGTTTGGGAGAATATTCTCTCTAGGAGCCTACTGAGAAAAAACCCAGGAGAAGTGAACTTTTTGAGACCTCTCATATCTGAAAATGTCTTTCTTCTCCCTTCATAATGAATTATGAAATTTCATAAAATTCTTTTGAAAATTATTTTCACCCTGAACCTTTAAGGCACTGTTCCACTGTTTTCTAGGTTCCAGTATTTGCTACTGAAAAATATAGTACCACTGTCATTCTTTATCTTCTCTTCTGTAAGTTTACACAACTGTCAAATTTTCCCTTTGTAGTGAGCAGTACTATGGTTTTGACAAATGCACAGAATTGAGTATCCTCCACTATAGTCATGAAAGAAATCAGTTTGATACTTTAACGTTTTGAATGAAATCTTTAGCTTTCTGAAGCTTTTGAAATCCTTCTGTTTGTCTTTAATCTTTGGAGGGGATGCTCTGTCTTTAGGAGGTCTCTATGCCAACCCTGAACACAAACTAGAAACTCTTTGAGAGCTGGGGAAATTTTTCTTGGATTTTTTCTTTAATTATATCCTTCTGTATGTTCTGTTCTTGCTTTTAAGACATCTCAGATGTTGGATCTCCTAAACTAATTTTCTCATTTTCTTCTCTTTTATATCCCTTTGTGTCTTTGTTATTTCCTGAACTTTTATTTCAACTTTGCTGACATTTTAGTGGGATTTTTGAAAAAAGGAAAGATAAATTAATGAGCTTAATGTCTTTTATTTCACTTACAATCCTGGCTTCTAATTTTTCATTCTATTTTAATATCTCACATTTCTCAGCTTGAAAAAAATTCAAGGTAATTTGTTGTTTGTTGCATGTGTCTGTGTTATCTATGAGTTTGTCTTCCAGGAGTCGAGGCTGAATTAGGCATGGGATGCTTAAGAAAAAATCTTCTCAAGCAGCATCCTTCTATATGCCAGATGAACTTCTTAAATTGCTATTAACTCTTACATTTTAGCAGTTTTGTAAATATATAGAACATAGCAAATCACTTGTAAATGTGGATATTGTCATTTTTCAACAATTCCAGATGAGGTTGTTTTATCTTTAATTTTCCCTGTCATTGTTTTCCCTGGGTAGTTACTCTCTCTAACTTATGGTAATTGTATTACATTCAGGTAACATTTATGAGATTGCTAAAGACATGCTAAAATATATATACAAAATAGTGTAGCAAATCCATGTTAGAAGATCGCAATTAATTTAACTCTAAAGATTCCTGTGTTTTTAGTATTTGACTTGTTGCCTTTCTCTGCTCAGTATATAAACTCAGTTTTGCTAAAGTAATCACACTTTTTCCTTAGAGGGTCTCTAATGTGAAGCTCAAGTCCTGTAAAAGCTATAACCAGGTTCTGTGATGTTCCTAGAGTGGAGCAGTCTTATCAGAAGGTGATGGCCCTTTGGCATCAACTACATGTTAACACCAAAAGCCTTATCTCCTGGAACTATCTGAGGAAGGACCTTGACCTTATAAAGACCTGGAACCTGGAAAAGGTAATTGTGAAAGTGTTATCCCAGGCACACATCCTACTAGCAAACTTTTTTCAGAAGGAACTTTTTTTCTTTACTGTGAGATTCCTACCCACCGCATCAGAATAAAATGGTACCAGGGTGACTGGTTTAAGGTTATGTGCCTTAGGCTCTTAGGAACTAGAAACAGTAGCCTGAAAGGTTAAGGAAATTCCTGATGAAAATAAATAACATATTTGGTTGTCTTGACAGAGGGAGAAGGTTGTAGACTTCTTCTCATTGCAGGATAAGTATCTCTTTTGCATAAGTGTATGTAGTAGGGAAATATGGTAAATTAATCATTATTAACGGTTATGCACAAGGGGGCACAAGGGTGCTTCCGGGGTGCTAGTGATATCCCATTTCTTAATCTAAATGCTTATTACACGAACAAGTTCAATTTGTGAAAAGTCAACATGTTTACAATTACAGCTTGTATGTTACTTTGTGTCTACGTTAAATGTCAGTAAAAAAGGAAAAAGGGAAAGTACTATGTTCCCATTCTATTGAAATTTCTTTGGCTTTTCCTGTCTAGCTTCGGTCATCAACACCAGGGGAGTGCCACCAGGTTATGAAGACTCTCCAGGCCCACTATGAAGACTTTCTGCAGGATAGCCGTGACTCGGTGCTCTTCTCAGTGGCGGATCATCTGCGTTTGGAAGAGGAAGTGGAGGCTTGTAAAACCCACTTCCAGCACCTGATAAAATCCATGGAGAATGGTGTGTGCCTTGGGAAGAGGAGAGTACTGGTAGAATGAGAGCCCTGAAGGGTGCTGCAAGACCCTTCATATAAACTAGAGACTACTGTTACCACTAAAATGAAAACCTTGAGAGAGAAACACTTTTGGAGATGAATTCAGGTCATGGAAGAAGAGGCCCTATTTTAGTTTTTACTGCTAATCAACCTATCACACGTTCTTGTGGAAATGGCATGTTTGGGTCCTAAAGATCATTATATAATGCAGGGAATTTAGGATCAGGCATAAAGTTTCCTACATAAGGCCTTACTTTCACTGATGGAATATCAATCAAGTCTGTTGGAACCACTGGTAGCCTCCTCCTGAGGGCAGATCTGTTCCCAGGTTTGCTAATCTCTGGTGTGGTGCTCAATGGTCTTCTGTGCTTGTGCATTCACAGAGGACAAAGAGGAAACTGTGGCCAAGATGTACATTTCAGAGCTGAAGAATATCCGGCTATCCCTAGAGGAGCGTGAACAGAGGCTAGTCAAACAAATTCAGACCCCAGCCAGCTCTATAAGTGACAAAGATGCCCGGCAGGAGAGCGCATTAAGGATCGCAGAGCAAGAGGTAAGCCCTAAGAGCAGGATAGGTGTTGGTTGCACAGTAGATGCTTTCAGAATGAATTGGGTGGCAAGAGAGTATGGATCCTAAGAAATAAGGAAATGGATTTATGGCGATCCTACTTCTCTACAGCCTGAAAGTGCCTTTTACCTGTGGAGAAGCTTAATTTCAGCTCCCAGTATATTGTCGAATGTTGATTAGTTTCCTACACGGTTGGGAAGGCAGGCAGACTGGTAAATTGCTCTAAGAGCTGCATGTAGGCTACATATTTGAAGACTGCTTAGTAGAGATTCTACTCTCTGCTTTATCCCTTATAAGTAAGTGTTATTTTCTATTACATAATTATTGTCAGTTATGTGACTCAGAAATGTTAAGGAAAGAATCAAAGTCTACTCTGGGCTCTAATGCACTTTCTCTGTAACTGAACAGATTAACTTTCATCTTTAGTTTCCTTTCTTATAAAATGGAGATAATAGCCCTGGCTGGTGTAGCTCAGTGGATTGAGCACTGGCCTGCGAATCAAAGGGTCGCTGGTTCGATTCCCAAGTCAGGGAACATGCCCAGGTCGCAAGCCAGGTCCCCAGTAGGGGGTGCATGAGAGGCAACCACACATTGATGTTTCTCTCCCTCTCTTTCTTCCTCCCTCCCCTCTCTCTAAAAATAAATTTTAAAAATCTTAAAAAAAAAAAAAAGAATGTGATTCCTTTAAAAAAAAAAAGGAGATAATATGTGCGTTACAGAGCTGTTTTGTAAATTAAATGATATAGTACATATAATGAGTTTTCTGGAAAAGTAAAATGTTACAGAAATGTAGATTAGTATTCTTGAAGTGAAAGCAGCAAGTACTAGTTGCTTTATTTGGAGTGTTTCTAGAACATTTCTACTTGGGATGGTATGAGAGAGCTCTGTGAAGAATATTAGATTTGGTGCTCACTTTAGCAGTCCATATTAAAACTGGAATAATACAGAGATTAGCTTGACCTCTGTGCAACAATGACGCACAAATTTGTGAAGCATTCCGTATTTTTATTGACCTCTTTGCTCCAGGATCTTACTGTCACAGAATGTTTACCATTTAATAAAAATCTACCATCAAATAATAATAATAGATTTGATCTGGGAGCTTAAAGGGAATGGAAAGGAATAGCTAATGGGAAGAAGTGTTGTTTTCTTCTTACTCTTCTTAATTATTCGTAAGCTTGAGGAGGAGGTTGGGAGGGCAGTGTAATTTTTATTGGCTAAGAGGGATCTAACGTGCCTTTATGAATCATATCATATTAACCTGTAATTCTCATATTGAAGCATTTTACATTTCTGTAGTCATTGAAAAGGTTAATATTCAGCTCTTTTAAAAGACTTTCTTTTTTTTCTTTTTACTTTTTGTTTTAAAATACTTTCAGATATACAGAAGTTTTTATTCTTTACCTACATTTATCCTTCACCTAGACTCCCCAAGTGTTAACTTTTTTTTACATTTACTTTATCATTTTCTTCTACATATATATATACATAATAATCTCTTTTTATCTCGAGAATAACTTCCACAAATGATGCTCCTTTACCCCTAAATACTTCAGTGTGCATTTCCAAAAATGATAGTCTCTTACATCACCACAGGACAATGATTAAAATTAGGAAATGAATACTGATATAAGACCTTATTAAAATTTTATCAGTTGAACCTAATAATACTTTTTTGGGGTAGCACCCCAACCCACTATATACACTTCACAAAAAAAAATAATAATAATAATAATTTTGGTGTAGGATTCAGTCCATTATCACGCATTGCATTTAGGTGCTGTATATCTTTAGATTATTCTTTAACCTGAAACAGTTTTTTGATTTTACATCATCTTTCATGAGTTTAACATTATTGAAAAGTGCAGGACATTTATTTTGTAGAATGTCCCTCTATTTGTGTTTTTCTGAGACTTCCTCATGATTAGAAATAGCTTACACATTGTTGGCAGGAATACCACAGGAGTGATATTGTGTCCTTGCTGAATAATATTGGGAGTCATGTGATGTTGATTGTCCCATTACTGCTGATAATTTTTATCACTTGTTGCTATTTTCCCTTTTGTAATTGCTAATTATTTTGTGGGGAGAAACTTTGAGATTATATAAATATCCTGTTTTGCCAACTAGTTTTAGCATCTGTTGTTGATTCTTGACAATTATTAGTATGACTGTTGCCAAAAGGGGATTTTCTAATTCTGTTATTTCTTTTACATTTTTTAATTTCTGTTTTATCAAATGGAAAAAGCTTGCCTCCCTCCCTCTCTCCTTTCTTCCTTTATGTCACTATAAACTGATGAATTCTTATTTTATTGAGTGGTTTGTAATTTGCTGCTCTTTATTTTTCATGTTCAAAATTTCCAGATTTAGCCATTGGGAGCCCCTTCAAGCTGGCTCCTATGTCATTTTAACATGTCATCCTTATTTTTTGAGTGCTTTATTATTTCTCAACGAAACAAATATTCCAGGTTCATCTTACCCTAGCCAGCCTCAACCCTGGAATCGGTCATTTCTCCAAGGAGCCCTGCTTCCTTTAGGCGGAGATTGTTGTTTAGAAACCATGAAAGATCTGGGTGCTAAGTGTGCTCATTGTCCAGGACTGCTCAGCAAATGGAGCTAGCAAAATACATACTCACAAACACATATGCATACACACAACGTACACACTCCTATGTTATACACATACCTATTTATATACATGTGTATACACACACACACACCCTATGAATTCATATCTATCTTGTCTCCATCTGGTTCCAAACCAATACCACAGGGGTATTCTAACCTTTCCTCCTTTCTTTACCCAAGACTGGAAAACCTACTTACATTATCCACAAGTTTACTTATTGTTCACTTCTTACGTGTACGTAGAGTAGTTTCAGAATTGCTAACTCATACTACAACCACAGAAAAAATCAAACTTGTTAAATGAAATTTAACATTATTTATAGATATTTTTGTTGTTAGCCTGAAGGTATATCAACAGTCCAGATACTTTGTTCAGAAATTACTTGTGTGTGTTCCTCCCTGTTCACCCCCTTCAGTACTGTTTCAGAGTTTATTCAATCACTCTTTTATAGATGGCTTTAGGTTGCTTGCAATATTTTGCTATTACAAACAAAGACTTTTTTCCAACTTCTTTGTTTAATTCCATCTCCATCTTCATTGTATGTCTTGTTCCTGACAGCGTACCCAGGATGATTTACAACAACTGAGGTCAGACTTGGAAGCTGTTTCCATGAAATGCAAGAGCTTTCTCCATCAGTCCCCATCTGGCTCAAGTGTTTCAACTCTGCACTCAGAACTCAATCTGCTGGTGGAGAAGATGGACCATGTATATAGTCTCTCCACTGTTTATCTGAATAAGTGAGTGAGCTGAGAATTTGGGTCCAAATGGCAATATTTTCCATTGATATGAGGACGATAAGTGCCTGGAGTGTTTCATGAACAACCCAGAGATAATGCAGGTCTTGAAGAGCATGTACCCATGATAAGAGGCCATGGCTTTAGTTCCAAGTATGGAGTGGGTTCATCTGGGCCCCACTGAACAAATGCCAGCCGGGGAGTTGATTTACAGTGCTAGGACTCTTTTGTACCTCATTTCTGTTTGATTAGATACCTTTGAAAAAAAGAAAGAGAAAGAGATACTAAAGAACAAAAAGAAAAAATTTAAGTAAACTAAGTACAGGTTTTTGAAGCTCTTCCCTCTAACTACCCATCTTCACCCATGAGCTTGAGGAGAAACAGATATTAGGTGAGTCATGGTGTTGAGTGGGTTTCTGACCTCACACCTTTTCTCCTATTAGCCCACTACGTGTGTACATGTCTAGGGCTACCTAAAACTTTATTTTAAATCGGCTTAAGTTGGTACCACATGTACCATGCTTTCTTATTTTTAAGAGACTCTGTCATCATGTGGTAATGATGAAGGTGATTTTGGCAGTTATGTTTTGTGAACCTCTCCTTAGCTCCAGGTCTGCACCCTAGCTCTTAAAATGCATGTGTTAATGAAAGTGATTTTATCCTCACAGGCTCAAAACAATTGATGTTATAGTGCGTAGCATTCAGGATGCTGAACTTTTGGTCAAAGGTTATGAGATCAAGCTGAGCCAAGAAGAAGCAGTACCAGCAGATGTCTCAGCTCTGGAGTCCCATCGCTCTACATTACGGGTTGGTGGCTCTGAGCTTCTAAGGAGGTTGACTTACTACAGGGGTAAGCAAAAGTAGATTTACAGTTGTGAGTACATGAAACACAGAGTTTATTCTTATTATTTATTAATTATTGTATCATTTATTTGTATTACAACTGTAAACCTCCTTTTGCGCCCCTCCCCCCAGTTTATCAAATGTTTTGAGTTAGTGGAGAAATACTGTTTTGGATGGCAGGACATTGGTTTTAAGTTTGCATCTGAACTAGGCAGATGATCATATTTAATATATTTTAATATGGACTCAAAGAAGAAGAGACTGAGAAATAGATCTGGCTAGAAAGGGGGGATAAAGGACTGTGCTTTTCTATTTATCTTCTTCCTTTGCTTCCCAGTAAAATCATGGCTTAATTGGATACCATCAATGGTTTTGCTGTATGTTTGTAAATCACTTAGCTGTCATTTCGTTTGATTTTCCCAAGGAGCTCTGAGGTGGATAGGGAAGGGATTTTCATCTCCACTTACAGATGAGAAAACCAAGAGTCAGATTGGCTAAATGACTTACCTTGGTTTCATAGTTTATAAGTGACAGAGCCAGGTTTCAAACACAAGTGCTTTGCACATTTTTTTGTACTGTACTGCCAGCCGTTTGTGCATGAGGACTGTAGAGGCATTTCTGGCACAGACATTATAAGGTCTAGCTTCTGAATCACAGATACAATGTGGAGCCAGCTGTAGACCATGTCTTTGTTGTCTGTCTTAGTCTGTCTTTTTTAATTCTTAACATGGAATATTTTTAATCTTGTGTTGCTGTACTTGTGTTTTTATAGCACTGGCTTAGTGATGTGAAGGAAAAGAATTCAGTGTTTTCCATCTTGGATGAGGAAATTGCCAAGGCCAAGGTAGTAGCAGAGCAGCTGAGTCGTCTGACCCCAGAGCGAAACCTGGATTTGGAGCGCTATCAAGAAAAAGGTTCCCAGCTGCAGGAGCGGTGGAACCGGGTCATTGCCCAGCTTGAGACACGGTGAGTGGTAGCCCTACGTTTTTTTCCTGTTAGGGTTCAGGGACTAGGTTTTAAACAAAAATAGAGGTACATCTCTGTATTCTTATTTAAAGGCAGGAATTGATACAGAACTTAAATGACATTATGAATTACGGACAAGATAAATGACAGGAAGTTGGGACCACCAACCCCAAAGTAGATTTGAGTCTTGCTTTTGAGTCAACATGATGGTTCTATTAAGTAGTACCTCCCCTCTACCCCAGGTCTCACCTGGTTAAGTCTTGATGACAATGGTGTCTTGGAGTATAGGCTAGAAAGGTGACCTGGTGATATTTTGTCAAGGGTAGAACCTGAGTTTCAGATCTGGTTTTATTAGCTTTGAATCTGAATAGGAACCATTTTCATAGTGGGCTTTTGTATAATTTCTTGCTTCCTTTCATTTGCTAATTCAGTGATTTTTATCTCTGTAACTTGAGATCCTACTTCTGATGACTGATTTGAATAGGAAAGATAGATGGCTACATATCTGAAGCTAGCAAATATATAGGGAGAGGAGTTAGATAGCAACTCATGTAAGTTTGGATTGATTCTCTATAATTGAATCACTATGGGGCCTTTCGCTTTGTTTAGTATTACAGTTAGGTTGCCTAGATTCCAATCCTGGTTTGTTCACTTACTATGAGACCTGGCTAGGCTAACAAAAGTGATATAAGAAACTGTTACTGAAATTAACAGTAAATAACTACTATTTTTCACCCACGCTACCCCCACTGTCCTCCCCAAGAAATTACAGTGATTCATAAATCACAGCTAGGGTAATCTGACAGGCACTCTGTCATCAGGGGACAGAAGTGGACAGCCAGCACTACCTTATTGGCAACCCTGATAATCCTTGGCAATCTAAGTAAAAAATTTAACAAGGATTATCATGGGATGCCAGGCTCCAGGCAGTGTCCAGGGCCAGCAGGGCACAGCTGGTTTCAAATTTGTTTTTACCCTGTAGGGCACAGGGTACATGCGTAGCTCCCAACGTTGTATTCCTGTTCCTTCCAAATAAAGATGCATCCTCTGTGGTCAAGCTCAACTGGAGGCAGAGGCTGAGGAGGGAATTGGCTCATTTACTTTATTTTATTGATGCCAAGATATTTGATAGCAGTTTTTCTCTGTTCCTCCAGTCAATCTGAACTAAAAAGTATCCAGGAAGTTCTGGGACATTACCGAGCCTGCCATGGAACTCTCATCACATGGATTGAGGAAACCACTGCCCAGCAGGAAATGATGAAGCCAGGCCAGGCAGAGGACAGCAGAGTGCTATCGGAGCAGCTCAGCCAGCAGACGGTGGGTCTGGGCGCAGCAGTAGCATGGTGGAAGTTGTCAGGGGTGAGAGGGGTTAGCTCATCATAAAATAAGATGATGTGCTAGCAATTAAGCTTCTCCTACATGGTAAGACACTCTCGGCCCTGTCTTCTGAAAAGGGTTGAAGTGGGATGGTCTCAAGATACTGGTACTGCATTTAGACCAGATGACCTATAAAGTCCCTTTTAATTTGAGTTTCTGTAAGTATATATTGAAATAACTTGATGAACAGATTAAAATTATTTTGGTTTATTTTATTTCTTAATATTAAATTTTATCATACTAGGATTAGAATATGGGAGAATGAAAACCCAGAGAACACTGTGAGTGGAAGAAAATTACTTCGTTCAAAGTAGTTTTTGTTTGTTGGCGTCATGGGGCCTTTGGCTTTGTTTAGTATTACAGTTAGGTTGCCTAGATTCCAGTCCTGGTTTGTTCACCTACTATGAGACCTGGAGCAAATTACTTAATCTCTCGTTATTCTATTTCCTTTTCAATAAATCAGATATAGTCTATTATTTGTTCAGCTGACCTCATAAAGTTATCATCGTTAGAATTAAATGAAGTGATACATGTAAATTACTTAGAACAGTGCTTTTTGAAGTGTGGACGCCACTTCAAAAAAGCGGAAGCGACTAGCAGCATCATCTGGGAACATGTTAAAAATGGAAGCTCCTAAACCCAAACCCATCGAATCAGAAACCCAGGAGGCAGGGCCCAGTGATCCGTGTTTTATGCTGTCTTCCAGGTGACGCTGATGCAGCTAAGGTTTAAAGCTCACTGCCTTAGAATCTGATAAATGCTCAGCTGTTTCAGTGATGGCAATGACAATGATAATGTGTTATTTTGGTTCCTAGGATCTGTTTGCAGAAATTGAGAGAAATCAGACAAAACTGGACCAGTGTCAAAAGTTTTCCCAGCAGTACTCCACTATTGTAAAGGTAACTAACTCCACCATGTCCCAAAAGGAACATAAATGATCTTCAACTTAGGAAGACCTGCATTGTCACTCTAGGTTCTTTTTTTTTTTCCTGGAAAAGTAAGTAGAGCTCCTCTGCTACAGGCTGGTTCCATCTTTCCATTAGTGCAGAGGTGTACTTCCCACGGCCCCGCATTTGAGGGTGCTCAGAGAGGTACCAGACATCAGGAGTCTCCATTTGGATTACCCATGGGCCTCTTAAACTTAACATGCCAAAAACAGAATATTTGGGTTTTCTCACCATCTTACATATCTCAGGATATAGTGTTACTACTTTCTTATTTGCTGAGGCAGAAAACCCAAGAGTCATCCTTAAGGTTTCTCTTTGCCTTAAACTTTATGTCAGTCTTTGGACAGGTTGGCTCCATCTTTCAGTATGTCTTGGATGTGACTGCCTCTCATTACGCATCCCCTCACCATTTCCCTGGTGTACATCCAAGTGAGGAATCTTCCTTAGACTACTCCACTGCCTCCGAGCTGATCTCTTGCTTCTGCTCCTGTCCCACAGGCAATTTTCCCACACAGTAGCAGACTCACCTTTTTAGAGCATAATAAATGTCACAGAATTTCAGACACCAGCTGTTAATATGCACTACTGAAAAAGAAGAAACTCTGCCAGTTATACAAATGCCATTGATCATAAGACATATTCCAATTTTAGAGCCACTAAAACATGGGGAAAATTTGTACCTTACAATAGATGAAACATAGTGAATTGGGTTATGTCATTCTCCTCAGAACCGTGCAAAGGCTTCATATCATATGCATAATAAAATTTTACATTCTTAACGAGGTTTATGAGGCTATGCCTGATCTGCCCCATCCCACCCCCCATTTCTCTGATAGCATCTTTAAATAAAAATGACCTGAGGTTATTATATATTTATTTGTTTGTTATGTGCCTTACTAGAATGTAAGATCCAGGGGAGGGGCAAAGATCTCGTTCAGTTCTTTTGGCTTTACTTTGTATTCTTGTTACTCAAAATGTGTTCTTTGAACCAGGAACATCACCTGGGAGCTTGTTAGAAATGCAGAATCTTCAACCTGCTGAATCAGAATTTGCATTTTAACAGTATTCCCAGATGATTTGTGTGCATGTTGATATTTGAGAAATTTTTGCTCTAGGGTCATTGAAAGCTTTTAAGCAGATGTTTGAAGTAGTGTTTGTTTTAAAAAAGTTACTCTGGTGGCAGTATAGCAAATAAATTGGAGGTGAGATCATAAGCCAGGGAGTAACTAAGGAGCTCTTGTACCCATCTTGTTTGAGATAAAAAGGACCTGGACTAGGGCAGCACTCTCAGGATTGCAAAGGACATGACAGAATAGCACGGCGACATGGACAGAACATCAGTTAAGCAATTAGAAAACTGAGATTCTAATCCCGACTTTGTTGGTTATCAGCTGAGTCAATTAGGGAAGTTCACCTCCTGTTTCTGGGCTTCAGTTGCTCTTACGTGAGATGAAAGGGATGGTCAGCAAACAGACTGAAAACTCAGGAGTCAGCAACATGACCTACAGGCTAAATCTAGTCTGTATACCTACTTTTATATGGCCCATAAGAAGTGGCTAAAAAAGCGAATACGAATAATACTTTGTAACGTGAAAATTATAGGAACTTTATTAAACTTTCAGCATTCATAAGTCAAAGTTTTATTATAATACAACCATGCTGTTTCATTTACTTATTGCCTGTGGCTGCTTCCACTTACAATGGCAGAGTTGAGTAGTTGTGACAGAGATAGCATGGCCCAATAGTTTCATTCTGGCTCTTTACAGAAAAAGCTTCTAACCTTCAGTTTAAAAGATCACCAAAATGCCTTGCAGCAATGAACCACTGTGATTTCTGTTACATGATGGATATGAGCTATAAATACTGTGATTTCTGTTACATGATGTACGTGAGCTATAAATGGTATGATTCCTGTTACATGATGAGTGTTAGCTATGAAGCCCGATGTAAACATGATGAAATTTCTTCCTCCTCAGGACTATGAATTGCAACTGATGACATACAAGGCCTTTGTGGAATCACAGCAGAAGTCCCCTGGCAAGCGCCGTCGCATGCTTTCTTCTTCAGATGCCATCACGCAAGAGGTGAAAGAGTGGGGAAATGACCTAGGCCACTGTGTTCCCTTAAGGAGAGCCCGTCTAGCCTTGCAGTTTGATTTACAGCTCACCTTTCTGTTGAGCATATGACTTCATGAAAATTTCCTTTTATTTTCAACTTTTTAAGTATATTTTTCTGGTGGGTAATTTATATAAAAAAAAATTTTTTTTTTTTGAACCATAGTTCATGGACTTAAGGACTCGCTACACAGCATTGGTGACCTTAACAACTCAGCATGTAAAATACATCAGTGATGCGCTCCAGCGGCTGGAAGAGGAGGAGGTGAGGACAGTTGGGTCCGAAATTATCTTAAAAATGGAATTAAAACCTTTGTGCCTCATCTATCACAATTTAAAGTGCAGACTGCTGATTTGCTTTATTCATAGTAGTTCTATGAGGTTGCTGGAAACACTAAGTTAGTGAATACTGAACTCTCATACCCAGGAGAAATACAGAGTTAGGTCCCTGCAAGCCTCTGGTCACATTTTTGTCAGTAGATATGCATAAATTTGTTTTATGTGTTTTTGTTTAAAAACACCTTATTTAATATATTTTGTTGATTCACTGACACTGAATTCATGGCCAAGAGCTAACTCAGTCCAGAACAAAGGTTATTTAGCACACATTATCTCCATAAGGCACATCACAGCCTTCCTGTGCTTAGGAACACAAGAGAGCACCTCAGCCCTATTCTTGGGTCCACTTTAAACAGTAAAATCACCAACAAAAAAAACACAAAAAATATGAAAACCATGGCACTAAACAGACTGTGAAAAAGATACTTGTTTACAATATAAGAAATGGAACAAGAAGGCACAGTGTCACCTATTCTGTGGAAGCGGCCACAGATAATAAGTAAATGAAACAGCATGGTTGTATTATAATAAAACTTTTATTTATGGACACTCAAAGTTGAATGAAGTTCCTGTTCTACCCCAGCTGTGAACATTGGCTGACTGTGAAATATTTTGCTACCACTCTGTGTATATCTAGGAATGACTGTGAAAATGCACAAATATTGATTTGGGGGTTACAAATAAATTTAAGTGAGTAAATAAAATTCACATGTATGGAATCTGTGAATAATTATGAGGATTGACTGTATTATGTCCAACACTCCCACTTCCAAGTATCTTTATTATGGAAATATTATAAGTATGATGGAAGAATGTGAACAAAGATCCTTAATAAAACATGAGTTGTTAAAGGGAAATACTGGAAACATCCATATTCTATACAATGAAATTCTATGAAGCTGTTAAAAATAATGAAATAGATTAAAGTGAACTGAGGACACGGGAAGATATTTATAATATATTGTTTGGGGGGAAAAAGCGAGTTAGAATACTATGTATAATTATGGTTTCAGTAAAAACAATACTGTGTGTACCACAAAGACACAATATGTGCATTCAAACAACTTTAGAAGTTCATATGCCAAATTTCTGGTGAAATGACGTTAAGGGGTATATATTGTATATTTCAGATTATCTGAATTTTTTGTAATAAGGATGTAATCTTTTATAATTATAAAAGCCTTCTGTGCCTTTGCAAAATAAGTTCCCACAAACTCAACTACTCTTATAAAATGCTTTTGGAAACATTTACTCATACCAGCTTTTGCCTGTGTAAATTAGTAAAAGACTTCATTTATGTCAATACCTACCTCACTTAATCACTGTAGACTTTAATCTCTTTACCTATAAATATAAGAAATCTGAAAATAAGTGAGCTGTTATATGTGAAGAGCTTTTTTAAAATCAGTAAATAATTATTGAGTACTTATCATATATAAAACTGTGCTTTTTGAGAAAGGTGTTAACCTAGATATAATGAACTTAGCTATTAGTATCACATAGGCAGGCACCTATTAGCAATTTTATGGGCTGGGTAAATTATATTTAATTGGGGTTATTTTAGCTGCTTACTGATTTAGGTAACTTTCATGTCTCTATTTTAGGATCTCTGAAGTCATACCAGTCTAATAAGACTGACCAGCATATTGATTTTTCTATTTCCTGTTCTAGAAAGTAGTAGAAGAGGAAAAGCAAGAACACGTGGAGAAGGTTAAAGAACTTTTGGGCTGGGTGTCTACCCTAGCAAGGAATACACAAAGCAAAGCTACCTCATCCCAGACCAAAGAACTGACAGACATTGAAAAAGCTATTCTAGAACAGCAGGTAAGGAGAGGGCCCATTTGACTCTTCCTGGATATAATAATACATGATAATGCATTAGGTAGTATAATGCAAGTCACATATAGGCCACCCAGGAATGATTGTTATCTCAATAAATGTTAACTTTCAGGACTTAAACTTAAGATGTCATCTTAATTTATATTTCTGCCTTTTTAATCAACTGTGTATAGTTCATTGAGAATAATAATATGACCTAAGCTAAGTTTTTGCCTTGGTTTTTAAAAAAGTTATTTCAAATAATTTTTGATTCTTTAGTTTTTTTAGGTTCTGAAGCTCTTCTCTTTATTTCTACTAAATAGGTTCTGGCAGAGGAACTGACAACCAAGAGAGAACAAGTCTCCGAGGCCATTAAAACTTCACAGATCTTCTTGGCCAAGCATGGTCATAAGTAAGTATTAAACGAGAGGTTATGCCACATCTGAGAGTCCAGCTCTACCTGGGTAAAACTTAGGGTCACGACAAGAATTCAGGACAGCAAAAACCGGATGGTGAGGAGCCTTGTAGTTCATGCTGAGGAGTTTGCATTTTACTTTGTTGGCTATGAGGAGGGATCGTAAGCATGATTGGATTTTTATGATAAAAGGGTTCTGTTTGATAGAGAATGGAGGGACATGGGGCAAGAGTAGGGGCCTGAGTGACCAAAGAGGTCGTTCTGATAATATAGACAAGAAACGGTGAGGGATGGAGACAGGGACAAAGATTCTAAAGATATTAAGAATGATGAGCTTGTAGGGTTTGGTGACAAACAAAAGTTTTCAGATATAACTCTCTGGTTTCTAGCTTAGGCCACTGGGTGTGTGGTGATGCCACTAACCAAGAGAGGTATTACAGGAGAAGGTATGGACTGAGGAAAAAGAGGGCAGCTTTAGTTTTAGACATTATGAATGTGAAGACTTCACAGGACATCAGAATGGAAATACCTAACACATTAATTTATGCCTTACACAGCTTCGCTAAAGTGACCCAGTGGGCAGCTGCTTATGTAAATTTAGAATTAATGAGAGAAGTTTAAAGGGATGGAAATTTGAGTCATTAGAATAGTAGAAACCAGAAGAGTGAATTAGCTTACAAGGGCTTCGGAGCTTCTCAGTGCTTCTTATAAAAGGAAAATTATGAGTGCTACCCCAGAACTCAAAAGAGAACAGAATTCTAAAAAGAAGGGAGCGGTCAGAAGTCAAGAAAGGTTAAGAATGAGAAGTGTCTGTTAAACTTGGCAAGTTGGAAGTTTTTGGTGACTCTGGTGAAAAGTTAGGGGATATTGTGAGATTTGGTATTAAGGGGAAACCGTGAAGTGAGGCAGGTAGTGATAAAAAAATTAGACACTCCAAGAAGCTTCGCCATGGGAAAGGAAAGAAATAATAAAGTAGAAATAATTAGAGTAGAATATATAATCAAGAAGGAGATTTGTTGTCTTAAAATATCAGAGGAACTTATCTGTGTTTAATGGACTATGTCTCAAGGACCCAAAGGCAGAAAGATTGAAGTAACAGGAGAAGGGTTCCAGAGGATGTCAGAGAGTATAAAATTCATCAATGGGTGGAAAGTACACCTTAAATAGGAGTCAAGACAGGTTTTTTCTGAGGTCTGAGAAAAAGGTGATTAAGAAAGGTATGGATAGATGTTAATATGCAAGGAAAAAAGTCAGAAAGTGAGAGAATTAGTGCCCAGTGGACTTGTATTTTCTATTTAAATAGGTAAAGAGGTTGTTTGCTGAAAGTTATACTGGCGTCGAGAGGAAGGAAAGAAGAATTGACTGAGGGCCTACAAGAGGAATGCCAGAAATCATTGAAGTGTAGATGCAGTTACAGCCCAGTAGGGTCTCTTCTCCATGGTTATGGAGTTCCTCCCACACTGGTTATACTTAGCAGTCTGCGCGCAGGGACACAGGAGCCCAGTGGTTTGATTGATCTGGGACTGAAGTTTTATCAGATTAGTGAGAATATAAGGATAATAGTAAGAAACTGCTTGAGATGATGGACTGTGGGGTCTAGACTAAAGAGAAGAAAATAAATATAATAGGACCAACAGATGAAGAGAAAATGGAAGAGTCGAGGAAGACTTGGATACTCTCAATAAGTCGGCGGATAGTTGTAGTATAAATCGCAGGATTCATTCTCAAAAACATTACGTAGCATGAGAAAAGGGACTTGCAAAATTTACCTAATTCAAGATAGTGAGTGCCTCTGGGGAGAAAGGGAAAGTAATGGGGTTGGTGACATACACTTTGGACTTTGTATCTGTAATGTTTTATTTATAAGAAAAGGATCTAAAGCAAATTTGTTAAAATACTAAAATTTGGTAAGGCTGGATAGTTGGGTAATTGGTAAATGAGAATTTGTTAAATTCTTTTTGTTTAAAATATTTCATTTTAAAAAGGTGTATAAGAGTAAAGAAAGAAAACTGGAAAGTTTGGGTTCGAATTAGGAGTTATAATCAAGTAGTAGACTCTTAAAATTTTAAATTTCAGAAGTGGAATAATTTTAGGTGATGTCAGGGTCCAAGTGTGCCACGTATGGGTGGGTCTGAAGTGGAGTGGAGGCTATTTGGCTTGAGAAGATTACAGGACTACAAGCCTAGGGTGTTATAGACCGTTGGTCACATGAGCACTGAGATCACCAAGAATCATGACTTGGTTTGAAATAAACAGGAAAACTATGAGTTAGAAGCCAAAGTGTTCAATGAGTATGACGCTCTGACCAGATGACCCATACTTACCAGTGACAAGAATACCATCCAAGATGGAGAAATCATGTTTGTGAAGCAGAAGAGGAGAATTTGGAGAATGGTTTTTCTCTAAAAGGCCTTTAATGTTTCACCTTCCAGGCTTTCAGAAAAAGAGAAGGAACGGATATCTGAACAACTGAATGCCCTGAATAAGGCTTACCATGACCTATGTGATGGTTCAGCAAACCAGCTTCACCAGCTTCAGAACCAGTTGGCCCAGCAGACAGAACAAAAGGTACTTTTAGTTTTACTCTCCAAGGAGGGTACTTTTTGAATGGTATGAAAGCAGCTTTGCTGATCGAAAGTCATGATCATTAGCTTTCCATGACCAGTGTGACTTAACTTTTTAACCTCACCGTAGCAGCCATTTGTCTTGTGTTTCTTTACTGGGGTTCCATGATGTATTGGTCAGTCAAAACACTAGAAGGCATTTATGGTTAACCCTTTAGACCTGGTTCACCATTTTTGTTGTCTGCCATTTTGTGGCATAATGTTGTCAAGGAAAATGTAAATTTTATACCTAATCACAGAGCAATGAGGTTACTCCTTTGTGGCACTGTCACTCAAAAGTTGATAGCCAAGAGTTCAGAATATTGGGGGGAAAAGGCCATGAACGTCTTCCCTTCATACTTTTTTTCATGTCTACTGAATAAATGAGAAATGATTATTTGCAAAGCAAAACGGTGGATTAGCTACACTGACTGAGACGCTGGTTCCCCTTCCCCATAGTCATCTCATCATGTGACATCTTTACCAGTTCCCACTCATGTTCATTTCTTAGACCATATGAAAGTTGTTAAGTTCCTGCTGGTTGTCCTGAGTTCTTCCTGGATACTTGTGTATATGTAAACTCACCTTATTATATACATGTGTCTCTGGGATATATATGTGTGTTTGCCTGCTTACTTCCTATGTTGTGAAGCAATGGCCAACTTATGTGGGGCAGGCCAAAATTACAGCTCATGTGGTAACCAAATTTGGTCTAAATGAAGCTCAAAATTATCTTCAGACAAACGCACTTTGACTCCAGTTCTCGGATATGAAATCTGTGCAGCAGGAGCTAGAGTTGTAAAGACCACAAGATAGAACCAGCTATGATTTGAGAGTAGATTTTCAAAAAGAATGTGCTGTTTTAGCATTCTGTAAGGTAGCCCACTTTTAATGGCTTGTTGCTTCACCATATAAGAGTGTATGTGAAAAGTTTTAACAATTGCTTGCTGAGAACATCCAGTTCTCATTTTGAAAGGTTTTAAAGGGGAAGAAAAAAAAAAAAGAGACAAGCTGCTGAGCACCACTACATTGAGCATGATGTGTCCCTGTTACTGTTTGTGTGTTTCATGTGAAGTATTGTTCTGATTAACTGACATCCTTGCTTACAAGTTTCACTAACCCTTTGGAGTTTAAGCACAAATGCACAAAGGGAAAAGAGGACGACCTGTTTGGGGTTCTTTTTTGCAAAAAAACAAACAAACAAAAAAACAGTCGCATGCTGGACGCTAACACCAAGCTTACACTGTGTGTGCGATACGGCTGAGCTGCTCCATAAGGCTCTATCTCTTATCTGCCCAAGGCGCGCCCTGCAACTCTGGTAAGTAGAAGCCTTTTATGTTTTCTTTTCTCCTCTCCCTTTGTCTTTTTCTGCTTGTTTAGATCAGAATGCCCATGTTTGGTGGTACTGAAATAGATTTCTTTGGATTATTTCCCAGCTCAGTGCTTCCTGCCTATCCTCTAGTTATGAGAGTGTTGGAAGGAACAGTCTTTTCTCTTTGGCTAGATTCCAGACCTTTCTTCAATATCAGTATTCTGAGACTCTGTGAATCTCACAGAGGAAATTAGAAATTCACAAAAGAATATTTTCCTTTGTCATATTGTCTGCCTCTGAGTGGCCTGCGTGGATTTTGTCAAAGGAGCTTTGCATATATCTTAAAAGAGTCATATGGCTATGTGATTTTTCCCTTCAGTCTCTATGGAACAGATACCTGATAGATTCGCATAACATTCATCCACCTTATACAAGTTAAACTCTACATTCTGGGTCAGAAAACAAGAAGGGATGGGGAAAAACATAGTATTTCAAATAGTATGGAGAATTTGTCAATTATTCCATTATTTGAACAAACAGTGAGATGGAGAAGTGAACCAAATCTGTTCCCTCATTTGCTCTCCATTCTGCATCTCTTATAGTGTGCCATTAATCAAGCTTGAAATCCTCAGTGAATGTTCTTAAAAGCCGGGGGGGAAATAGGTTAATGATGCAAAGGATTGTTGTTGTTTTTTTTACTATTTATCAATTATTTATTCATGAAATGTTTATTGAACTGCTGGTACTGGTCCTAGACACTGAATAGACAAGCATTGTACCTGCTCCTGTGGTGCTTACTTCTCACTTCAGCAGAGATGAAATGTATTATTTAGGAGTCAGGGAAGTGCTTTGCAGTTGCTTCAACGAGATCCTCCATGAATAAGTTAAAGAGTTAAATAAGAATCAAATTATTGGGTAGACCAAAAAGTTCGTGTGGTTTTGCCTGTAAAATAAAAGAAACATTTTTCATTTTCGCCAATAACTTTATTGATTTGGATATGAGTATGTCAGCTATCTCCTGTGTGGTATAATGTTGATTGTTCTCAATTAATGTCTCCATTTGATTGCTATCAACTTCAGCTGCTCTACCTGACTGTAGAGCATCTTCTAGTGAGAAACCTCCAGCACAAAATTTCACAGATCACTTTTGACATGTTTGATCAGTCATAGCACCTTCTCTGTACGCTACACAAAGTTTTTTTTGTGTTTCACTTGTGTTTTACCTTTCTTGAAATAATGAAGCATAATGTGCAAAAACACGTTGCTTATTTTCTTCAATCTTCAGAATTAAAATAACTATAAAAGCTCACCGATTTTAATAATTTTTGTAAATACATACTGATATGACAGCTGTCTCAGTACAACCTAACAAAATGAATCTTAGTTCAATGAATCTTAGTTCATTGTTTCGAATGAATTAAGTGCTACTAGAGCCATCGTATGGGGAAAAAACCAAACAAACTTTTTGGCCAACCCAATAATACTGACCAAAGAAAGACAGATAAAACCATCTAGAGAAGATGAAGATAATAAGCGTGAACAGGAAGATCTAGAAAGTTGGAGAGTAATAAAAGTGATGAAGTAATTTAAGTGGTAAAACACTTGAATAATTTAATTTCTGAATACCATCATTTTGTGATAAAAGGCAAGGAGCTGCTTTTAGGCTTTTTTTGCAAGGGTAAATTAGACGACATAGAAGGTTTGCCTTATTCACTCACCTCAGAGCCTAACTCCTGTGTAAGAAGTGACTCTACCGTACTTATCCTTAATGCTCTTCTGGATCTGACTGGGAAGGCAGTGTAACAGCCCAGGATTTAGTCAGACCTTGGTCTGATCCTGGAACTCTCCAGTTTTGTGACCTTTGAACAAGCTACTTAACCTCTCCATGTCTCATTTTCTCACCTGCAAACTAAAGGTTAGACTAATTCTTTTTTTAGGATTGTTGTGAGGCTTAAATATTAGTCCTCAATAAATATATTAAGTGCCCAACAAGTAGTAGTTGTAATCATGGTGGTTACTACTCATTGTAGCCTGGACTAGAAAAAAAGTTACTAATGGTTCCAGAGGCAAAGGACCCCAGTCTGTTCTTTCCTTGACTTGCTAATTCCAATTCCTAGAGCTAATTTAACTCAGAACCATTGCCTTGGCAAGTAGTAGCATTAACCACCAGGAGTATGACTGCCCCAATTGCTAAACAACTACTTGAGTAATATACCCAGGGCCTTTACTGAGATACACAGCTATTGTGTGGCTATCAGGAAGCTTAAATCTCTCCTAATCCTGCGGACTGGTCCTGCTGAACTGATCAGCAGTCAAGTACTACTTCAGGAGTCTTCTACTTTGGTTTCAACGCTAAGAAGTTGTTATATGGGGTTGAATTCTGATTTTGGAGAACTGGTATGTTTTTAAAGAATCTTTGTAGTGAATTTGTCTTAAAAATAGCTGTTCTGTCACTGTCACTGCTTGCAATTTTGTAGAGCTTGTCATTCAGATATGCTTAATGCTGTCATTCTTCAAGTAATCTGTGAACTTCTTGCCATGTTAAATGTTTCGCAGTTTAGAACAATTCTTTTTTAGCATTAACACTACCAGGCTTCAGAGTATTTCTTACATTTGGGGGCTGTTCCTAGGCTGCATTTTTCTTGTGGTCAGAATTTGACATATAGGGTGGGACAAAAGTAGGTTTACTTACATATGGAAAATAATATAATAATTAATAATACAAGAATAAACTCTGTGTTTCACATACTCACAACTATAGACTTACGTTTGCCCTACCCTGTATTATAGTTCTTTGGATGACTCCTTTCAACACTTGTGCTTCTCTGATTTAGTTTTCTTTTTCATTTTTTCTTTCAGGGTTGCAGAGCAGTTGCTGGGGTGATTGACCTAGGCACAGTGGAGATATTTCCCATCTTCAGAGCCATGCAAAAGGGCCTCATTGACCATGACACAGGCCTTGTGCTCCTGGAATCCCAGGTTATCATGTCTGGCCTCATTGCCCCTGAGACCAGTGAAAAGCTCTCTTTGGAGGAGGGCCTAGCCAGAGATCTCATTAGTCACCAGCTATACCAGCAGCTCCAGCAGCTACAGGATACTCTGTCTTTAGTAAGCAGGCTTACTGAGAGCAAAGGCCCTCTTTCTGTAGTGGAAGCAATTGAGAAGAACATTATCAGTGAGAGAGTTGGACTGAAAATCTTAGAAGCTCACCTGGCAACTGGAGGTTTCAATGTCTTCCTTAATGAGGACTGTATTAACCTAGAGGAGGCTTTTCACCAAGGCTTCATTTCTGAATGGCTTCACTCAGAGTTAGAGTCTCACCTGAAAATATCTAAGAATTTGATAGACCCCAACACAGCTGAGAAAATCGGTTTGCTGGATCTGATGCAGAGATGTATTGTCCACCAAGAATCAGGGTTGAAATTGCTGCCTGTCAAGCAATTGGCAGGGGGAATGGTGAGCCTGAAATCCGGCCGGAAGGTTAGCATTTTCCGTGCAGTTCAGGAAGGCCTAATAGATAGGCAGGTCACTGTCCGGCTGCTGGAAGCTCAACTTTTTGCTGGTGGCATAGTAGATCCAAGAACAGGACACAGACTTACAGTAGAAGAAGCTGTAAGGCATAATCTGATTGACCAAGATATGGCCTGTGCTATTCTCATAAGGCAGCTTCAGACAGGCGGCATCATAGATACTGTCACTGGCCGTAGGCTGACAATAGACGAAGCAGTGAGCAATGATTTAGTAGCTGCTAAGATTGCCCTTGTGATTTTGGAGTCCCTTTGGTCATTCATGGGGTTGCTATGGCCTGAATCTGGAGAGATCCTCCCAATTACAGACGCCTTGGAACAAGGTATTGTGTCTACTGAGCTAGCTCATAAAATCCTTAGTGGACGACAGCACATTAAAGCTCTATTTCTACCAGCAACCACAGAGATTTGGTCCTGGGAAAAAGCAATAGAAAATGGTACGTTGGACAAAGATCTTGCCAATAACTTACAATCAGTTTGCATACCTGATATGATGCCCCACATGCGATTAGCAGATTCTTCAGAACAGAGCAAAGTGAGCACTAACCCTGGAGCGTCAGATCTGTTCTGCAACAAGGGCCAAACGGAGGGCATGGCAAATAGCAGTGAGAAGCTGTTGTTTCAGCTGATGACTCACAGCTATATTAATGTGCAGAATGGACAGAGGCTGCTCCTGCTGGACAACGAGCTGATAGAAAAACTAACAGCAAAAGGTGAATGTGAACCAAGTCCTCTAGAAGTATTGGGAACTGAGGATCAGAGACTAGAAACTCCCGAGGAATTACAAGAATCGGTGAATGTGAAAATCACAGAAACTTTCTATGATAGGCTGACTGTGAGACCACGTAAGTTCCACTCTTCTCAGAACAAAGAAAACCCTGATCAGGCAAATCACACCGAAGCAAAAGGCAAAGAGACTGTTGTAATAACAAAAGGTTCCTTTATAGAGAACCCTGAAAAAGACCTGTTTGTAGTGGAACAAAAAGTGAAAAATCCAAATGTTGATACTTTGAAGGTCATAGGTCAAGTTAAATCAGAGTTGAAAAGGCAGTTATTAGATACCAAAAAGGAAGACCTAACAGAAATGTCTACCAGAGAAAATTTCAGCAGAGGATTTCTCTTTACAGTATCCCCTGAGGAAACAGATGTGACCTCAGTGGTGGACAAAGATCCTTTTCCTGTTGAAACACCAAAGGAAGAATGGCAGACTCTCAGAAAGACTTCCATCGTATGTCAGAAAGAACAAGCAAACACACTTGAAATTGAACATCTTCCAGGTGAAACTAGAAGACCTCTCATAAAACCCCAAAGCAAAAAGTCACAATTTGAGGTAAAGAAAACCCTAGATTTAGAATTGGAACTCAAGTCTGAAAATGACATGAATATCCATTCTCTGGACAAAAAGGAAGTCTTAAGCGAAACATTTTTGGGTGAAGATGTCGATAAACAAAGTCCAGAAGAACAAAACGTTGCGGGTGGTGGTATGATGGTGTTAGAAAAAACAGATGAAGTGGATCATGGTAGTGAAACTTCCCTGTCATGCAGTCATTCTTCAGACTTGCTCGAAGAAGCTACCTTAGATATATTATCTACACAATTACTAGATGGTGGTATCTTTCATGAACAAACAGGTCAACAACTGTTACTGAATGAAGCCATAGCCAAAGGCATTGTGCCCAGTCACACTGCTGTGAAACTTATGGGAAAGCTGAACATGTTTCGGGGCTTCTTTGACTCTCAGACTTGTGAATCTTTGACAACTGAAGAAGTCATCAATGAAGGTCTGATGGATGAGAAATTATTACATAATGTCCTCATGGCAGACAAAGCTATCAGTGGTGTTTTAGACCCCCGTACCCATACACTCTGCTCTGTGAAGGAAGCAGTTGCAGTTGGACTTCTTGACACACAGACAGCCACCAGAATTTTAGAAGGGCAGGTGGTGACTGGTGGAATCATTGACTTGAAACGAGGCAAAAAGGTTTCAGTGACTTTGGCTTTAAATCTTGGCTTGGTGGACAGTGCAAACCAGACAGACCTTATAAGTCTGGAGAAAGCTTCCAAAGGCAGAGACGCTGAAAAAACAGTTAGGGAGAGATTAATTAGCTTACAAATGGAAACAACTGGAATTACGGACCCTGATAGCAAGGCCCCTCTAACAGTTATGCAGTCCATTGACAGAGGACTTTTAGAGAGAGAAGAGGCCATTCAGTTTTTGACTAAGCAGGTGGTAGATGGAGGTATCATTCACCATATATCTGGGATGCGACTTTCTGTTGATAATGCCTTTAAACATGGCATTATTGATGAAGATTTAGCCAAGCAACTAAAAAAAGTTGAGAACTTAAGCCTCCATCAGTTTTTTCATCCTGAAACCAAGGAAACTATTTCCCTCTCTGAAGCTATAAAATCAGATCTTGTTACTCCAGACTTGAAAAGAGAAATTCGAGAAATTCAGGCCTTGACTGGAAGCTTTGTGGATCTCATTTCTGGCCAGAGATTGACCTTGGCAGAAGCTAAAAAAGAAGGGCTATTAACTAATAAAGCAATGTTGTCTTCAGGAATGATGCATGGGATTGTAGATCCTGAGAATTGCAGAATTGTTCCCTATTCAGAATTAGTAAAGAAATGTAAGATTGATATTGAATCTGGACAGCGATATCTAGAAGTAATTCCCTTCTCAGACATTAAAGATGGAGTGAGTGACAAAGTACTTACATTGTCTCAAGCAACCCAGTTGGGAAAAGTAGACTTTGCTTCTACACTGAAGGTTCTGGAAGCTCAGGCAAATACTGGGGGAATCATAGATACTGTCACAGGACAAAAACTGACATTAGCATCAGCTTTGGAACAAAAATTGGTGGATGAAAACATGGTCAGAATTATTGCATCTCATCAGGTACTAAATGGAGGAATCATTGACATATTTAATGATCAAAGAATGACTTTAAAGGAAGCTGTTGAGAAAAGATTTATTAGCCCTGAACTGGCAACTTTGATCCAAATAGATACTTTAGAGTCCAGTGCTCACAGGGCTCAGATTGAAAAGCAAGATGAAATTGAAATATGTGAATTAGAGAGGGAATTTCTAAGAAAGGAAATGTTAATTACTTCTAATCAGACTGCTGAAATGGGTTGTGGTAAAGAAGAAGGTGAGAAATTATTTCAAACTGGAAGTCAGCCTTCACAAGAAAAGGTTAAAAGGAGAGTTTCTGTTGGGGAGCAGGCAAAAAAGAGCAGGGGAATTTCATTAAAAGAATTGGAGTGCAATGATCAAGATAAGAGGAGAGGTTCTCCAGATGCTAATAAGTCTGTCAGTATCATAATTCCTAGCAATTGTAAAGACAAATCACTGGGCCAAGGTTCAGTGACCCACCCTCACTCAGAAGTTTGTGATTTTAAACTCAAAGAGGTGTCTGGGAACAACATGGAAAAAAATATGAATGAAGAGCAGGAAAAAATAGTGTCACACATAGAAATTATTTCTCATATGAAACAATCTGTATTGGGTTTAGATCATACAGAAATAAGGGAAAACCAAAGAGAAGTTATTTTGGAAGCACAAGAATCAAATTGTGAAACTTCAGGCAAATTGCTGAGTGAGCAGATTATGCAGAAACCAAATAATACCAGGGAGAAAAGAAAGAGAGAGAAGGAGATAATTATTGAAGACAGTGTCAAAACATGCAAATCAGCAGTTCTTTCAGAAGAAAACCTGAACCAAGAAACTGCCATTAGAGATGACCATGACTCCAGTGTAAAGAGTCAACCAGTAGAAACTACTGTAATTGAAAAAGGGAACGAAGATGATAAAGAGCTGAGATTTTCTATTCTATGTAAAGCTGAAGACTCCTCTTCCCCAATGATACCTAAAGGAATTTCCATAAGAAATCAAGATGCTTTAACATTTTTCAACTCTAATCAGGTCAGTGAAGGAGAAGTAAAAAATTTAAGCCTCTGCTTGACTTTAAAACCAGAAAAAAATTTATCCCAAGAAATTACAAGTGGGGCCCAGAGTGAACCTTTCTCCTCTGTGACCCCAAGACCTGAAGGATTGCACTACCAAGAATCAGTTGGAAATGCCCAAGTTGCAGACACATCCCAGATTTCCAAAACAGACAAGTCCTTCCAAGGAACCACCAGACAGGAGAACAGCTATTATAAAGATTCCTGTGTTACCTCTAAGACTAAGGAAATGAAAGATTTGATTTGCTCATCTAATGAATATAAAGAAAAATCATACCAAGAAGTACCTTTTGACTCAACAAAAGCTCTTAAGTTGGAAGAAGTTATAGTTTCTAGAGTAGACCGAAAAGAAGTCAGAAAGGACCTTCATCATCAGGACAGCAAAAGTGATAGTGAACTTTGTGGAATTCTTGAATCTAAAATGGTAACAGCTCAGGAAGTAACTGGAGAGAAATTTCTAGAAATGTCAAACCCTATAGTTACAGGTGCAGAGGCAGGATCCTTTGAAGGTAAAGTGACTCAGGGAGTTCCCAGAGTCTTAGTGTCCCTTCTTCCAGAGAAATTGTTCAAAGATATATCTCAGAAAGACAGTGTAGGGCAGCAGGATGCCACCATTAGTCCCACTATTCCAGACACCAGTGAGGAAAAGACAGTGCCCCTCGTATGCCCTGCAGTGAAGATGGATGAGAAGACACTACAAGAAAAGCTCAGAGAAAGCCCAGGCAGTGAACAGATGCCCTTCCTGACTGCACTCAGAGGAGAAGGAAATGAGGCTGTAAATACGGAGCCCTCCAGAGCAACTAAGGTAAGCTTCCCAGTGGTGCGTTGTGTTTGTATATGTATATATTTTAAGATATAACTGGTTTAATGCTAAAACTCTTGACTGGATACTGAATTCACATGTGTATAAAATTGTATGCATACATACATTTCAGGGCATTATTAGTAAACTAAGTATAGTTTACCTATTTCTGTTTTTTAAAACAGTTGTTGGAAAACTAGGCAATGACGCTGTCTTTCTGAAATTTGCAAAGATGTTAACATAGAAAGTAACAGCGGAGCTAATTCGAGATACTGAGGTGATGCTACCTAAAGAGGTAGAATAGGTTTTAGAAATTTTGCTAAAAGGATGCTTACAGATTGATAATTACGAGCTTCTCCTCCCTGAGGAAGTTACTAAAATCACTATTGATTGAGAGGACATAAATAAAGTAATGTGTTATTTCATCCCACCCTGAGTGTAGTGAAAATTTCTATTTATCTATCAGTAAGATCCAGCCTGCTTTAAAAAACAGACTTAAAGGGGTATGTTAGGTCTGAGTGAGTTGTCTTTTTGGCTCCACAGAATATATTTAACCGACGACTCTGTCTAGAACATGATGAGAAGCTGGTGTCCTATCTGTCTCTATTACGAGACATTGAAATGAGGGCCAAACAGATTCAACCTGTGGAGCGTAGCCTGAAAGAACTACAGGATCTGCTGTGTCACGCCAAGGTGGGTTCCCAGAGATTTCCTTCCTCCAGGCACTCCAGCTTGGAGGAAATAGAGACTAGAATGGAAGAAAAACATGTTCAAGATGCCACCATTTAAAGGACAAAAATAGATTGAAAAGATGTAACTGGAGATGTCTGAAGCACACCAGGAAATGATCTCACAAAAACCACAGCAAAACAGATTCAGGGGTGGAGTAGTCGGCAGTGTTAATTACAATAGGGAGACCTAGTACAGTGAGAACTAAAAGGGGGATTAGCACCTGAAAGTCACTAGTGACTTTGATAAGAACATTTTCAGTGGAGTGGTTTGGTGGACTATAAACTAGGTTGCAGTGAGAATAAATGGGAGGTTGGAAAGTGGGGACAATGAATGTAGATCATTCTTTCCAGAAGCTTGCTAGTGCAGGCAAGGAAGGAGGCAAGACAATAGCTAAGAGAGATGGACTGAAAGAGGAATGTTTGGAATCGATTTGGGGGACTGAGGATAGAGAAGAGGTAGAAAAGGAGAACTTGAAGTTAGGGGAAACGTAGAATTAGATAGCCTTGAGAGAGAGGAAGAGGAGCTTTCACTGAAACTAGAGGCTGAGAGCTGCCACAGGATTGGAGTCAGAACGAGGGCAAGGGATTGTAGAGGTTTACCACCTCTCTCCATATCCAAAGTGTGACCTTGGGCAGGGCGGCTGAACGAGAAGTAAGGAGGATGCTTAGAAGAACTACCTAGCTCTCCACAGCTTATTTCTGGCTTCTCTACTGAAGATCAGAATATTGTAGACTAGTCGAGTGGGAAGCCTAGCTTGGGATATGTTTATGTTCTTTGGTTCTGACCCCATGGAATTTGGAGTGGGAGTTGTTCTTTTGATTGACTTACTTTGCATAACATTATATAAGGCATAATGACATTCTTAGAGAGGCAGCAAATTATAGTGGAAGGAACACTGCCCTGAGTCAGAAGACCTGAATCCAAGTCCTAGCTCTATTGCTTACTATCTGAGTAACCTCAGACCAAGAAATTTTACATTTAAGTGCTGAGGCATCTCTTCTATAAATCCAGAATTACAGTATCTACTTAGCGTACCTCAAGAATTAGTGCTTGTGAGAACCAAATAAACTAATGACTATACAGAAAAACATTTTAGAAGCCCTAAAGCCTGTATAGGCATGAGGTGAAGGAAAAAGGTGTTCATAGCTGATTCCAACGTAACAAAACTTGTAGTGTGACTTGATTTTGGAGGTAACTGCACTTTATCCCCTCAGGTATTAGATGAGGAGCTAAAGGACCTGTCCACCTTGGTGAGTCAGGAATTGGAGTGCGTGAATCAGATTATCATCAGCCAGCCTCAAGAAGTCCCCACTCAACTGTTGATGGCTCTAGGGAAAGATGCCAAGAATCTTCAAAAGTCTCTCAACTCCGTGAGTGACACCTGGAGTTCCAGACTGCTCCACCTCCAGGATACTGTGGAAGTAAAAAAGGTAGTTTCTTGTTTTTATTCACAAAGGCTCGCAAAGTCTGGGTAGGTTTGGAGATTTATATCATCTAATTTGCCATTTATTTTTTTTAGACTAAGGTGTTAAATCAGCATGAACAACTAGAAGGCAAACTTCAGGATCTGAGAGCCTGGGTTGACAATACCAACCTTATTCTGAATAGCAAGGAATATAACAGTGAAGCAGATGCCGACAGCGTGAATCAGTGTCTCCAACAGTATGAGGTAAACTCTGCACCCATTCTCAAGCATGTTTTATTTGTCCTTGGAGTTGTATCAATTCTATTTTCCAACAGAAACCAGTATCTTTCCTTTCTTTGCTACAGAAACCATTGTCTGTACTTATCTTTCCTAGAAAGTCTGATTTTTCCATTTCAGAGATAATAATGTCTGCTCTGTTTAGTTTTTTGTGTTATCAGACCCCCGGAGCTTTAGAGATTATGATTATTTTTCCTTTCAGCTATTCTCTGAGAGAGTCTACAGAATGACCTATTATTATTATCAAATGGCCTCTTATTACTGAGTCCCTAATACCCATCCATTTCTGTTTCGCTCAAGATCTAATTCTGCGTACACACATCAATTTCAGAAGAATTTTTGGTCAATGGTCTAGATCATGGCTTAGAAAACTTTTTCTGTAAAGGACCAGATGGTAAATATTTTAGATCTTATAGGTCATACACAAATGGCCTGTTTCTGTGGCAGCCACTGAGCTCCGGCAGCCGCTCAGCTCTGCTATTGAAACATGAAAGCAGCCATAGATGGTGCATTAATGAATGGTTGTGGATATGTTATAATAAAACTTGATTTACAAAGTCTGACAGGCAGATTTGGCCAGGGATTATAGATTGCCAACCCCTGATCTAGAGAGATGCTTTTCTTCTTCTTAAGCCCCAAATTAATAGATTCTTTTTAAATCTGAAAGAAAGATACAGACTCTGAGGTACATATGAGCCAGAGCTTTTTTTCCCCGACATTGTTCCTTTTGGGGGTGGGAGGCTTATACTTAAGATACTATTAGATATTACTCACACAGGTTTGTCTGCTCTCTGCTATAGGTACCCCTCTCCTTAAAATGTTTTTAAAGTCAGAGCAGAACCAGAAATGTCTTCTCCGTTTGTTTCACCCTCTTCCTTTTCCCCAATCTTAAGCAGACATAAAGATTTGTCCATGGTCAGGCTCCTTGTATACAACTTCATTCCTCTTTATCTTGTAAGAGTTGACCTGCCTTCTCCTTTCATACTCTGTTATCTAAGATACCACTTGGGGAATGAGTAGCAGACTCTGTTCTCTGACAGGGTATGATAAAGAAGCAAGAATGAACAAATTGGTTGTTACAGAATAGTTACGGGGATGTAAAGTACAGCATAGGAAATATAGTCAGTAATATTCTGAGAACTATATATAGTATCAAATGGCTACTAGATTTATTGAGATGATTACTTAGTAAGTTATATAATGTCTATGCACTGGGGTATACACCTGAAACTAATATATTATTGTATGTCAACTGTAATTGAAAAGTTAAAACAATGATTTCAATATGGAAGGAAGGAAGGAAGGAAGGAAGGAAAAGAAAGAAAGAGAGAAAGAAAGAAAAGAAAAAAGAAAAGAAAAATTCCTGTGATATAGTGTGAGATAAAAAAACACATAGCATCTCATGCATTGGTTTTTCCCCCATTGTAAGTTATATGAATTCTTTTATGGGAAGAACACCACAGTCTAAACCTTGTTTCCTAGTGACAGTTTCCCAAACTCGTGCGTCTCAGATAAAGGAAGCGTGGTCTAGAGATGAATACCCACAAAACCCTCCCTGCCTGTGTTGCAGTATTGCTGACTGCTCTCAATTTCATAATGATAGAGATGTAGATATATTAATTGTTTTTATTGTATCTAGTATAACAGCTGATGGCCTAAATTTTTGTGGAAAATTACATGTTTTTAATTACCTGAAAATAGATAATTGTAGTGTTCAGGCACTTTTTACTGGCTTATGGGAGCAATGTAACTATATATAAGAAAGGCGACTGTAATCCTTTACAGTTATATAGTGTATAAACAACATTGATTACTGTAAAAATCAAATTTTAATAAATCACAAATAAATTGAATATTTTCTCACTTCTTACCTGCCAGTAACTCACTGTTGGACAAATACAAATACATTTTGAACCTAAGAAAATTCAATTAGGCAGATATCTCAGACCAGAAATTCATGTTATACTTTCCAAACCTTAAAAAAAGTTTTTATAGGTATCTGAGATTAGCTCTAGGGTAATCCTATTTTAACATAAATAAAAGCTTGCTGTGTTGGGAAATCAATATGCAGTAATGGAAACCTAATTGTAACTTATGAGTGTGGAGAAACCAGACGTGAGAGAGATTTCCAGTGGTGATTTGACTCTAGAAATTATCAGTGTCCATTATAAAAATACAGGAAATTAACCCATCATTGATTATGTTGATTCTTTGGTTAGAACCAACAGCCTCTGCTTCAATAGAGAATTAGAAGTTCAATTTCTTTCTTTTTCTCTGTCTGCCTTTTTTTCCTTTCCCTACTTACCTTAGGATTTGAAACAGCCCCTGGCTGAAAGGAAATCACAGCTGGATGCTCTTGCTTTCGATATTCAGCTCTTTGTCTCCAAGCATGCTCAGGACTTGGCCCCTCAGCAAAACCGGCAGATGCTGAGGCTCCTGAATGAGCTGCAGAGGTCTTTCCAGGACCTGGTGGAGCTGACTGCAGCTCAGATGAATGCCTTGCAGGCTCACCTTCAACAAATGGAGCGGGCAGCCCTGGTCAAGGTCAGACTGAACCAGCGTCTGGGCTCAGTTTGTCTTTTGGGATGTCCTGTGTTTGGGTTTTCTGGCTAGAATATACCTACCAGGATTCCAGGAACCTGTGTTTACCAATTTTGAAATTTCATTCAAGCCAGCTTGGTTCTGGTCCAGGAGGCAGCTGTTCTGGCTGTTTTTCTTGCCATGTTTTTGGTTTTATGTGTACGTGAAAGAATATATGTTGTTTACATGTGTTTGCATGTGCAAGTATTTTCTTTTTAATAAGGCTTTCCCCTCACTGTGTCTCATTGTCTCTGCCTTTCAAATGAAAATCACATCCCCAGCCCTTTTTTGTCCCTTAGCATTCTTTTTAAGGCTCTTAAGAACATTTAGATACTCTGAGCTCTTGAGAAGAATGGTTTTGAAATCAGCTTTATTCTGAGGCTTTTCAGATGATTAATACTGAAATTCCTTGACATTTTTCCAGCAGCTCACAAGGAAATTTTTATCAGAATCATTAATTTTTTAGCACCTCTTAAATTATTATTATTTTCTAGCACCTTTCTTCACACTGTAGTGCCCAGTGCTTATTCAGTTATGGAAAACCATGTGTTGTGAAGCAGGAATAATACATTTTGGGGGAAAAAGAAACTAACCACTCCACCACCTTCCATCGCAACCCTCTTCTTGCAAAACTCAACATAATTACATTAACGGTAACATTACCTTAGAATACTAAGAATGATGCCCAGGCCATTTCTACTCTTTTTAATAATAAATCAGAATTCAGCAAGATGATATTAGAATTGTCATTATCACCAGCAAATCCATCTCAGGGTCTGCTTTATTAAATATTGTCAAAGTAGAATTGAGCTTTTGAGTCAGATTTGAAGGAAATTAGGTTAGTCAATTCCATGTATCTTTCATTACTGCTTAGTTGTTTCCACTGCATTGAAAATGAAATAAAGTACTAATGAAATACTTTAAGTTACTTTCCAAGTCTGAAAATATGCAATGTCCTCATTTAGGACTTTATATAGCATGGTGTAACCCTGGACAGTTAATGAAATAGCATTGGTCTGTGCCACCTTGAGACACAGTCCAGATCCAGGGTAGGCCCCTGAACTGCAGTAGGTGATACAACTGCATGTGAACATTCTTTCCGAGCACATAATTAATTTCACAATGTTTATTAACATTGTTATTGTCAGAAATGTTCTGCTTCTCTATATTTGCCCTGAATGCATGTATATGTCTGCGTGTTAACTTGTTTGCTTTGCTTTTTTCAGATTCAGTCTGCACCCATCCTAACCCATGAAGATCCCGTTTTACAGCTGAAGAACTCTTAGGAGTTCTCTTCCAGAGCCCTTCTATTTGTCCTAAAGAGGGGGAGAGAGGGCCAATTTGGGCACCTGTTTGTAAGTGCAGGTGACTAAAACACCATCAGAAGGTAGAACCTGATGGAAAATGGTTTTAGAAGGATGGTCAGGAGAACACATCATGCTCAATTGCTCAATCAGGTGCTTCAGTGTCAGGCAACTGGGATGAGAACTGGAGCAAGGATCAGGCACAGAAACATATTCCCTCCCTCCCTTTGGGCCTGGCTTTTCCCTCTGATACCGATGTAGACACCGGAAGGTCTGAGCCAGTTGCTAATCTTGGGCAGTTTCCTTATTCTCAAAATAGACAAGCCCCTCGTGCCTGGCATATAGAATCATTCCATTTTAATGGGTGTCTGCATTCGTGAGACATTTGATTTATAAAAGTCAGCTAAATTATTAAGAAGCTCAGTTTATGAATTGTCTAATTTCTTGATTTTTTACCTCCTTGTCCAATCCTTCTAATTTTCCATATTTTGACTAATATGTTCTGGTAGAGGAGTTGATCAGAACCAGTAATGTATTATCATCACCATTATCGTCTATGGATTTCAAGCATCTGGGCTGTCTGTTCCCCGTTTCTAAGGATGATAACAGCAGTCTGACAAAGGCGCTCCCAAACCAAAACCTGGGAGCATTCTCATGTGAAATTATCCCGATTGTAATCCAGACCATATACCCAGATCAACAGATTGTGCAGATGAGGGGAGCCTTCTAAATATGATTTCTGTGCTTTTTCCTGTTCTAGTCTCCCACCGACTCTTCCATCCTTGAGTTGTGACCTTGTTTTATATTTTAGGGAGTAATCTTGTTTTTGTAAAATGAGAATTATTAATAGTCTTTTGGCCCTTTTGCGTTTCAATTAGACCCTGCAGAAACAACAAAATACTTGTCACCAGAAACTGGAGGATCTTTGCAGCTGGGTAGGACAGGCGGAAAGAGCATTGGTGAGCCACCAAGGTAGAGCCACCCAGCAGGATCTTTCTGCTTTGAGGAAGAACCAAAGTGACTTGAAGGTCAGCATGAGTTCATTTTTTGCATTCCTTCAACAGATGTTTATAAAGGCTTGCTATGTGCCAGGTGCAGTACTTAGTGTTAGCAACATAATGGTAAATATCCCTGCTCACATGATTCTTACAGTCTAGTGAAAGAGACAGATATTATAGATAATCACAAAAATATATAAATAAGTATTAATTATGATATCTATAAAGGATAAATTACATGAGAACATATTACAGGGGGACCCAATCTAGTCTAGGATTTCAGAAAGATTATCTTGAAGAAGTGTCACTTAAACCGAGAAATGAAGGACGTGGAGGGGCTAAGGAATGAAGGTGCAGGAGGAGGGAGAGAATATACAGACCTGTGTAGGTACATAGGTCTTGAGGTGCAGATGGGATCCAGCTCCACGTATTCCAGAATCGAAAGAAAGCTAGTTCAGCTGGACCAAACAAAATGAAAGGAAGATTAGTGTTGATGAGGCTGGAGCCTAGGCAGCACCCATATCCTGCTGGTTCTTACAGGCTCAGTAAGGGTAAGGAGAGCATAAAGGCCTCGACTCAGCCGGAATCCTGTTGTCAGCTCTTCTTTATAGAACAATGATCTCTTTGAGGATAACTCTGCAAAGTAAAAATCTCTGCTATTCAACATGTTTATGGGGTCTCCTTTTTTTGTCTTCACAAAATATTCGCTCAGAAACTTGAATTTAAATTTTGCTTAGAAAATTAAATATTAGACAATTTCTTAATTAAAAAATATTTTAAAATTTATTATAGTCAGGGACATACGTCTGTTGCAGATATGTCATCCCAGCCATTCCACCTTCATACTATTAGAGGTCTTAGGCATGCTAAAGTTAAAGGCTCTGCCATCCCTGTTTTCCTGTGTTAAGGATTTACAGGACAACATTCAGAATCATGCCACCTCATTTGCCAGTGTTGTCAAAGATGTCGAAGGGTTCCTAGAAGAGAACCAGACCAAGCTGAGCACCCATGAGTTGACAGCTCTTCGGGAAAAACTTCACCACACTAAGGAGCAATATGAGGCTCTCCAGGAACGGACGCGGGCGGCCCAGAAGGAGCTGGAGGAAGTAGTGACCTCCGCCTTACAGCAGGAGACTGAAAAGGTAACCGGACTGCTATGATACGTGGTATTTTTCAAAAAAGAAAATTTTGGTACCTACACAAATGAAAGGTAATGAGAGGAAACTGCCTTACACAGAGCACAGAATCCTGAAAAAGGGCTATTTCAGGAGCGGATTGGTGAGCCAATATTTTATTTTTACAAGAAACATCCTAAAGAACTTTAAGTCAGAAACAGTTGGTAGGAAGTTCATATTACCCAAAAAAAAAAAAAAAAAATTCTGGCTGCTTATGTACTCAGTACCCTGACTAACAGAAAATGTCAGAAAGAATTTAGGGAGGTAGGGTAGTACGTGGGGGAGGAAAATGCAAATGGCATATTTCTTACATGAACCTAGGCTGGTGATCCAGGAGAATTTCCAGGGGGGAAATATCTGGGGAGCCTTAGTGGACCACAAACCACCCCCAAGCTATCACTATAGTTTCAGTGGGAATCATGACACTGGGATAAACCTATGAGAATGTCTTCTGCACCCCACTCTGCACTGGCAGATTGAATCAGAATCCATTGTCTGGACTCTAACACTAACAGGGAAATAGAGAAAAGAGAAATAAGTTACCTGAGCATGAATTCTGAACTGTATGTATGTATCACTTGGCATATCCTTTATAGTTAAGTAAAATACTTGATGAGTCAGAAAATAGTTTCAAAACTCAATGCTCTGTTTGGCAGAGAAAGGGATAGGAGAAGTCTGTATTTCCCTTAGGGAAGAGCAGCCAGGGAATTGAATATGACCGTGTTATCTGTTACCCTAGCAAGCCAGTGTATCACCTTTGCATACCTAGAAATGATGCCGTGGGCAATGCTGGGGTGCCGGGACTAAATCACCTCTTAATAAAATAAAGCCCTTTAAATCCTAGGATTTGCTCCCCCTCCCCACTTTAAAGCAGTAAGATATAGACAAAATCTAGAGATTATTTTAATTAATTACTTTTTCAACCTATTTAGATGCTCATTCTTTTTTGTGGGTTCAAAGACTAATTGTACCCAGTCTTAGAGCTTCTCTTTTTCTTTAGCATAAAAATTTCCTTCTTGATCTAACCTGTAACTGCTGAGCATCTAAGGCCTTCTCACTGAACTCCTCTGGCTTTCAGAGTAAAGCAGCAAAGGAATTGGCAGAGAACAGGAGTAAGATCGACGCTCTCTTAGATTGGGTGGCTTCAGTGGGATCACCTGGTGGACAGATGGAGCAGCTGCCAGGAGCTAGCCTGGACAGAGGAGCCTTGGACACCACTGACGGTCACACGGGAAAGAACCAAGCCTCGGAGAAACTGGACAAGCAGTGTGAGAAGATGAAGGTGAGGGTGTTAGCTTGTCCTCACCATGCTGTGGACTCTCTTCCACCCTGAGCGGGTCACTGTAACCTCCTTGCTCCTAAATGCAGTGACCACTTCTTTGTTCCTCTTCTTTGATGTCTCAGCAGCTTTGACACTGTTGGGCACTCCCCTTGAAATACTCCCTGTCTTACTTTACACAGCACTGCTCAGCTCTTGATAATCTGTATTCTTTTCCCCTAGATACCTTTTCAAATACCGATGTGCTTTTAGGTAGTGTCATAGGTCTCCTCTCTCATCTTTCAGAATATACTTTCCTTCGGTAGTCTTATCCCCTCATGACACTTCAGTTATCATTTGTACCAAGTAATTACATGTATATATTTGCCTCCATCCCAAATACCTACCCTGAGCTTCAAGCCATTATATAAATCTTTCTTTTGACTACTTAGAATCAAGCACCTCAAACTGAAAAATGGAATCCCTATTTACTATAATACTCCTCCCCCAATTAAACACATTCTCCTTCCTATATTCCCGCTTAATTGTCTGAATTAGACATCATCCTCGATTCCTTTCCCTCTCTCACTGTTTCATATAGAATTAGTTATCAAATCCCATCCACACTCAGCCAGACTTCTTTATCTCCATTGAGATGTCACTGTAGTTCGGACTACTACCAGGTCTCATTTGTATTATTATAGTAGCCTCTACTGGTCTCCTTGCCATTTGACTTTTGTCCTCTTACCCACTCCCAACACTAAGTGATCTTTCTAAAATGCTATATCTTTCATTGGTTCCCTATTGCACTCATAAAACCCTTTCTTACTTACTATTTATTCTCTACTCATTTACTCATTCATTTAGCAAATATTGAGCACCTGCTATATAACAGGCATTAGAGATAAACCAGTGAACCAACCATATAAATGTCTCCTGGGACATTAACTGGCATGGGTAGGCACGTTATGTTGCATGATTAGAAGATGATTATATATTCAGGGCTCTTAAAAAAATACAAGAATCCTATATTTTAGTAGTGATACCTTTCTAGCAAAGAAAATTTGGTTTAGCTCAAGTGCTTCTGTTGAACAGCTTCTGTAGGCCATTGCCTTTTTGTGTATTAATAGGCTTTCTGCCTCTGTCATCCCCTTTCTGTGCTTGGAAGAGTCATTGTAGTGTGGTCCCCAAAGCCCTGGCACTCTTGTAATAGCACAGAGCAGAGATGGTTCTGCTGTCTTAGGAACCTTCCTGACATCTCTTGCTGGCAGCAGTCAAACTGACCAAGTAGTATCTTCACCCTAGGAAGGAAACTGCTCTACTGATGGGTAGATGGGTTGGAGGATGAGAAGGGGACATCTGGGTGGTATACAGACAGGCTGTGGTACTAGACGCTCCCTACTATCTATTTGAGCAGTATGTATTTGTTGTTCTGGCATCCCTGAGAGAAAGCTGGAATCTGAGGCTCTCAGATTACTATTGATACAGGTTGAAACTGGACGATATTCTGAAGAAAAGTAGGCTATAGTCCTTTTCTGGGTAGTTGCATAAACCATATAGACAGTTGGGAATACTAACGGAAACCCCACTTGCTTTTGTTAGACTCAGGAAGAACATGGTTAAAACAATAGCAGCTGCCCTTCTTTCACTTAAGTCCCACTGGAGTAGAAGAAAGGTCCCCGTGTACACCCATGGAGACAGCACATACAAATTACCTACGCTGTCCAGAAACACAGTTGACGCTCACTAATACATAAATTGCTTACTTAATAAATTAATTTTCTTAGCTCTTTCCTGTGAGGAATAGTCTTCATAGATAATTGACTGACATATTTGACAGCTAAGAATTTGCAGTTTTTATCTTGTCCCATGTATGGCTCACCCAGCGTAGTGTCTCCTTCCATTAATGTGGGTAATTATTAGTTGGCCATTTGTACCTCATCTTAGACTTAGGGCAGTTTAGTGAGGAGAGCCCTGTCAACAGTTCATCCCTTAACTATCTGCATGATCTTAATAATACATCTTTCTGGTAATCACTTAACCACATCTTTAATATGGATATTATATTGTCTTCCTACATTACAGATTGTGCCACAAATCAGATAATACATGTAAAATAATATTTGAAAGCGGTAAGATTCTGTGTGTGTCAGTTCAGCCAGAATTAGCATATGACATAATTCTTATAAAGATATTGGTGATTTCTGAGCAGCTATAAAAGTGGCCTACAGAGGTCTCTCTCCACCTCTAGCTGTAGACATAACCAAATTATTGTAGTATCCCTACTGATTTGTTTGGGGGGATTTTTTTGCCAGGCCCGTCACCAAGAATTGCTATCTCAGCAGCAAAATTTCATCCTGGCTACCCAGTCAGCTCAGGCCTTCTTGGACCAGCACGGCCACAATCTCACACCTGAGGAAAAACAGATGCTGCAGGAGAAGCTAGGAGAGCTAAAGGCACAGTACGCGACTTCCCTGGCCCAGTCAGAGGCAGAGCTGAAGCAGGTGCAGACACTGCGGGATGAGCTGCAGAAGTTTCTGCAGGATCATAGAGAGTTTGAAAACTGGCTAGAGCGGTCTGAGAGAGAGCTGGAGCACATGCAGAAGGGAGGCAGCAGCCCCGAAGCCCTTCCCTCCCTGCTTAAGCGGCAGGGGAGCTTCTCGGAGGATGTAATTTCCCACAAAGGAGACTTGAGATTTGTGACTATCTCAGGACAGAAAGTGTTGGACACTGAAAACAGCTTTGAGGAAGGCAAAGAACCATCAACAACTGGAACCTTAGTGAAAGACAAGCTGAAGGATGCAACAGAGAGATACACTGCTCTCCATTCAAAGGTATGGAAGAGGTTCCTGGCAGCCTCTGGTGAAATGACCTTGTAGCCCTCACACAACTGTAGGTGGATTCTGAGGCTTAGGAACCTCAGGACACAATGAGTGAGCTGATTTGTATACATGTTGATCATAAACAGAGTGTCTGTATGACCTATGCAAAAATGTGAAACGTGGAGGCCCACGGGCTAATGCCTGACCCTTGCAATATCAGGGGTACCTCTTACTCCAGTCGTGAAGATGGAGGAGCTTGCCTTTTGTATCCTGACCAGCAGACATAGGCTCCTGAGGGATAAAGCACAGGGGAAACTTAAAGCAAGCATACAGTCTGTGTTCCTGGACGGGGCATCTAGGATAAATCCTTATCTTCCTTCCTATCAAAGAACTCTAAATGGGGTTGAGTTCCTAAGGTATAGAATCTAGTCAGTTCTTCACAACTGTCTTGTGGTTTGTATCGATACCTTAACCCCCCAAAAAGGAACACCTTTGTACCTCTCAGTCCTATTTCTGCCTGCAGCCTGCTGTGTATTTCTTTAGTGGCTTGTCATACAACTCACTAAATCTTTCCTAGTATGTAATAAAGTTGAGGTGAATAGTATGGATCAAACAACGAGGAACCCACTCATAAAATGTAGTTGCTACCCATCTATCAGTGGAGGCCCCAGCACTACCCTAACCGTAGTTACGGCGAGTTCCCCGTAGCAAAGGCAGGCCGCCCTTTGAGCTATGCCTAGGAAGCTGCCACCCGGGACCTGGCCTTGCTTAAGCCTGCTTTCCCTCCTTTCTGTGGCACAGTGCACGCGGTTGGGCTCGCACCTGAGCATGCTGCTAGGCCATTATCAGCAGTTCCAGAGCGGCGCTGACAGCCTGCAGGCCTGGATGCAGGCTTGTGAGGCCAATGTGGAGAAGCTCCTCTCAGATACTGTTGCCTCTGACCCCGGGGTCCTACAACAGCAGCTTGCAAGAACAAAGGTAAGCCAGTACACAGGCTGTTGTACTGCATGATTCCCAGCACCCGAAAGTAAAGCAAATACTGGCATTTAGGTTAAAGACAGTGGTTGGGATGCCTTGGACAAGATCTAATTCCTGAACAGTTTATTCTCATATCTGTGGCTATAGATAAGCTGAGAAGTATTCTATAAAGCAGCTTAGTAGTTTTAGATTCCTAGACCCAGCTTTGATTACTCACTCAGATGTTTTTCTTTTGTCCTTTCTCATGGACAAGCAGCAGTTGCAAGAGGAATTGGCTGAGCACCAAGTACCTGTAGAAAAGCTCCAAAAAGTAGCTTGTGACCTCATGGAAATTGAAGGGGAGCCAGCCCCAGACTGCAAACGAATTCAGGAAACTACAGGTATGAGACAGCAACAGGAATAGTGCTGTCTGAATTCCTAGTATATACCTCTGTTCTGTAATAGATCCCATTGCATTGTACAAGCATCTGGTGCTAGCTGAGGATATAAACATGAACAGCTCACCCTCTCATGAACTTTATTCTTGTACCATTGAAGGGCTTTGCAATCTGGCCTCAACTCCTTTTCCCCAGGCATTCTGCCTTCTAGCCACACCCTACTTCTTTCCTTTCCCAAGTAAACTAGTCATTTCTTCATTGCTTTACCCCTGAAGTTTTTTCTGTTGCTTAGCTGATAACATTAATTGAGTGTTTAACATGCATGGTGAAATCTTACTCATGCTTCAAGATGTAGCCAAGAGGTTACTACCTTTATAAAGTCCTGAGCACTACCACCACCCCCTAAAAGAAATAAAAGATAGCAAATAATCATTCTTCTTTCAGACTTCTCTAGTACTGTTAATACCAATATAGCACTTAGGATTTTATTTTCCCAGTTAGATGTGACATGCCTTCCTCTGCCTGTGCTCTCTTTGAGAGTCTTAGTTTTTTAGAAGGCAGAAACTTTATCATGATTAGTCCTCAGTATCTAGCATAATTTCTGACACTTAGTGGGTGCTAAGTAAATAATGCTTATGGAATTTGGCTCAAATATTAATGCCCTTTAAGCTTATTCCTTCTGTTTGTCTTGAGGTCTGCTATTATTATAATAAATGTGTAATTTAAACACATTTTTTTAAGGAAAACACAAAAATAGTATCCACTCTCTGTTTTCATGGCTTGATTTTCCAGATTCCATACTTAGCCATTTCCAAAGCCTCTCCTGTAGCCTGGCTGAGCGCTCTGCTGTGCTGCAGAAGGCAATTGCCCAGTCTCAGAGTGTGCAGGAAAGCTTGGACAGCTTGTTGCAGTCCATCAGGGAAGTTGAAAAAAACCTCGAAGAGGAGCAGGTGACATCCCTGTCATCAGGAGTCATCCAAGAAGCCCTGGCCACTAACATGGTGAGACCTCTACCCCAAGAGATTGCATAGAGGATGTATTTGCCATGTTCCATAATTGTATCGCTTTGAAAAAGTATCAGGAGAAGAATACATTTTTATGACTTGTGATGATGAGGCTTAGGCATGGTGACTAATCCACGTGAAGATATTGCTACTCAATTTCTAAACCATAGTTAAACTTGAAGAACAGTGACAGTAGCAAAGTCATTTGGTGGAATGGTTTAGGGAACTAGTGGGATTAGACATACGGTATTCTGAAGGCTCAGTTGCAATCCTCCAACCCTCCTTGAGGAGATGAGCATGTAGTTATTAGTAGCGTTTTACTTTGTGGCTCAGCTTTCCTAGAATAAGTGATCCAGGAGCTGACAGGCATGTTTTTGATGACAGAAATTAAAGCAGGACATTGCTCGACAAAAGAGCAGTTTGGAGGCCACCCGTGAAATGGTGACCCGATTCATGGAGACGGCAGACAGCGCCACAGCGGCAGTACTGCAGGGCAAACTGGCGGAGGTGAGCCAACGCTTCCAAAAGCTCTGTCTACAGCAGCAAGAGAAGGAGAGCTCCTTAAAGAAGCTCCTGCCCCAGACAGAGATGTTTGAACATCTCTCTGATAAGCTGCACCAGTTCATGGAAAACAAAAATCGGATGCTGGCCTCTGGAAATCAACCAGATCAAGATATTGCACATTTCTTCCAGCAGATCCAGGTGAGGATATACCTGCCAAATTGACAGGTAAAGGGAAAAGAAGGGCAAGGAGGGGACCAACAGTTAGTACAGAAGATGTCAGTCAGTGTACTGGAAAGTTTACTGGCATTATTATCATCACCATCCTGCAAACTAGATATTGTTTGTCCCTTTTTAAAAAACATAGCCTAGATTTGTTTTTCACTCATACCACATGTTCAGCCCAGATCAGCAGGATACTTAAATTGTCATGGTCACTCAGGGATTCAAGTTGATGGAAACTTCATCCCGACATAACTTTTCATGATTATTGCTTCAGTGAGAAGAGAGAATATCATATACATTTACATTTTGTTAGTCAAAGCAAGTTTTACTTGACCACACCAGACTGTGGTGATACATAATTCTACTATGTAACTAGAAGGCACAGATTTGGTGAAGAGTACTACCTACCAAAGACATATATACATATCCAGGAGTGGAATTGCTGGGTCATAGTACATGCATATACTTAATTGGACCAAGGAGTAGCCTCACCATTCTGTTTCACTGGTCTGTCTATTCATATACCATACCAAACTGTTGTGCTGCTGAGATATCTTTTATCTTTTAGCATGTATTTATTTATAAGGGTCAGAGGATTTAATACATTTCCTGTTTGCTTGGCAGGAGCTCAGTTTGGAAATGGAAGACCAACAAGAGAACCTTGATACTCTCGAGCATCTGGTCACTGAACTGAGCTCCTGTGGCTTTGCACTAGACCTATCTCAGCACCAGGACAGGATACAGAACCTCAAAAAGGACTTCACAGAGCTACAGAAGATAGTTAAGGAAAGGTGAGTTCTCATATGCGTTGGTCAGTGTCAGGGAGCTAGTTTTTTCATACCGTTGAGTGAAGTGATTATCTCACCATTCCTTACTAGAACCTAAAGGTGGCATCTGGATACCGTGGCGGGTGTGGCTCAGTTGGTTGTGGGTTTGTTCAGTCCTTGGTCCAGGCACATGCAAGCCCTGGTCTGGCCACATACAGAGGCAACCAACCAACCAACCGATGCTTCTCCCTTACATCGTATTTCTCTCTCTCTTTTTCTCTCTCCCTTCCTATCTCTCTAAAAACAATGGAAAAAAAAGGTCCTTGGGTAAGGATAAAAAATAAATAAATTAAAAAAAGGTGGCATCAAGAACCCTGTCTGCTGTGGAGTCACAGGAGATTTGGAAAGTGCCTCTTTTCAACCAAAGTACCCAATCTACTTGATGCTTAGTGGTTTTTCTATTACTAAATAATGAACTTTTTCTCAGTAATGGGGCTCAGTTCTCTCTCTGTACTAGCGAAAGCCCAGGTCACCTGGACCAAACAAAACAAATTTGGGTCAGCAAGTAAGATTGTGACAGGAAATAAGGAGAAAAACTGGAGACTTCCCAGATATAATTAAGGATTCTATTGGCATTCACTCTGTTTGTTTTAACCACATTTAAATTACTGTTTTGAAGAAGTATCTAGATTTTGTTTGTTTGTTTTTTAAGGCAAACATGAATTGTGTGACAAAGGTGGCTGATTTCAGGTTATCAGCTCACTATTGATTCCTCCATTACAAAAAGTCACATGGATTTAAGGGCTTGTTAAGGTTTCTTTTCTTGGGTTAGCCATAAATATAATCTTGATTTAGCAGATGACAGCCTTGGTGACTAGAGGAAAGTAGTTGCTCAAACCAGTGCAGATAATTTAGGGGAGGGGCGGGAAGGGAGACAAAGACCAAGAAGGCTTTGTTTTTCTTCCCCTGTGATGAGGCCTTTTAAATCAGGCTTGAAAGGCCGAATAGATGTGGCTGACCATTTCCAAAAGTGAACCCCAAATTGATTTCATCCTTCTTGATTTATTTTATTTTTAAGTGTACTTACCCTGACTCCTCTGTTTTAGCATATGACTCAAGAACTAGGCCTTGAAAGAGTCAAATACCTAAAAAGTAGCACAGCTGGGCTTAAGATCCAAAGCCTGCATTCTTTCCATTGTATCATAGGACCTAAATAGCAGGCTCCCTTTAGTTTTTCTCACTTTCACTTTAGCTCAGAGTAAGATCGAAGACTCATTTCCCCAGCATTGTCCAAACAAGGGCAAGAGATTCCTTAGTTTGATGCTCTCCTACATTATGTATGGTTGTTTAGCCACAGCTGCTATGGAAAAGATAATGGGGAGGAAAGACCCTGTTAGGAAACTGAGGCCTAGAGTCCCAGAATGAACTTAGTTTTAGTTCAAGTTGACTTCTTTATACTGCTTAGTCTGGCAAGTAACAAAACCTCTTTGCTGACAGAGAGGAAGATGCATCATCTTGCCAGGAACAATTGGATGAATTCCGGAAGCTGGTTAGGACCTTCCAGAAATGGCTGAAGGAAGCTGAAGGGAACATTCCACCTACAGAGACTTTCATGAGTACTAAAGAGCTGGAAAAGCAGATTAAACACCTTAAGGTAGGTGCACAAAAAAATCTCCAAGAATCGGACCAGACAGCAGTTTAGAAGTATGTATGGACTCATTTCCAACTGTAGTGGAAAAGTGGTGTGAGAAATCCAAGTTATCCATCTACATCAGAATAGAAATTCCCACCTACCCCTACCTACTACCCAAGCACTGAGCACCAAAAATCTATTTGAAAACCAAAAAAATAATTCTGGAATAATAGCTATAATGTTTTAGCTGTTTCTTGGATGCCTCTCATTCTATGGTGTGTCATAAAAAAGATATGAGAAGCTTAAATTCTCATTGTATGTTTGAGAATTAGACAGTTATCTGTGAGCAAATGACAAAATATATGATCCAGATATTGAGGAGATAAGAACTAGTACTATAACTAATAAAGAAAACGTTATAATCAGATGATTGGAAGGTAGCTTGAAGGGTGGGTCGCCTTTTTCCCATCCTATGCAGAATTCCTCTGTACCACTGTTGGTTTGTAGATGTCAGGCCTTTGCTTTTACCTCTAACACATCTCTTCTTTTTGTTGAAACTGGCCTCCAACTAACTCTCATGCATTTGTCCTCATTTTCTTAGTAAAGAGGATTTATCTTTTACAAATTAAAGAAAAGAATTTGATTGGTTTCACAGAGAGAGTTACAGGAGCATTTGCTGTAGGGAATTCCCTAGGGCAGAGGTTCCCCAGTTTCTTAGTTCACAATACCCTTAGTGTTTCAAGGAATTTTTCATGGCAACACAAGGCCAAAAACATAAATAAAAAACCTCACTTGCTAAGTGGTCAGATTCAAACAACAGCATTATTCACATGGTGTCCAACAGATGTCCCTGTATTTCCCTCAAAAATTTAAAATATCCTGTGTCAGTCCATAGTTTGGGAACTGTGACCCTTTGGAGTCAAGAGTGATTAATAAAAGAATTGACAGGCTGTGACTTTAATAAGGTTCAGTCTGAAGCAAGACAGCATAAGCTTGCTAGATGTTTATGGCTCTGTGTCTTTCTCTGCTGTCGCTCTGCAGCTTCAGATCAAAAGCAGACTGAGTAGATTGCCAGGGAAATTTAGTGTGAAGGAAGGGGTTAAAGGCTAGGATGGTGTCCCAGTTTTGAAAGGAGTGAACTCTTACTGCTGTGGCAGGAAACCCACATCTTAGAGACAGTATGAGCTGATACCTTGGTCATAGAGCAGATGCCATTGTTTCCTGATGGCTTCCTATTGAAGTGAGAGCTCAGACTTCAAACCTGATATAAAGTTCCCTTGAAAATAAAAAATGTATCCTGTGAGTCCATGTATTTCTCTACATCTCAACATCTAGCTCCTCATTTTATTCTCCAATGACCATTCCCTTTTTATTTTTTATGTGTATGCTGTTCCCTTTGTCCACCTGACAAACTCTTATCTTAACTCAAAGCTTTCCTCCCTCTAGTCAGAGTTAAATATATCTCCTCTTGTTCTCTCAGAGTTTACTGACTGTCCATATTTCTGTAATAGCTTTTATCACATTATAATGCAATTGATAACCCGAGCTCTTGGTTTAAAGAACTTTGTCATTATCTTACCATGTATCCACAGTGTTTAGCATGATTCCTGGCCTATAGTAAATGCTCAATAAATATTGGATGGATGGATGGATGGATGGATGGATGGATGGATGGATAGATGGATGAATGAGAAGGTGCTAAATATTCCATGATGTTCTTCCACACCTTGGCTGGCTAAACCAAGATCTTGAAATGGCTAATTACTTGAGGATGGTTTCTTAATTCTTAAAAACTATAGGGCATATATGTAGAACAGGTGTTCCCACTTATGGGGAGAAACCTCCCAGATGTTTCGTTTAGCTGTTTTGTTCTTTGAACAGGGTCTCCTAGATGACTGGGCAAGTAAGGGAACTTTGGTAGAAGAAATCAATTGCAAAGGCACTTCTTTAGAAAATCTCATCATGGAGATCACAGCACCTGATTCCCAAGCCAAAACAGGTGAGTTCAGGCTCTTAAAAATGTAATGAATAAACCTAATTCCTTGCTTTGGTCTTTGTTAATGATCCCTTCTTTAATAAAAGTCAGAAACAAGGTTGGATATGAGAACAAGGAGGGAGGTATGTGAAGTTGTCTTCCAACCCCGCCCCCCCCTCCCCCAATCTGGTCTATTTTCCATTTGCTGTATAACATTGCCCCATTTTGCAGAATTCCTTTCAGCGATGGTAAAAAGTAAAGGGACTAATTGGCCCACTTAGAACTGTCAAACAGACATAGAAGGATTAAAATGAGATTTCCTAACTTGAAGATACTCTGTTTTATACATGGGAATAGGATGGCTGCACACAGAATTTAAATTGGGGTCAGCCCTGGACAGAATAAGCTTGGTATCTTGGGAGAGGCTGAATATTTAGGAGTCAATATTGGTACACCAGGGACTGTCCCATTTCTTGGAAATGTGTACAAAGATTGTGTCCAGACACATGAATAATCTCTGGCCGCAAATTAATTCTTTTAAACAAATCCATTATTACTTGCTGGTTGTAAGTTGGTACCTCATAGGTTTTATTACCAGACTATGTTAACGTACCCCTATAGTCACGTAAATACTATAGGAGAATTTTACCCTTTTTCCTCCTGAGAATGACTACTTTTCTCTTGTATCCTAAAGTTTAAAGATCTCTTGGCACTTAACCTAGAAGTTCAAATTGAATTGAGTTCAATATTGAATTATTAAAAATACTGACAACATTTCAGGGAATTGGTGACTTTTTAATATTCTAACACATAAGCCTCTAATTTTAGTGACTTGTTAGTGTGTGACTATATTAGGAATTGGCAAACATTTTCTATAATGAGCCAGTAGTAAATACTTTAGGCTTGTGGGCCATTCGGCCTCTGTCACATCTATATGCCTCTGCCATTACAAGACAAAAGCGAGCATAGATAATATATAAATGTGTAGGTCTGCCTGTGTTACAAAACTTCACATACAGAAACAGGCAGAGGGTCAAATTTGGCTGGTAGATTTTGGTTTTCTAACTCCTGGACAAGATCAGTGGTTTTTCAAACTTTCTAAAGCATTAGAATTTTTTTTTTTAGTTTAACTCTTATATAGGACTCTACTACATAAAACAAAAATTTTGTTGGTGTAAGTTTCCCTTATAAGTTACTTTATAATATTCATTTGTTATGAAATCCATTAATGAAAATATTAAGACTATCTTTGTAAATATTAAAATGTGTAAAAAGATTACTAGGTAACAGCTCTCATCTGATTTATTCCTGAATTTTGTTTGATTGCATTTATCCGGAAAATATGGTTTACATAGATAAGCATTGTAAATGATGACAAATGTTTTTAAACATTCACTTTATAATCACAGAGTACTCTTCAGTTAAACCGAGCTAGAAGCTTGAAAGGGATGTAGTAAGAAATTATTTTTCAAAGTTAAATCACCAAAAATATTCAATGAGGGTTCTCTTTTTTTCTTAAGCATAGAAAACACCTAAAACTGGTGATGAGAACAAAAAAGGTCTATAACCAGACATCATCATGACCTAACATTGGAAATGTTAAAAATTCCAATACTACACAATTATCCTAATGTGTGTCTGCTCTGAGAAGATGTACTTCAACCTTTTCGACATTATATTTAGTGTAGATGTTTTTCTTTGGACATGAGTGGCATGTGTAGGCTTGAATATTGTAAAGTGCTGATGAAGAGCTACAACCTTTTAGTCAGTAACACTCAAAAATAACCTTAAATGTGCGCATAGAGGTGCAGGAGCTTCTTTATTCTCTCCCAAAAAGCCAACTGGCCCTTAGTATTCACGGTTCCTGTTCTGTGATAACACCAACTGTGGATTGAAAATATATTTTTTAAAATATTATATTATTGCTGACATGCTGTGTAGTTAGGCCAAGGATGGTTGCATCTGTACTGAATACGTACAGACTTTTTTTGTCATTATTTTTTAAACAATCCAGTATAGCAACTATTTACATAGCATTTACATTTACTAGGTGTTATAAAGTAACCTAGAGATGATTTAAAGTATACAGGAAGATATAGATTATATGGAAATACTCTGCCATTCTGTATAAGGAACTTGAGTGTCTTTAGGTTGTGGCATCCGTAGGGGCATCCTAGAACCAATCCCCTGTAGATGCTGAAGGTTGTCTGTAAGTTGGTTGTATCTAGTAAGTTGAGGTGTGGTTGAACATAATTGAACATGCATGTTTTATTGCCATTTCTAAGTAGTTAGAAATACATTCTGAATATTAAATTGAAACCAAACATTTACAGAGTCCCTAAAGAGCACCCCCTTAGGTGCTTTGAAAATCAGTTTGAAAATCATTAGCCTGAGTATTCTCAGAGCTCTTTTCCAACTCTGGAAAATCGTGAATATTCTAGTTCCTTACACTTATGTAGCTCTTCTTGTTTCATAAAGTGCTTTCACATACACTACCTCACTACTCTCCAGTAACCCCATGAAAATTGACAGTGTAACTAGTGTTAGCTTCATATCCTAGGGAAGAACCTGAGGTCTGCCCACAGATTAAAGCTCACGTACCAAGTTAGTGACAGTCTTGGCTAGAACCTTCTCCTCCTAATTACGAGTCCAGTTTCTTTTTGGCTATCACCACACTGCAGTGAAATATGATCTTTGTGTTTGATCCACTTTTAATTGAAAATACACTAAAAGTTTTATAATCTCTATTTTTAATATAACCTTGCACATAATTTTTTCCACAGTGAAATCAGTGCACAGGAGAAGTTTATTCTGTCCTTGTAATGTAACAGTATATCATGAATATTCTTCACATTTCTGAATAATCTTTATAATTACATTACCTGGTTTTTACTTAACTTGTGAAACTCCTCTGAAATACAAAGAATAAACGTGGGGAGAATATACGTAGGTGAAATTGTAGTAATTAGAAACAGAACCAAAGGCCCGAAGCAGAATTCATGGGAATGCCAATGAGCCAACCATATTGGTGCCTACAATTTCTGTTTTCTGGTGGAGGAAGGGGAACAGAAAGTCATGAAAGAAATGATAGGGAAATCTTCCTTTTGAAACAATATAAGAAGGGCTCACTTCAATGCCATTATTAAAAGAACGTTGCTTTTTATGTCCTTGATTATACTTCATTTTTATTATGTTGAAGGACATTGATATTAAAGTTGAACCCTTTTGGCTTTATTATAAATCCTCATTTCGAAGTATGTCAAATACCATTCTAAAGAATTTAATCATTTTACCAAAACTTGCTTCACAAAATTAGGGCAGTGTCCAAAGAATTCAAGTTGGAGATTGAAGAAGGGAATTTGGATTTCCTCTAGAAAGGGTTAGGAATGATTACTGCTAAAGAGCTGAAACATCTCGAGTGACACTTTGTTACCTGGCAGCTAAAATGATTTGTCTCTTTCCATGAGTTTGTCGTCTTGTGCTGTGTTAACTTCCTGATAACCCAAGCTTAAAGTCAGTGCCAGAGAACAAATTCAGTGCCTCTATGTATTCCTAACACATTTGTCTTGCCCTGTTTGTCTCTCTGTCCTTCTGCTCAGGTTCCATACTGCCCTCTGTAGGAAGTTCTGTAGGCAGTGTAAACGGATACCACACCTGCAAAGGTGAGAATGCCATTTCAACAGTGCCTCTATGTTGGGTGTTTTAGGACAGTGTTCATGTTTGCATCTGTGTATGTTTCCATATGTGTGGAAGAACCGCTGCCAGGATGGGTGTGAGGGTAAATATCTGGGGAGAAGCAAGTGATGCCTCTTCATTTGCTAGCTATAGGCTAAACAGTTTGGCAGCCAGTGAAGTAAAGGAACGTACTAAGGAAATAAACTGGACTATTAGATAAGATCATGAGGAAAGGCCTTGAAGATAATATATGTGAATCTTTGAATTATAAAGAAGCTCTACAGGATAGGTAGTCTAGTCTAACCCTCAGCCTCCCAGTTAGGTGGCTTCTCTCTAGTTTAGAGAAAAGGGAGCAGAAGAATGCCCCAAAAGTTAACTTTCATCACTCCTGTTGTTCCCATGTTTATTTAGCCTCTTTCTTCTACATCTCAGGATATAATGCCAAAATCAGAAAGCAGATTAACGAGAGCTCTTTTGTTTTGTGGATATAAACAGGAACTTTTATGTGATTTAGCAGGAAGATAATTTCTGGTTCACTAGGAGTAGGAGAGGTGCTTAATCTTGTTGAGAATTTAGTAGTTAGGAACCAGGGGGGTTGCTTGGAGACCTGATTTCTGTTTCTATCATATTAGATCTGACAGAGATTCAATGTGACATGTCAGATGTAAACTTGAAATATGAGAAACTTGGGGGAGTACTTCGAGAACACCAGGAAAACCTTCAGGCTGTCCTCAGCAGAATGCAGGAAGTTCAGAAGGAAGCAAGCTCCGTCCTGCAGTGGCTGGAATCAAAAGAGGAAATCCTAAAAGGCATGGATGCCTCTTCATCTCCAACCAAGACAGAAACAGTGAGAGCCCAAGCTGAATCTAACAAGGTACTATTTTTACATTAGCTGCATCCCAAACACTAAAGGGAAGGGACTGTTGTACCAGTGTTCCTGCCTGAGCCCAGGGACCTGAGATGAGACATGACTAACCATCCCAGTCCAGATGAGCAGCATGGTTGACTTTCTCATGCTTAATATGCCTAAACTCTCCTAGAGAATTGTCTTACCTATGAAATTAGAAATCATTACAAGTCAGTTCAGAAACAAAACCAGGTGTGTTTGCAAAGAGAATAGCCCTCCTCAGAAGCATGAGCTCATTGAGAATGGGATCTCATGTTCTGTATGATGCTGCAAACCAAGCCATTCTCATCCAGGCACCTTTCCAACTCTTGGAGGGCTCAAAATAGCTCTGATTGCAGTTCATTCTTAAGATTGACATGTTGGACTAAGAAAAATATCAGAATAAAATCATATAGAAAATCCTGTAAAAATTTTTTACCAAAATTTTTTATATTCCAATTAAGCATAGCATGTCACCGCCAACTATATAAACATCATCATCATCATCATGCTTGTATCTTGACACTTTTAGTTTTTCAGGAGTAATAATTCCTTTTTATTGGGTTCTACTATTGTGTTGAACATAAAAGAAGTTCAGATTCTGCATCTAGATTTTCATTTTAAAGTAAAAATTGAAGCAGAAACGTTAAGTAATCCTAAAATCACTAAACTAGTCATGAATAGAATCAGAAGTAGAGCCTATAATTGCCACCCTGTCTTCCAGTCATTTCCTCCTTACTCATATCTTTGTTTCTTGTCCAGAAATGTTATGGCATACATGATGTTCTTTCTCCTAGGCCTTCCTGGCTGAATTGGAACAGAATTCTCCAAAAATCCAAAAAGTAAAGGAAGCCCTGGCTGGATTACTGACAACATATCCCAACTCACAAGAAGCAGAAAACTGGAAGAAAATGCAGGAAGAGCTTAGTAAGTCATCACAGGGATGTTACAGATTCACCTCACCTAAATGGCTTATCTTCAAAAAAAAATACAGAATTTCAGCACATTGTGTGGAGCAGAAATTATTTTTAGTTAATTTTCATAAGCAAATGAGAGGCCTAGATAGTGTCAGAGAATAAGCTTTATTAGGGAAAGAAAATATAGAGATTCCACTCAAAGTGTCAGAAGTTTGGCTTTCTTGGGCAAGTCAAAGTGATAGTCTGCTGTGATCAAGAACTAAAGAGAGTATTGATGATAAAAATGAAAAAGGGGAAATAATTAAATAACCAGTGAAGAGATTAGATAAATTATGCTATGTTTGTAATATTGAACTATTAATGATGTAGATGAATATTTATTGGTATGAAAAAGCTTACTTGCATCAAAGATGTTTATAATGTAGAAAGTTTTAAAAACAGGCTATAAAATAATATCTTATATAAGATATTTTCTGTGTTTGTTTGTAGTTCTGTGCAATTTTATTGTGTGTCTAGTTTCTTATAACCACCTCCACAATCAAGAGATGGAACTATTTGTTTTTTTAGTTAAAATTAAATGAAAGTTATTTTTAACTTTAAAAAAATATTTAAATAATGCTCCAGGGGTCATTTCCTGTAGTTTATTAGGAACGTATTTCAGGGACTAGGCCTGTGGCTGATGAGAGTAGAGGAATACATTTTCTCATTTCCTCTCTACAGATTCCCGATGGGAAAGGGCCACAGAGGTGACAATGGCTCGGCAGAGACAGCTGGAGGAATCTGCAAGTCATCTGGCCTGCTTCCAGGCTGCAGAATCCCAGCTCCGTCCCTGGCTGATGGAGAAGGAACTGATGATGGGTGTGTTGGGGCCCTTGTCTATTGACCCCAACATGTTGAATGCACAAAAGCAGCAGGTCCAGGTGAGCAACATAGGTAAATGCTTTAGAGCAAAGAAGTTGGGGTCACATGAACCTGGGTTTGAATACTGCTCTCAGCAAGTAGATTTCATATGACCCTGGTCATGTCCTTTAACCTATCAGAGTCTCATTTCCTCAGTTTAAGTGTGATATTTCTAACATCTTTATCATGGTGCCTGTTGAATAGTAAATAGTCAATAACTATATCAGTAATATCATCAACAGACAGTAAAATGAGTGGATGTGAGAATGGGAACTTCTTACTAAATTCTAGAATCATATTTTACCTACACTCCCCAGTAATCATCCACATTACTTAATGCAATATCTTGTATCATTTGGCTTTAAAGATTTTCTGCTGATCAAACCTCACAAAAATTGACTTAAGTGCCAAACATCATAGAACTTTAGGTGGGTCAAATTATGGCGTTTCCAATGAAATTCTGCTTAGAACCTTTCTTTGTTCTACATTTTCTCTTAAGCTTGTTTCATTTCTTCTCACCATCCACCACGTCCCCTAAGTTAAGACCTGAGTAGTTTTTGAAGGAACCCTTTCTTTTAACCCCTGCATCCAGTTAATAACCAAGTCCTATTTGGCATACTTACAAATACTTTTCTAATCTAGTGGTTTTCAAACTTTTAAGACTCAAAACCCTTTTACACTCTTAAAACTTATTGAGGACTCCAAAGAGCTTCAGTTCATCTGTGGCTATCTATTGGTAATCTGTTGATATTTATTGTATTAAAACGCTGAGAAAAATTTTAAGTGTATTTATTAATTAATTTTAAATTGATAAACCATAAAATTAACATAAGTAATGTATTTTTATGAAAAATACATTTTTGAAAATAAAAAATACAATAAGAATGACATTTTTTATGTATTTGCAGTTCTCTGTAATATCAAGCTTAATATTTTCATAGATCGTTTCTCCTGCACTCAATCTGTTGTGCTCTCAGATGTCATGTAGACTCTAAAAACTCCACTGAATATTTGTGAGAAAGTAGGAATTTGAAAAGGCAGATAACATCTTAGTTGTATTTTGAAAATAGTTTTGACCTCATGGATCCCTGGTAGGACTCCTCAAGGCCCTTGGATCAATATTTGAGAACCACTGCCCTGATCCTTCTCCATTCTGAATGGCTCGGGTAGGCTTAATTTCAGGGCTGTATCATTGCAATAGTTTTTCATAAAGAGCTTCTTTGTACAATCTCTCCTCTACCCAATTATCAAATTATCTCCTTAAATCATACATCTGAATGTATTAAAATACTTTAGCGGCTCTTGGCTGCCTTTTGAACAAAGTCCAAATGCCTGCTCAGCATGGTATATAATATATAAGGCTTTTCACACTCTGGTCCCAGTTTGTCTTGCCAGCTTCATTTTTAGCTCTCTCCCCAAATACCCGCATTTCTACCCACCTCAGATAACGTGTTCTTTCCTGAACACACCACACTTATACAGCCCTGTGCCTTTGCTAATCCTAGGGCCTCCCCCTGAACCAGCCTCACTCTCTGCTCACTTAGAGAACTTCTACATATTCTTTATTGTGCCATCTGTGAAGCCTTGCCTGCTTTCCTGCTTCGACTTTTTTCTTCCCCACAGACTTAATCACCTTTACTCCTTGATTTCACAGTTCCATGTTCACATCAGTGTTTTATCATTTTTATTTTTGTCATATTCTATTATTCATTGTTTACATGTCTGTTATTCCTTGAGGCTGTGTCTTACTCATTTTTATACAGTGTAAGTGCTGAGTACTTTCTTAAACCTTACAACAGCCAGTTAAGCACTTTATTATCCAATTTTACAGCTGAGATTTGGAGAACTTTTAAAGAGTTGCCTAGCCCTGGCCAACGTGGCTCAGTTGGTTAGAGCGTCATCCCGTAAAACTGAAAGGTTATGGGTCAATCCCTGGTCAGGGCACATGCCTAGGTTGCCGGTTCGATCCCCGGTCAGGGCATATATGGGAACCAATCAATTAATATTTCTCTTTCACATTGATGTTTCTATCTCTCTTCCTCATTCTCTCTTAAGAAAAGAGGAAGGGGCGGGGGGAAGCAATGGAAAAATGTCCTCAGGTAAGGATTAAAAAGATAAAAAATAAAAAGTTGCCTAAGTTTATATAGCTAGTGAGTGATGGAGTCAGGATTTGAACTCAGGCAGTCTAACTCCAGAACCCATAATCCTAACTTCCTTGATGAGTGAAGCAATGAATAGAAAAGAATAAAAAGACATGGTATTTGCTTTAAAGGAACTCATTATCTAATTGTGCTGTTATTATAATGTACAGGTTGTATGTACTGTTGGAATTCTGAGAAAGAAACTAAGAAAAACAGAGGTATTGAGATTTGAAATGGCAAGTGCAGCCAGTCATATAGCTGGCTCTGGATTCTAGGGTTCACGATTCAGAGGCCTGGGTTTTCCCTGACAGAGTTGATGAGTGCCAGTCCAGAAAACAAACTGATTTCCCAGCCAAGACCAACCTTAGTTACTAATGTTGAAACACAGAGTAGGACAGAGAAGTAAAAGAAATTAAATAGACAAGGAACCTTTTAAAACAAGTTTTTATTAAGCAGTTGTTACAAATAATACTGTATTGTCCTAATAACCTGGTGCTTGGAGTTTTCTGATTTATTTTCAGAAGAAGTTAGTACTAGTTGGCACAGTCCAAAACCAGTTTTTGTTTTGACATTGTGTTTAGATTTGTCTTTTCTCTCTAAACATCCTGGTGTCATTTCTATTACAGTTTATGCTAAAGGAATTTGAAGCGCGCAGGCAACAGCATGAGCAGCTGAATGAGGCGGCTCAGGGCATCCTAACAGGCCCTGGAGATGTCTCTCCATCCACCAGCCAAGTACAGAAAGAACTCCAGAGCGTCAATCAGAAGTGGGTTGAGCTGACTGACAAACTCAATTCCCGTTCCAGCCAAATTGACCAAGCTATTGTCAAAAGCACCCAATACCAGGAACTGCTCCAGGACTTATCAGAGAAGGTGAAGGTGGTTGGACAGCGACTGAGTGGCCAGTCAGCCATCAGCACCCAGCCTGAGGCTGTGAAGCAGCAACTGGAGGAGACCAGTGAGATTCGATCTGACCTGGAGCAATTAGATGATGAGATTAAAGAGGCTCAGACACTCTGTAATGAACTCTCAGTGCTCATTGGTGAGCAGTACCTCAAGGATGAGCTGAAGAAGCGTTTGGAGACAGTTGCCCTGCCTCTCCAAGGTTTAGAAGACCTTGCAGGTGAGTTGGGTTGAGGAATACACTGTTGCTGTTATTAGTGGCAAGCCAAAAGAAGGACTTGGTTAGCGGTAGTCTTAAGAATCTAGGATGACCTTGAAGTAGCTTTTGAACTCAGAGTAGTAGTGTTAACCTATCCTTTCATCCAGCCACAGTGAGAACTGCCATGGTCATTACACATTGATTGGGCACTAGCAATATGTGAAGTGCTACATAGCATAACTCTAGAGGTTCACGTTCATAGATGTACTTAGAGGTGGAGTTACATACCTACTTTCGCTGATGCTAACTTTTTTTGTTATACCATGCACCTATACATACATACATATATAAAATTAGAACATGTTGTGGACTTCTTATCGTGACCTTGTACAAGAAAAATTTTGACCCCAACTGGTGTGGCTCAGTGGATTGAGTGCTGGCCTGTGAACCAAAGGGTCGCCAGTTCGATTCCCAGTCAGGACACATGCCTGGGTTGTGGGCCAGGTCCCCAATACGGGGTGTGGGAGAGGCAACCATACGTTGATGTTAACAAAAAATTTTTTGTCATTAATTCATTGCCTCTTTTTATGGAAACATTTATGTGCTTTTACCAATTTAGCACGTAATGTTTATTGTTACTCAGATCATCTTACAAAGTCGAAGTATTAAATAAGATATGATATGTAAAGGTTAGACCATATATTCTCAGCAAACATTTTAAGTGCCATATTGAGACTTGATTGATTTACATTTGATTTTCTTACTTCAGCTGATCGCATGAACAGACTCCAGGCAGCTCTTGCCAGCACCCAGCAGTTCCAGCAAATGTTTGATGAGCTTAGAACCTGGTTAGATGAGAAACAAAGCCAGCAAGCAAAAAACTGCCCAATTTCTGCAAAATTGGAGCGGCTTCAGTCTCAGCTACAAGAGAATGAAGAGTTTCAGAAGAGCCTTAATCAACACAGTGGTTCCTATGAGGTGATTGTGGCTGAAGGAGAATCTCTGCTTCTTTCTGTACCTCCTGGAGAAGAGAAAAAGACTTTACAAAACCAGTTGGTTGAGCTCAAAAGCCACTGGGAAGAGCTTAGTAAAAAAACTGCAGACAGACAGTCCAGACTCAAGGACTGTATGCAGAAAGCTCAGAAGTATCAGTGGCACGTGGAAGACCTTGTGCCGTGGATAGAAGATTGTAAGGCTAAGATGTCTGATTTGCGGGTCACTCTGGATCCAGTGCAACTGGAGTCCAGTCTCCTGAGATCAAAGGCTATGCTAAGTGAAGTGGAAAAGCGCCGTTCCCTGCTGGAAATACTGAACAATGCTGCTGACATTCTGATCAATTCTTCAGAAACAGATGAGGATGATATCCGCGATGTGAAGGCTGGGATCAACCAGAACGTGGATTCTGTTACAGAAGAGCTACAAGCCAAAACAGGGTTACTTGAAGAAATGACTCAGAGACTCAAGGAGTTCCAGGAAAGTTTTAAGAATATTGAAAAGAAGGTTGAAGGGGCCAAACACCAGCTTGAGATCTTTGACGCTCTAGGCTCTCAAGCCTGTAGCAACAAGAACCTTGAGAAGCTAAGAGCACAACAGGAAGTACTGCAGGCCCTGGAGACTCAGGTGGACTATCTGAGGAACTTGACTCGGGGCCTGGTAGAAGATGCCCCAGATGGATCTGATGCTTCCCAACTTCTACTTCAGGCTGAGTCCACCCAGCAAGGATTCCTAGAGGTGAAGAAAAGAGTGAACAGTGTTTGCATGATGATGGAAAACAAGCTAGAAGGGATCAGCCAGTTTCACTGCCGAGTCCGAGAGATGTTTTCTCAGTTGGCAGACCTGGATGATGAGTTAGATGGCATGGGTGCTATCGGCAGGGACACTGACAGCCTCCAGTCCCAAATTGAGGATGTACAGCTGTTTCTTAACAAAATCCAAGCCCTCAAGTTAGACATAGAGTCATCTGAAGCAGAGTGCCGACAAATGCTGGAGGAAGAGGGGACTCTGGACTTGTTAGGTCTTAAGAGGGAGCTAGAAGCCCTGAACAAACAGTGTAGCAAACTGACAGAAAGGAGTAAAGCTCGTCAGGAGCAGCTAGAGCTGACATTGGGCCGTGTAGAGGACTTCTATAGGACATTGAAAATACTCAATGACATGACCACCGCAGCAGAGGAGGGAGAGGCCCTCCAGTGGGTAGTGGGGACCGAAGTGGATATCATCAACCAACAGCTAGCAGACTTTAAAGTAAGTCTTGCCCTTGTTTTTTACTTTTTCTAATACATGTATTTCTTTTCTCGTAACTTGTAAACCAATTGAGTATACATCTTAACTTCTGCCCCCGGTTTCATTATTCTCACTTCTGTTGCCATCAAAATGTACTTTTTGGAGACTAAACAGTCTCTTAGACTTCTGAGCAACTGATTTGAACATATTTGTATTATAATTTATTTTGGTGTTTATGACCAATTAAGGGTATAGAAAGAAATGTCCATATCTTATCTCTTGCTCTAAGAATCTCCTCTTATGAAATTCTGGAGATTTCAAATTAACTAATTTAAAAATAGCAGTGAGCCCTGGTCGGTGTGGCTTAGTTGGTTGGAGTGTGATCCTATAGACTGAAAGGTCATGGGTTCATTTCCCAGTTAAGGTGCATCTGAGAAGGCAACCAGTCGATGTTTCTCTTTCATATCAATGTTTCTCTCTTTTTCTCCGCCAACCCCCCCCCCCCAGCCCCTTTTAAAAGCATGAGACAGTGTCCTCGGTGAGGATAAAAAAGAAAAAAAAAAGCAGTGCATGTTTCTTCAGGTTTCTGTTCTTCAAATTGAGGTATAAGAAGCCATAAGATAAACATGGGCTCATCTTCCTGAAGTGTTGATTTTTTCACAGATTTCAAGGGAAAATTATTGGCGTATTATTGATGTATTATAGAATGAAATGCAAAATTCTAATGAATTATTAAGATAAAATATGACAGTTCAAAGAAATTTTTCACTTATAGCAAGTAGCTTAAGACCACACCCCAGACTCCTCAAGAGTACAAGTTCTCTGCCTATAGGAGAGTTTGAGAAGCACTACCTTAATTGAAAAAAAAAGTCTTTATTCTTTTCCTGAGTCAGAAGTACTAATCCTGAGATTTTGTGAGTCTAATTTAAAACAACAGGGGAAGATGAAAGGAGTTGACTCAAAGTATGAGTTTGCTGAGTCTGGGTCTCAGAGCTCTTAGAACTGACTTTGGGTCTTGGCTCTCACTGCATTAGCCTTTTACCCCAAGAGTTGACCTTGTTGTAAGTACCTAAAAGTGTCTCCCTCCGCTTCTGGAGACATCTCTGCTGCTCTTTCCGTCTTCATGCATGAAGTAGATTTGGAAAGGATACTTCCAGCACTTTATTTCCATCACTAGTGTTAATTACTCCCACTTACACAGTTAACACTCCTGCCATCAGTGTTTTGTTCTCTCAAGTCCCTTCCTGTGAGGATTCTTCCTGTTAAAAACATGGATGGAGAGGTAATGTCACCAAATTAGAGCCATGTGGTCCTGAGATGGATCACAAGTTTGTGGAAAGATCCAGGTTCAGAAAGGTGGCTGTTTCAGAAGGGCCCCTCTAGGAGTTTACGGTATGTTCAGCACTAAAGTGAGATATTGGCTAAAGGCCCTTTACTGTGTTTGGAAATAGTGAAGTCTGGAGCAACACAAGTCATCATATTTGGGTTTCTTGAAGCACCCAAGTAAGGAAAGGGTAGGCAGAGAAAATTCAAACCCATGAGCCCATTTGTTTTCCTCTTAGAAACTCCCACACTCTGTTCCAGTGGCAGAGTAGTAGTCTCTGCTTCACCCTGTGTGATTCCCTTTCCTCTGCCGTTGTGAGCTCCTCGAAAGCAAAGACTCTTCTCTTCAGGCATGCTTCATGGATCCAGTTCGCTTGAATCTGAGCTTCTTAGAACTCTCTGACCAACTAAATGGATTTCTTAGAAAACTAAAGCTTATCCCCATAGGCTTCAAAATAGTTTTATCAACTAGATCCTGGTTTATATGGGAATTATTTTACATTCTATTTGCCTAATTTTCTAAACATTATATTGTGCATAATTTTTCTTTATGAGTGTAGGTTGGCATTACTAAAAAGATGATACTGTTCTCTACTGTGGTGACATCCTCAAGAATATTAGAGACTTTTGGGGCTGCTTTATATTAAATGTTCCTAAATTACTGTGCAGTTTGAGTTCTGTATTGAAGTTTTTATTTACGACCTCTGTATCATTGTACTGGTTGTCTTAGAGGTTTGTATATACATGTGGGGGCCATGTGTAGTTTTTGTTTTTTCCCTGTTACCATGACATCAGGTGTTAATTCTTACTGCTGTTCTCACGACTGTCACCGGGCCTGCCTTTAGCGGTCTCCCCTTCTCGTCTTCAGTGAGCTAGAAAATGGGGTAAACAAGCCTGTTAAATTGCGTTAAATATGATAATTTTTAAAAGAATTTTTAAAAGAATCCATAGGTAGGCATGTATAGTGTTTGGATTTGAGAACGAGTAATCATTTCCTTTTCATTTAATCCTTGGTTTCTAGAGATCTGAATTTTGATGATGGAAGATTTTAAGAAATTGCTGGACATTACCGTATTTTACTCATATGTTGTCTAGTAGTGTCAGACATCAGTAGCGACTTAGTTGCTTGTTGTAGCAGTGTTGTTTCACTGACTTCTAAGAATAAGCCTCCCACCACCAGTACTGTGGAAGTGAAGGCTGGGACCAGATGCTGATCGGCTGATCACCCGCAGAGTGTGTTTATCAGCAGGTGACTGGTGTTGACAGGGCAAAATTGGAAGAAGAGTGAGAGAAGGAGAGTGGTAAAATTCTGTGCCCTGTGCCTATCCTCCACAAGTCAGGGATGGAAATCAGAAACTTGGTGCCATCTTATAAGGTCCACCTTATCAAGTCAAAGGCTTGAGGGAAGGTTTCTGTTTCCTCCCAGCAAAAGTCTTTGGTCCTGAGAAGAGGAGCACACTCCTGGCTTAGTTCATGTTGAGCTTATGGGAAGTGAAAACAATGAGAGGGGAAAATCTCTGGGATAGTTTCCCAGTTCCCTGGAGGCTGAGTAAAGGGAAGGACTTCTTAGACCCATTCTGAGGACTGAATCATTTTCATGATTTGAGTGTTGAGTTCCTGAGTTAAGAAGGTTCAGCAGTAGATCAACTTCCCTGGCCAGCAACACACTACATTCATAAAGTGTAGCTCTTTCAGATTCAATTATTTTTTAAAGAAAAAAGAGAAATGAAGATAAATATTTTTTAAAAAGCATTGGCTTTAAGTTTTCAGCCCTTTCTTTTTATAATGGGATCATCCTCTGCCAAAGAGAAGAGGATGTAAATCTGTGACATGGGCTCTGCTTTGACCTAGCTGACTCCACTGGGATGGATGGGATGGACAGATGAGTCAAGTCTGTGGAGAACCTTAGGCTTACTGGGGACTGTGTAATCGTGCTTATAAATGACATGGAGAGGCAGTTATCAATTTATTTCCTCCTTTAAGTGAACATGAAAAACCAAAAGTTGTTATCCCTAGGAAAGACTTTCTTTCCCTTGATTGCTTCTAAATACTTGATAGAATGTGGCCAGTCCCTGAGGATCTATCAGATGAGCATGAAAGAGAGTCCTTTTCTAATCTAAACAGGCAAAGAAAGACCTTAAGGCAATTTACTGGGTTCAGCTCTGTTGGAAGTAGAAAGGGAGAAACCATTCTAGGGCTCACAAATGTGAATTTTGAGCATGCTTTCAGAAAACTGGAAGGAAAAGACTTTGGCTAATCTCTTCAGGAAATTCTGTTTTTCTGAACAAGATAGTCTCTGATTATCGAGGAAAAGGAATTGTATGTGCATAACAGGAGGCTAACAGAAAAAAGAGGGACCTTTATTTCATTGAAACTTAAGCCAAAGGATTCCCCCAAGGTGAACTTTCTGGGAAGAGTAGGAAAAAACTTGAAATTTAGAGATAAAGTATATTAAGCCTGGATATAACAAGAGGCTTTCCACATTTTGAAACTTCCCTATGTAGATTTTGTAGTCAGAAATTGTGATCATTTTGAATCTTAAATCACCTTCTCCCCATGAACCAGCTTGGCCTTTCAGTGTGGAAATATGTGGTGGTGTTGGTATCCAACTGGTGAGCTGTAGCAAGAAACCTGGATGTACCATCGTGTACTCTGTATTTCATATATATTTATATTTATTACGTATTCAAGCCAGGGTTCAGACTTGAGACTCTATCATTCACTCATCAGAAAAAACAAGTGGGAAAAATTGAAACTTTTAGGATCCGTAGGTTTCTTGGAAGGTTCACAGCACCTGATGGTGCATTTGAAGCATCCAGGCCAGTCAGTTTTTTCCCTTCCTGTCTCTGGGGCTGGGCTGGGCAAGATATAAGTAAGGCAGCAGGCTTCCCTAGGACAGTTCTCAGTCCTAACTCAGGTTGAGCCAAGCTCAGGGTCAGTGACCGCATACATTTGCAACTTCTGCCTGGAGACCTCAGCATCCTGCTATGAAGCCAGAAGAACAAAGCCCTGTAAACCTCTTCATTTGATTTTTTTTTTTCTTTTTAATCATCTCATGGAGAGCAAGCTTAAGGCTTATGGGCATATGTGAAAACTCTTGGAAGACGGGGCCTGACATGGAGCTGAAAGACCACCGATTTGTACAGAGATACTTACTCCTTCCTTTCAAATAATTACAAAGACAGTATCTGCCCATCTATGTTTTTGCCAGATTCACTAGAGAATAAAGCAAGTGAGGTCAGCATATCTGTCTGCCCTTGGAGAGAAAGGAGATCACACTTGCTATGACCTTTCTGTCACCTGGAGGTTTAGGTACCGCCAGCTTCACAGCAGCCAAGATAAGTTGAATAGGCACCCCCACCCCCACCTCGTGCAGACCCTCGGCTTGGCTCGTTGGGGTTTTTTTCCCCTTCCTTAAACAAGGCTACTCCAGTAGTAACTACCAGGGTCCCAGGAAGTAAAGAGGACCCACTAGGTGCCAGTAGCTACCCTTCCCCAGTGTGACAGCCAAAAATGTCTGTAGACATTGCCAAGTATCTCTAAGGCAAAATCTCCCTCAGTTGAGAACCATTGCCCTAGAAGAAAATAGCCATCTCTATGTAGAAAACTTAGGATTCATTTGGAAAAAATGCTCATTGATTAAGGTAAATATTTATGTAGGCGACAGCCTTTTGATAATCTGACTGTGACTATGTAGTAGCAACAACTGCCTCTAAGTCTGCCTTTCTTTAGGCCAGGCCCTGGCTGGATTCTTTATTTTTGCTGGTATGAATCTGTGTCTGATTTAAAACCTTCTAGTCACTTTCCCTGGCATCTGCAGTTCATTTTGTGTGGAGTTGTTGATGCAGGTGTTGTTGATGATGCATTTCTAAACAGAAGAGGAACTTCCTTTGTGGAAATATGACTTCATGGAGCCTCCTTTTCTGTGCCTTTAAGGGGAGACTACAGTTTGTCTGTTCTCCTCAGCTTGGCTGCTGGTATTTATAACCATATGTGACTACCCCCATGCACCTCCCCCAAGAATTCCAGTGCTCTGTAATAATCACCTCCACCCCTACCATAGGAACTGGGTAGGGAGAAGGTGTGGGGACCTTTATGTCTGCTTCGTGTTGAACTTCTTCCAGCCCCGTTTTAAAGCGTCATTAGTATTTCAAAATCAGCATCACAAGCAAAATCCCAAGATTGCAGACTTTGTATCATCTTAAAGGATCCTCCTTCATGCTTCAGTAAAGGCAGGAAAATCTTTGGGAAGGTTGTCAAGAAAGCACTGATGGATTTCACAAAAATCTGTCTGGAAATTTTGATAGCAAGATAGGATTTTATTTATTTTTTTAAAGATTTTACGTATTTATTTTTACAGAGGAGAAGGAAGGGAGGAAGAAAGACAGGGAGAGAAACATCAATGTGTGGTTACCTCTTGTGTGCCCCTACTGCGTACCCTCTACTGCAGGCCCAACCTGCAACCCAGGCATGTGCCCTAGACTGGGAAGCGAACCGGCGACCCCCAGGTTCGCAGGCTGGCACTCAGTCCACTGAGCCACACCAGCCAGGTCACAAGATAGGATTTTAAAGCAACTAAATGAATAATATCCTCAACCAAAAGGAAGGGCTGAACAGTTTGATTTACATTTACTGAAATTCTTCACATCTAGTGTCAGCAAGTAGCATTTTCAACTAGGGTTCATCATATGATTTTGTACAAGTAGGAAGAAAACTGTGTTTCCAGAAAAACTAGAATTTACCCCATGCAAAACTTGCATTTATTTTTGACTGTTCAATGAATGAACACAGCTGAGATTAGCACAGACTTGCAGAACAGGACAGTTTCTCGCTGTGTCTAGAAATGCATGGTAAGTGGCCTCAGCCTTAGCCTAGTCCTGGAGCTTCTGAAAAGTACCCAGGGCACTTTCAAGCTAACTAGCTGGCACAGGAGCTATAAGCAGTGAGCCTCCAGGAAGTGCGATGAGTTACTCTGAAGGGCACTTCACTTGTTAGAGTTAGTTGGTTCACCAGGAATAAAATGATTCCTATAGGGAGTCGTGTCAGGTCACTGCACCAGAGGGCTCTCTCCTGCCAAACAGATTCTTCCCAAGTCTCAGCTGTCCCTGTTGGAAAAACCTAGCTATGGGGAGAATGTGCTCCCTCCCCACCTTAATACTATGCCACTGCCACTACCAAGTATTTTTCAAATACCAGTCTCTGGTATTGGCTGTGGAAGATTAATAGGGAACACTTACTCCCTAGGCCTTCACAAGCTATTTTCCTACTGTGATTTGAAATGTGGACCTTTCAGAACTTCAGCCACTCAGGGATGAGAATAAGTGCTATGTAGTGATCTCTGTGTGGGGGTTAGGAGAAAGGGGTTTCATATTCCTTCCTGCCTGTCCTTACTGAGTACTTGTGCCAATATTTGTGATGGGTGCTGGGGTCTCAGAGAGTCTCTAGTTACTAGTGTAGTATGGGAGACAGACACAAAGAACCCAGTGGTGGTGATGTAGTGGTAAATGCAGTAAGACACACCTACGTCTGAAAGATCTCTAATCCTAACCCCACCCTACCCCCACTGTCTGTAAATAAGACATTTGAAATCCCAGTTGCAGATAAGAAAACAGACTTGAAAATGTTAACTAACTTATTCTAGTGCATAGTACCCAAAGCTCATGCTTAACCAGTGGTTTTCAACTGGGGGGCATTTTTGCTCCTTGGGGTACATTTGACAATGTCCAATGACATTTTTTAGTTATCATGACTGGAGAGGCTGCTACTAGCATTTAGTGGATGCTGTTAAAACATCCTATTAATACACAGGATAGCCCCTTACAGCAAAGAATTATTCCACCCACTTCTGGAAAGATAGGATTTTGATATTTTGCTCTTTTCAGATTCCATGACAAGTAAGAGTTAACTGATGAAATATTAATAGTTCTACTGTCGAGGGAAGCTTTGTGATTTTTCTTCCTTTCCTTTTTTGAAAATTAGTTAAGAAATGGTGCTGGTTCTGAGAGTGACTTACACAGATTTGTTGGATAAAGTCAGGATCTTGGTGAACTAATTTGAGTCAGTGGCGAAAGAATTCTCTCCATGCTTGACCAGTCCCCACCCCACCCTGCCACAAGGCTCCTGCTGTAGAAATCAGTCAGCTGTGTATCTCAAGCTGCTTCCTGTAGGGTGTGTTATGGAATGGCATCAGCCTCTGCACCAGCTGGGAGTACTGATCTCAGTGTGATTTTATCAGACTCTGTCTCTTTTGAGTCTTGCAGTTGGGAACAAAGGGTCCTCTGTTCAGAATGCAGAGAGCTGGTGTGATTGGACAGCCAGCATGCACGCACATGGTTCCCACGGAATAAACACACATAAATTATGCTGTAGCTTTCTAAAACTTGGGCCTCCAAGGTGGTTTTCCCTTAGCTCCTGCCTGTATTCACCCTTCTTTCTGTGAATGCTATCCTTCCCCTCATCGATGCAGGAGACATGTGATCAGATGAATTAAATAGTGGCATCCTTCAGAACTGGCCTACATCTAAGCCTTCGATTTTTCCCTTCTCCAGTCTCTTAGAAACTACGTTTTTGATCCCCATTATCTTTCCAGTCTTATTTCCTATATAGACCATCCACTCCATCCAGTTATCCCAAAAAGTCCTTATATATTTTACCTGTTTGATTTCTACCCATACCTGAAGGCTTAACTTAAGTCCCATGTCTCCACAAAGCCTTCTTGATCTCCCCAGCTCACTGCTGCTGATCTTCTAAATTGCTTAAGGTATCTCTATATATTGCCTAATTTTGGCATTTTTTTATTATATGCATTTGTCCCATCTCTCATTTCAATAAATCAATTTTTGTGTCAAAGTAGTTAGTATATAGTTATACATATAGTTGGAGATTAGTAACTATTTGACTGATTGGATGAATGCTTTTTATTTCTTATAAGCCATGTGAGAATTCAAAATGCTATCTACTCTGCAAGACTTGAAGTGTATCCTTGTGTGTCCTGAGAAATTCTGATCCTAGCCTGTGTTCCTCACCTCTTCCTCTTGTCTCTGGGCTCCCTTTCTACCAATTAGCATGTGTTGAAAGAACACAATTTAATTTCTGTATTAACCCGAACAAAGCAAAACTAAGAAAGAAATTTGCTACTGCAGATATACTTGAAGAAAGCCAGATTCTGAAATACTGCTTTGTAGTATTTGAGTCATTGTCATTTATCCAACTAGTTGGCAGTTAAGAAGAGTCTTTATACTTCGGTCAGCTTGGCATATTGAAAAAAAAATGAATATGAGTTTGAATCAAATATGCAGCTTGGAACACTGGCTCTATCATTTACTACCTGAGTTACCTTGAGGGAAATTACTTAACCTCTGTATAGTTACTTCAACTATAAAGTGTGAACAATGGTAAATCATAACTTTTGAGTTTTTATAAGAATTGCATGAAATGATATAGATGAAAGCTTTAGGTATATATTAAGTGCTCGGTAAATGATAGCACCTTTTATTTAAAAAAAAAAAAAGCTTATCCAGACTTACAAATTAGAATGTTATCAAGTAATTTTATATTGAAAAATAAAGAAAGTTATGCCCTTTGTGCCTCGGGATAATCATTCTCCAGAAGACTTGATCTAAGGCCCAGCTGAAGATTAGATTCATCCTTTTCTTCTTGGAAAACTGGAAATAGGATAAAGCAAAATTATTGAATAGTTTGATGATAGCAATGAAACAGCCTCCCTGAACAGTTTTTGTGGGGAGCAAATGTGTGGGTTTAGGTCACGACTCTGTAACATAGCTTTAAATATGCTTTACGTACACATACATACATATACATGTTTACTTATTTATTCATGTATTCATATCAGAATCCCACAGCTAGCAAGTTTTTCAGAGGCCATTTTGACCCTGGCTAATGTGCTCTACAAATCTGTTATTTTCATATCATTAACCAGAAGCCAGCACCAACTCAGTGACTCCCCTAGGCACAGTTACCCATCAGAACAGTTTTAATGTTCTCAGGGTCTTTGACCTAATTGGCTTGTAACATAGACCATTTTCTCTTTCTCTGATGCCATACAGTGTCAACTACTAGGTCAGCATCTTTGGGAGAGACACCTCTTAATATTAATCAGTCATTAATTAAAACATTGAGATGTGAAGGAAAAAATAGCAGCCTAATATCAGAGGAAAGCAGCTTAAAAACAGATATAATTCATTTCTGTGACAAACATGTATACCACATCAAGAAGTTTTACAGAATAGCTTTAATTCTTCACATTTTCAGCAAATATGTGTTTTTAATATTTGGTTATGTGTATATATGAGTCAGTGGAAGAAGATGATAACTGAAAGAAATTGAACTTCTTTTAGACCTTCTCCAACTTGAATTTATTGCATAGATTCAGATAAACCATTTACTATCTCATCTTGCAATTCACTCCCAAAGGAAGAGCCCTGATTTTGGTCTAATTTTTTAGATTCAAACCTAAATTATTTGTTTATGATCAATGATAAGAATTACTTTAGTATCAAAATGAAAGGGAATTTTCAGAAATCTCTTTCCTCTGTACTATTTATTCTACCCCCTGTAATGAGGTTCCTTGGAGGTTCAACCCAGGAACCTGTTTCATAGAAATAGCAAAGCAAATTTGTGAAGTTATTAATTTGTGAAAGTTGTGAAGTTGTGCAACCCTATTCCTGGAAAGACTGCTCTTAGTCCTAAGTGAAAGCTCACATGGTCACTTTCTGTGGAAAGTCTCCACTGAACCCACAGACCATATCGGACTCCTTAACCCATGCCAGCTTAGCACTATTGGCTTTGTTTTCGGAGTCCTTATCACAATTGAATTAAAATGAATGTCTGTCTCCCCTACTGGAATGTGTGCTCCTGACCCCACCTTACTCATCACTCTCCTAAAGTGCCTGGCGTAGTTTAGGGCGTATAGCAGATCCCAATAAATATTTGTTGAATGAACGAAAAGAAAAGAATCAAGGATACACCTTGTGAAATTATTTGCCTTAACAGGACAGGAAGAGGAGCCCAAAAAGACAAAGACTGACTAAAAAGGTGGCATCAGGATAGTATAGTGTCATGGAAGCCCAAAGAACAGAGCAAAGAACAGAGCCTCAAGAAGGAGTGGAGGGTGGAGGACCAATGCTTACTTTTTTACCACTGCTTATCTTTAACCCCTATAATCTGATCCAGTCCCGTCACTGCCCTGAAACTGTTCCCTTGGAAGTATTCACTGACTTCCTTGTTGCCAAGTCTAGTGGCCTTGTCTAACTCATTGAACTCCTCATCAGTTATATAGTATTTCTTAAAACCCTCCTGTCCATTTACTTTCCTGACTTTGTAATCTTGCCATTCTCTTCTCTGGCTGTGCTTCTGCTTTCTTTTTTGTTTGTCTACCTACCTCCCTAACACCTGCTTCTTGAAATTCTGTCACCTGCCTTGTCTTCTCTGTCCACATGCAACCCCTGGGATGTCCAGCCCCTTCACTATTCTGTTGGAGAATGTTTCCCAATCTGTATCTCAACCCCAAATTTCAGTTTTTTGTATGAGGGGTCTTTCTGGACACTTCCACATGGGTAGCCTTTGAGTACTTCACACTCACTGTGCTCTAAATTGAATGTGTTTTATCTTCAAATATTTTCTTCCTCCCTCCCGGTGTTTTATAGTATTACTGTGTAGTAATCCGAGAGTCTTACTACAGCATTATTTTAAATTTATTTTCCCCCTAAACCCTTTTTCTGGTCAGTTGTGAAATCCAAATATTCTGCCTCTGCAATTTCTTTCACAGCCCCCGCATCCCATTTTCACAAGTTCAGGCTTTTGTTACTACTTGCCTAAACTGTGTAATCGTCCTGATTGCTTCAGTTTCAGTCTTCCCATTTACAATCTATTCTATACATAGTGACACCAGTGCAGCATCTGCAGACCGAGTCTCAAACCTTGTGTCCAGGAATTTAATAGCTGTATATAACCTTGGACAAGTAAGTGTACCACCCCATATTTCATTTATAAATTGAGGATTTGGATTTTTTAATGAGTTAATATATATTAAATGGCAGTTGGATAAGCACCCAGTCCCAAATTCTTAGCAAATTTTCCATACACCAGTCAGTAATTCTCATGAGCCCTGGTAATTTTAAATAAGTAAATCTTGACACACTAATGTTTTTCTGAATAAAGCATAAATTCCTTGGCTTGGCATTCAAGGTCCCTGGTGAATTGGCCTTGAGTTACTTACCATTCTGACCTCTCATTTTTCCTTTTCATACCCTGTATTTAAGCCACGCTGACTTCAAATTTGCTTCTTTAGGGTCCATGCCTTTTTAGGTTTCCTGCCTTTAGCCTGTCACTTAGAAATCCTTGTCTTCACTGTCTCTGTGTACATGGTGGGTCAAAAGCAGGTTTATAGTAGTGATTACAGAAAACACAGAGTTAATTCTTATATAAATATTTATTACTTATTATATTATTTTCCATGCAAACAACTGTAAACCTACTTTTGCTTCACCCTGTGTACAAGTCCTAATGAGTGAATTTGATTTCCTTTGTAAAACATTCCCTGGTTCCCTTTGCCTCCGTTCCTCCCCCTCCTTTGTCAGGTCTTTTCTAACTTGCAAAGCCCCATGTTTTTGTCATCACCACTGTCTTGGTGAGTGGCTAAAAGAGGGATTAATACACTGTCTTTTGGAAAGTCTACAAGCAGAAAGGAACTTATAGGGGTCATGAGAGTTTCTGCAGAACGTGTGAAAGTTTTCTCCTGGGTTCAGGAATACACAAGAGTTCAAATATCCATAGTATGCCATTATTTATTTATTTATTTTTAGAGATGGGGCGGGAAGGAGAAGGAGAGGGAGAGAAACATCAGTGTGCAAGAGATACATCAATTGGTTATCTCTCGCACACCCCCAACCAGGAACCTGGCCCATAATCCAGGCATGTACCCTGACTAGGAATCGAACCCATGACCTTTGGGTTCACATGGTGGTGCTCAGTCCACTGAGCCACACCAGCCAGGGCCTGTAGTATGCCATTTAAAACAAGCTTCACATCTCGTTATATTGCTTAATGAGCCACTCAGTAGCCATCTTTGTATAATAAAACACCAAAAGACTGATGCCCAACAGGTACAGACTAATACTGTGGAGTTTCCACTTGCCACTAAATAAATGCTTGTAAAGTCTAGAGAGCCTAAAATGAAAGGCATTTTGTAGATTTAAAATGGGCAAGATCCAACCAGTCTTCTGTATCTTCCTCTAGTCAGCAATAATCCTCCCAGATGGGGCAGCGGGGGGCAGAGGAGGCATTATAGAATCCGAGGAAGTGGAGATCAGGGGTCTCCAGATTGTCCTAAGGGTCCGGTCTTTTAAGTCTGAAGGAGACAAAGGCAAAATGCCAGGTCCAAAACTTGGAAAGGGTGCTGTGTTAGGGTGTGAAGAGACTCTACCCGGCTGGCTTTAGTTAGGAAGACAGCAGGAAGGGCCCAGATTGTTCTTTCTTCTAAGCTCACTAAAGGAAAATCAGACACCAAATTCTGTTGTTAGAAATTTCTAAATGAGTAGAAAATTCTTTGAACTCTGTAATCAACTAACTGGAAACTAATTTGAAATTTGGCTTCAGCACATATATTTGTGGTTTCAGGAGTGGAGGAAGCACCCAAAGTGGTTCTCTGGAGCTCCCTGTACTTCTCTCTTAAAAAGTTTACACACAGCATGTGAAATGAACAGATGCTTTTTGGTTTTTGAAAATGTTGTTGTTGTTGTTGTTGTTGTTGTTGTTGTTGGATCTGTCAGGGTAACAAGAGGCTGAAAGCTGTATCAGTTATTTATTGCAATTACTGTGATGGCTATTGGCAGAGTTACACGTACCAAAACTAAGGAGGAACTCATGAACAGATAAAAAATAAGACACAGGAAAGAAACATTGTGCTTCCTCCCTTGATTATTTTTCTAAACATACTGATGATAAAGAAGGAGCAAAGCAATCTTTGGCTTCTTTTTGGGAGGGTAGATAGGGCATTAGGCAACTTTCTGTAACCCTTTCTATAAGGTTATGCTTGCACTTTGGGGAGGTTTTTCTGAAATACTACCCTAACCCTTTAGTCAGAAGAGAGTGTGACTTCAGTTGGAAGGTAATTTGAACCTGAACTTCATAGTTGCTAAAATGCTCCATTTACTTTTTTATATTATAATCTGGAGCATTGGTGAGAGTGGTGAGAATAGGATAGATAGGTATGGGGAGGGAAAAGACCAGAAAAGACTGAATTGATTGGCACCTGACATCATGAGGAAACAGAAAAGGAATTTCTCCCCGGGAAGTTTGTGATTCCACATCAACATCATTCTTTATAATAGAATAACCACCCACCCCTTAGTCCAGAGCCAGAATTCCTCAGATTCTTCCAACCAGAGGGGCCCTGGCACACTAACAGTGTTATGATATCTGAATACTTAAGTGAATGTATTTGGCCAGAGAGATTTGCTGGTGAAATTGATCTTGCCTTCCCTGGGTTTTTCCAGTTGTATTGGATAATTAAAAGAAATTAAAACCTGGATTTCCTGAAATGTTAAGTATCGGATCTGTAAATTGATCAAGCCCTAGGAGCACCGTGTGTCAGAGTTAGAAGGGACTTTAAAATTTATTCTAAACAAACTTAAAGAGGATTTGTAAATCTGTTTCCCCAAATCTCTGCCAAGTGATGGCTTGAATTTTTTTGATTGCTTGAATTTCTGCTCAAACACCTCCAGAGTCAGGAATGTCATCACTTTAAGGGACACCCTATTCTTTAAATAGCTGTGGGAAGGCTCTTTGTTGTTTGAAATCTGCCCTTGGGTCTTTGTGTGTCAGCTTAAGGAGACATCCAGACAGAACAAGCTTCCTTCCTCCCACATCCCAGTGCTTCAGATACTTCTTGTTGATCATATTGCCGGGAACCTTCTCTAGGTCAAGCAGTTTTGGTTCTTTCTGCTGTTTGTTCCTTAGGAGATAGGGTTTCTAATGCCTTGCAGTATAGGACCAGGAGGACTCAGGATTTTGGGGCAACTTCTTTAAAAGTTTTAGAATTAAAGATATTAAAGTTAGAAAGGCAGTCAAAACACAAATCTGCACCCCCTCTTTCAGTTTACAGATGGGGAGAAAGTCTTTCAGATTTGAGTGAGCTGGATTGATCAGCAGCATCTTTCAAAGTGAGAGATAAAGTGTAAAATAGTTTGCTGTTGAAAGGTCTTTTAGTTGTTTAATTCTGAGCACAGACTTCAGCCCACACACCTCATTGTTGCCAAGCACCTCTCTGGCTCCCTAAGTAAGCCTAAGGCTCAGCTCAGGGTTTCACTGCCAGATAGCCATACACCAACTATTGGCTTCACTTAGTATTTGCATTAAAGGATAGAAATAACCATCCCATAAGTTTGACTATCTATATTGACCACATGCCCCAGCAAAGATTCAGAAATTTTAATTTTTTTTTTCCTTCAGGAAACGACCATCACAAAGGGAGCTACATTGCCCCTTCAAAAATGTAGCTGGTGGACAGTTTCCTGGGTTTCCCTTTGTACTTTCTTTGTGTAACTGTCACCAGGTGACTTAGCTTTTCTGAAAGCCAAAAAGCAGTGGACGGGATTGTAGGCCACCTTTCTATATAGCATTTTCCATCTTGAAACTTGAAATACAGACCCATGCTTTTCAGTTGGCCCCAAGGAGGCTCAGGTTTCCGTGGGTGTGTGCAGCAATAAAGGAGCCCAGGTGATTGGGCGTGGGGCATTGCTTCTGGCATCTCCACTGCCCCTTCCCCTCAATCCCCATTCCTCAGTCATTGACATCACTAGGTCTGTGGGCAGAGAAATCCTGGTGGGCAAAGGGACCAAGACCTGATGTAAATGAGAAGGGGAAGAGAGAAGGTGCCTAGAGTTTATCCAATAACTTGGTCTCTGAGCGTGACCGAATTCCTTCGGACACCTGGAAAGTGCCAGGTTTAAGGCTGGAGCGTTCTTGGGCCCGGCAGGGGCGTGCCAAAGGTGACATTGGCGGGACTCTGACAGCCTTTGGCGGCAGAGCTGGAGCCGATAGCGAGGCAGGCGGCCCGCAGCAGCCGGCGCGACCCTGCAGGCAGATGGAGCCCCGAGTGGCCCTTGCCAAAGCCTTCAGGCTGCGGGAGGCGGGGGCGCCCCTTCTGGATTAGCTCGCCCTTGGGCTGGGCTGGGAGCCCGGCCGGGTGGGACGCGGCGGGGGCGGCAGGGGGCCGGGCTGGGGGATGAGGGCGGGGCTTTTCTTTGTCAGGGGATTTGCGCGGTACGGCGTTGACTCGTGCGGTGCAGCTCCCTCCTCTCGCGCTCTCGGGGGCGGGGCTTTCCCTCCGGCCGACGGGCTCGGGAGGCGTGGGCTTGCTGAGCCGAGTGGCTGGCGCCCGCGCTCCCTCGTTCCGAACAGCGCAGAAGCCCCTCCTTCGGTGCCTCGGCCTCCAATCCTTTCCGCCGCCCGCTCCCTCTCGACTCTGGTCGCTCCTTTTCCCTGCCCCCGCCCCGGCTCCGCCTCCGCCCTCCTCCCCTGGGCGCTCCGCGTCGCGCTCCCGGGCTTCCAGGGGGGCTGCCCGGGCGGGGCGGCGCGGCGCGGCGGCACGGGAAGGGGGAGGAGAGCCGCCCGCCAGCCCAGCACTTCCAGCAGCGGCGGGCGAGCAGCGAGAGGGAGGAGGGCTTGCCCCCGCCCGGCCCGAGCGGAGCCTTTTGTTCCCAGCCAGAAGTTTGCATGCCGGGACCGTGACAGCTGCGGGCGGGGAGGACGGCGGGGCCGCGGGCGGCGGCGGTGGAGAATAGAGGCGGCTGTTTGACATGCAGCCCACCGCGCGGCGGCTCGGGCCGGGGACCGGCGGCAGTGGGGGAGGCGGCACCCACAGCACGCGGGAATCAGCTACCCCGAGGGACTAACTAACTTCGTGAGCGCGGGACCGGAGGCCGGCGCGGCCCGGAGCCACCTGCCAGTCTGCGGTGAGGCAACCCTGGCCCACGGGGCGCGCGGCATGGCGCGGGGGAGTGGGCAGCGCTGAGCGAGCTCTTCCGACAGACCCTCGGTGGCTGCTGCAGTCTCCCGGCCTCTCAGAGGCCCAGCGCCGGGCTCCACTCGCCTTGTTTTGCGGCCACAGCGGAGGGCTGTTCTGGGAGCCACAACAATGCCATGATGTTTTGGAGACAGGAAGCCCCAAACTGGCCCCGAATGAAGGACTTCCTGTGTTTAAAGTTGCAGGAATATCCGCCGACCAGCCCAGTTCAAATGCAAACACCCGAACTAGGGAGGACGAATGGCTAATTCAGACCAGCTGGACTCTGCAAGGGTGGAACTGAGGATAAAACGAGAGGAATTCTTAGGAGCTTGGGCCTTATGTGAAGACTAGAGAGGCTGTGCCATTGTTAAAGGACACAATCGCTTATAAATCCTCTGCTTCCAACTCTGCTTGGATGAGAAGTGAGTGGAACTAAGGTATTGAGTGAGACTTGTCAATATCAGATTTTTTTTATTGACTAAATTAGAAAGAGCAGTGCTCTTTTTAAAAAAGAAGCCATACAAGGAATTGCTTTGTTTGTTGATTAAATTATACCACTTATCTGCAACTATGAGGCTGCTAGCCTGTGAGGAAAACACTGTTACTCTTAGAACTTCTCTTAGAATGGTTTCAAAGTGGGATTTCCAGGCCTTTTTGGAGGGCAAATCCAGTTGGTGGTTTGGGATTATGAACATGTGAAGGGATTTTAACTTACACAGAATGCATTTTTGGAGAACTCATGAAAAACTTTTAAAAGGTTGATGGTTCATTTTGATTGAAAAAGTATGGGTAAGCCACTCAGCAGGCCAGACTGTTTAAGGCAGAACCCCACCTGCCTGGGGAAAGGAGAGGAAGAGGATGGCTATATAGAGGATTGTTATGTTCCACAGCGGTCTATATATGATACAATGCGGATAAATGAACAAATTGACCAGGGATCAAAGCTTAATCAGACTTCTAAAAGCACCATGGAAAAGATCGAAGGAAGTACTATCTCTAGCAATGGGACATTAGGAGCAGCATCTAATGTTTTTGAGTCTAGAGCACCAGAAAGCAAAAAGCTGGATGAGAGGATAATATTTGATGCACTGAAGCTAAGCAGTGATGTGCAGAAGTCGGCACCTGTGCCGCCCAGAAGGCGACCAAATGCAGAACGCAAAGACAATGTTAACAGGAGATCGTGGAAGTCCTTCATGCCACCCAATTTCCCAGAATTTGCAGAAAGGATGGAAGCTTCTCTCAGTGAGGTTTCAGAAGCTGGTGCTTCAAATCCTTCCTTGCAAGAGAAGAAGGAATCTAGTTCTGTATTAACAGAAAGTTCTGGTCATTTGGACCGCAGGGAGCCTCAGTCAGAGTCAGTAACTCTGGAGCATGCATCCAAATCCATAGGTGTTCCAGAAGTGCAGGATGGGAAAAACTTAAGTGAAAACTGCCAAGACTTCAGATTTCAGCAGCACAGTGAGAGCTCTCCCCATGAATTCCAACCTCTAGAATCAGAAGCTGCAGCAGCAAGTGGTAACACAGATGTAATGCAGGAACACAGATTCTCAAGCGCAACCTGGCCCAGAGCCATGAAAAGTTTGGCTAAGGGAGGCCTCAGTGAGAAGCACCACCCCCTCGGGGACACAGCCTGCACTGTGGAAATGCCACCTCTCTCCCCTTGCCTGAGTGAAGAGCTGTTGGATCCAGAATTGCATGTTCTCATAACTCCCAGCCTGAGAGAGAAAACTGAGTCTGAACTAAAATTTGAGGAGGATGAGCGATGGATTATGATGGAGGCTGAGGAGGAGTGGGAAGAAGAAAAACTGTCAGAGAGAGAAAAGACTTTTCCAGTGGCAGGGGAGAAAAACAGCCTGGCAGATATTTTTGAAGAAAGAGACCAAGCAAACACTTTAGCAGTGGTAGAGGATGGATCCGATTGCTCAGCTGCTTTCTTGGAGACTTTTGACCACCTTGCTCTTGGTCAGGTTTGTTGTGCTGATGACCTGCAGGCAGCTGAAGACCCTTTGGCTTCTGTTTTCAAGGATACACCTCTTGATTACAGCTGTAGTCTCACAGGTGAGAGTGCTATAGGTGAGCTTAAAAACAGAACTGCCCAGGAGCTAGAGGGTCTTGTATCCGATTTGGAATACACTGTAGGTCCTGTCAATTCAGAGCAGCTCTCTGACACAGATTCAGTGCAGATGTTTCTAGAACTTGAAAAAGAATGTTTATATGAAGGAGTATCTCCTTTAGTTGAGCTGGAGAACCAAGCTTCCTCTGAAGGGCTGGCCCCATCCCAAGATACAGAAAATTCACTTGTAATTAGTCATTTTCCAGGGGCTGCCTTAGAAAAGGAACATGTAAGCGTTTTAAATGTAAGGATGAAAGACAGTGGTGCTGGATTGGATTGTAAATATTTTAATGACCTGGATTCCTCTCAGGTGCCTGATGCTATGGAACTTACTGCCCACTCTGATATCATGAGGGAAACTTCCACTATTAGTGAGGAGTGTGAAAAAGTGCCTTTTAGCCCCAAGACTGCAGGGGAATTTAAGTATAGGTGCCCCCCTGATCTGGAGTCACTGGGAAAGCTAGACCCAGGAGGATTGCCCAACTCTGATTGCAGGGCTTCCCCTGAAGAAAACTTCTCAGCATTTAAAGCTGAACTGGCCAAAGAAAATGGCAGTTTGTCCCAGGTAGACAACAGTCAAATTGAGGGGACTGTTGAGTGTGTTGAGAGGGTTCCCCTCAGTTCTGCTTTCAACTATGAACTAACAGATATTACCTCAGGATCTGAAGTAGAGGTGTTATTGTGTGGTTCACATTTACTAACAGATGAGATTCATTTTGAAAGGGAGATAGGAATTATTAATCAAGAAAATAGTCTGACTTCCTTGGGACATATGGACCCCTGTGAATTGTCCATGGAGAAAGCTTATGGTGAGGCAGAAGAGCTGGGCTACGAAGCCCAGCTTTTGGAAGACCGAGCCCTAGCACATTTTCATAGAGACTTCCCAGAGTCAGATCTTCTGAGTCTGCACCTGCTGGATGGAGGACAGAGACATAGCAGTGATGGAGAGGGAACTGTGAATGACATAAAGCCCAAGCTGAATTTGGCATCACTGAGTGGAGGGGAGACAGAAATGAGAGATTCAGAGTCATTTCTAAATATCTTTCTGGGAGAACAAGTTACCAAGGCTAATACTGAACCAGTTTCAGAGGAATGGATACCCATCCCAGAGACATCTGTCCCAACTGCTGCAGTGACCGCTATAGAAGATGCCCTAGATGCTGCAGTGCCCACCCCAAAGGGAACTGTTGTAGCTGCTCTCACAGTGCCCTTTCCAGAGGAGGATGTGCCAGTTACTTCAGTGGCCACCATGGAAGCGCATGTCCCAGCTGTTACAGTGCCTGCATCTGAGGGGACTGCTCCAGCTGCTACAGTGCCCACCATAGGGGAGGGCATCCCAGAGGGTTCTGTCACCCCAGCTGTTGCAATGCCTACTCCAGAGGAGCCTGATACTCCAACGGTTAGAGTGCCCACCCCAGAGGAGCCTATAGCCCCAACTGCTGCAATGCCCATCTCAGAGGAACCTGCATCCCCAGCCGACAGAGTGCTCACCCCAGAGGAGCCTGCTGCCCCAGCTGCTGCAGTGCCCACCCCAGAGGAGTCTGCCGCCCCAGCTGCTGCAGTGCCCATCTCAGAGGAACCCGCAACCCCAGCTGATAGAGTGCCCACCCCAGAGGAGCCTTCAACCCCAGCTACTGCAGTGCCCACCCCAGGAGAACCTGCATCTCCAGCTGATAAAATGCCCACCCCTAAGGAGCCCTTCACTCCAGCTGCTGCAGTGCCTGCTGTGGAGGAAGTGTTCCCTGCTGGTGTGCCCTTCCTGGGAGATACTGTCCACACTGATTCAGTACCTCTCTCAGAAGAAGGAACTCCTGTGCTAGAGGAGTCTTCCTCCGCTGTAGTGTGGATCAAGGAGGGCCTTGATCCTCCAGCATTTGGAATGAAAGAGGTGACTGGCGCAGCGTTACATGGGAAAGTGCCTCTGGCTGCAACTGATGGATTAAATTCAAATGAGGTAATTGTCGCTCATGCTCATTTCGTTGGGGAAGAAATCTGGAGAGTAAAGTGGAATTTGCAAGTTCTCTGACTTGGTTGTGTTTAGAAGGGGCACAGATAGCCCTTTCTTTGGTTCCCTTTGGGGCTCATGGCCTTTTCTGGTTTTTATTGAGTTTAGGGGGGAAAATATGTCTTATTTCCATCTGGCAAAACTTTATAAATCATATTCCAGTTCTTTTTTATTTGGTGATAACAAAAGCCTAAGAAAGAAAGGGATGTGCACAGTTGTTCGTTTACATTTTGAAAAATATTATAAGCAGAAATAGGTGATTCTGCTTTTGAAATTAGAGTAAGTATGTCCTTTGCTAAATCAAAGGACTGCTAATTGATCAGTGATGTCAGCAGTCACATACAGGTTAGAGTATAGGCTTTTGAGTGAGACCTGAGATACTTCTTAACCATTTTAGGAAAATTGGGCAGATGTCCTGAGTCTCCAGTTTCATCATTTGTTAAGGCAGAACCCTGGGTGGTTTGTGAGGATAAAAATGCAATAACCGATTTAAAGCATCAAGTGTATTAAGATTTCAGTTACTGTCTATATCCTCCCCCTTTCCCTTTCAAATAGATAGATATGTTGGTTAGTTGAAAGAATTTACCAGAGTATGTTGGGTTAAAGCAATATACAGATGTGTGAATTACAGCTTTTTAATACAAAAAATTATTTATTTAAAGCCAGAATAAGGTAATAATGTTTTTGAAGAAGAGAGATATTTCAGCCATCTTGTCAGACTCTGTGTTCTGAAGCAAGTCACTTTGCTTTCCTATACCTCTTATTTCTTAATCTATAAAATAAGGGAGTTGGCCTAAATGTACTCCTGGGTCTCCCTTAACTCCAAGATACTGAAATTCCTAATGTTAGAGAGCAGACTATGTTAGGAAGCTGTTGGGAACAGTGTTCACATCCTTGAGCGCTCCTAGTCAAAGGAATTTAAGATTGGCAAATTTTACAGTTCACTGTCCCGGTGTCATTTAGTCAGTGGTAAGCAGTGGAGTGAAGGAATTAGAAATTTAATCGAATACAGTGAGGGATTACTGAGTGAGGAGGTGGTTTGGTTTTACACCACCCTCAGGACCCAAAATAGTACCTTCCTTGTAGTAGGCATTCACTGTTGACTGACTGACTGGATGAGCAGCAATCTCCTGAATATCCATGAATGCTTCAAGAAAAATTGGTCCTGTGCTGGCCGGGTAGCTCAGTTGGTTAGAGCATCACCCTGATACACCAAGGTTGCAGGTTTGATCCCTGGTCAAGGTACATACAAGAATCAACCAATCAATGCATAAATAACTGGAACAAATTGATTTTTTTCTCTCTTCCTTTCTCTTTCTAAAATCAATTTTAAAGAAAAGAAAAGAAAAAAGAAAGATGGGTCCACCCCATTGCAGAGCTTTTCAGGGCAGCCTTAGCTGGCTAAAGTACCATTTAAACATGAAACCACCAGCAACAAAAAATCATTCTGAGGGCGGGTCATAAGTTGCCAATTTTGCCACAGATCCTCCTAAGTGGTGGTGGTATCTTCGCATTGGGTTTCACCAATTATTTTGTAACATATCATCCCATCAAATTAGAATGTATCACCTTTCAGATTGATAGATTTGATACAGTTTTCTGATTTTAGTGAGTTTGGGATTAACACCAAGGTCCCAGTAACCTGTCCAAAGTCACTGGCGCTACTGGTTACACAGAATATTTTTAGTATAAAGCCTACAGCAACCATTAATGAAATACAGAAATTAAATTTATAAGGAGCCAATCAAATCTGCATAAAGAAAAAAAATCAGGGAAACCCTTAGTATATCAGTCAGTCTTGGGATCTCTGTTTCCTTGTCTTCAGAATGAGTAGCTGGAGCTAGGTAATTTCTAAGGATCTTTCCAGTTACAGTAGGTAGTCATTTGATGACACATTGCTTGTTATAAATGACAGGAGAAGGAAATAGCCCAGCTGCAAGGTAGTTCATCATATTTGAAGTGTGGTTACTTTATGGAATATCTGGGAGCAAGATGCCTACGTCTGTGTGCAAAAGGAGAACTCTAATCCATAACCATAGCCAGGATTGTTAACCAATGAGAATGTAGAGCGGCTCTTTTGAAAATATTTATTGAAACAAGACACACATCATTATAGAGGTAACGTGAGTATAGAAATTTTGCTAAATTGATGAAAAAAAATTTTTCCAAGATGAGAAATGTATGGATTTCCTATCTTCCAAAAGGGTTTCTAGAAGGCAATTGAACCTGTCGTTTTTATACATAAACACTTAAAAGTTTACAAGTGATTATACCCCGAATGATTTAGAGTAAACTGCTTTAGAACCTCTGTGTGTGTGTGTGTGTGTGTGTGTGTGTGTGTACGTACACACGCACAAATGTACACATGTATACATGGTTTAAATAGCTGTAAGCTTCCTAATAACAATGAGAGTTTGGTAGAAGCAGCAAAATGTCAGAATTTCTTTGCTATCTCTATATTGGGATCTAGGCCCACTGAGAGCAGTCTGTGGTTATATAAATGTTTTTCTCATTTATAGACTTCCTTATTCTTATTTCCAATCACTGAGGAAGAAAAAGACCTTTTGTATAAAATAGGGGTTCTATAAAATTAAAATTTGCCCATGAAGTCTTCAAGCAAAAGTTAGAGAGCCTCATGATCACTCCAATTTAAAATGTGTGTTTGAATGCTTAGTTGATCAGCAGAACTTTCATGGATTTGTTTGCTTTTCCTAACACCATTTCTATACAATGATTCGTTTATTCAGTGGGCAAATATTTATTGCATACCCACTCTATGGCAGGTACTGGGCATCCTGCAGTGAATAGAATTGACATGGTTCCTGCCTTTGTGGAACTTACACTCTAGTGGGGGAGGCCGGCATTAAGGAAGAATAACGCAAATACAGAGCTACAAATTGTGGCAAATTCTTTGAATAAAAAATGAAGACTATGGTAAGAAATAAGAGTATTTAATTTCAACTATGGTGTCAGGGAAAGGATTTTAAAAGTGAAATCTGAAGGATAACTAGTAGTCACACAAAGAGTCAAAGGAAAGAGCATTTCAGACAAAAGAAGTAGAAGCTGGGAAAAACTTAGCATGTTAGAACTAAAAGGCCAAGTGGCGAGACCACAGTGAACATGGGTTCTGGAAGAGTGCCTTGAAATGAATCTAGAGAGGTTGGCAGGGGCCACATGATGCAGGGACTGAGAAAGACATCCTCAAAAGCATCTGTACCTTAAAAACTATGAGAGGCTACTGGAAGATTTTAAATAGATGAGTGAAATGATTTCATTTACTTTCTTTTTTCACCACCATAATCAAATTTATTACTCCAGTGGCACTAATGTAGCTGGAGGTGTTCATGGTGACATCTCACAAGTTTTCCTGCCTTCTAGCTTGTGTCCAAACAAATGCCTACCTGCTTTTTCCTTCCCCCTTTCTGGGGGGAAATGCACTACAGGCCATTTACTCAAATAAACCTCTTACTACGTTTAATTCTTTTTTTTGGACATCTGAGTTTCCCTGAGAAATGCGAAGGGAAAAAAAAGTATTAGGTGTCCCATCACACCTCCCCCACCAGTCAAATAAGCCCCTGCAGCCAGGGCATTTCTGTTGACTCTGAAATCCTCAAATAAATATAGAAAGAAACAGCATCAAGTGTTCATGTTGAGCCATAGCACAGAGTGGCCCCAGACCCTGCCAGGCAAGCAGCCTTGTGTCTGGACAGCCTTGAGGTGTTGGAGAATGAGGGCCTGTTGTGGTCGATCATGAGCTGGTGTCAGGCACCACTTGGGTGGCAGGCAGGCTGCAGGGAGGGCAGCCTTCAGTTTGTCCAGGAAGTTGTCCGGGGCTGAGATGCCTTCCTTCAGGCCTTTGCACTTCTTGTGTCGGCCACCCCCTGGCTGGGGCACTAGCATTGTGGAAGGGGCCTCCAGACAGGATCTGCCAGTGGTCAAACTGCACTGCGGGAAGGCCTGGCCACCCATGTTGGACCTCAGGTCGGCAATGAAGCCAAAGAACTCACTAATGGGCAAGTAAGCGTTTACCACAAACATGGGGGTGCCGGCCACCTGGGACTCCTTGAAGATGTGGCCCTGCTTTCTGTTCAGGACACTATAGATACCACCAAACACTTCCTCTGGGCATTGGATTTCCACAAAGCAAATTGGCTCCATGAGCTCATTGACATGTTTTAAAGATTACTCTTGGCGTGCCATGACCAGTGTGGCTCAGTAGGTTGAGCGTCGTTGCTCAAAGCAAAAGGCTGCTGGTTCGATTCCTGGTTAGGGCACCATGCCTGGGTTGCAGGGTTGGCCTCAGTCGGGGCACGTGCGAGAGGCAACCAACTGATGTTTCTTTCTCTGATCCATGTTTCTGTCTCTCCCTCATCCTGTCTCTAAAAGTAAATAAATAAAATCTTTCAAAAAATAAGATTCCTCTCAGCTTAAAGATAGAGAAAACCGGTCCACACTGACAGTAAGCATTCTCAGCATTATTTGGGGTTTATAAATCTCACGTTTCTTTTGTCTTACATTTTATTAGTTTGTATTATAGATTATTGACATAAATACAGAAAACACTGAGTGCTTGGCAAATTTTTAAAAAAATCACTCGGGCTACAGTGTGTAGAGCGGATTTAGGAGATCAAGGGCAGAGTAGAGAGACCCGCCAGGGGTCCAGGCTGCTTGGACTAGAGTTGTAACTAGATTTGAAGACAGCTGGGTGGATTTAAGATATGTTTTGGAGATAGAATCAACAAGACGAGGAGATATCAGGGATGGCTTCTGTGTTCTGGTTTATACTACTGACTGGGTGGGGAAGTGGTAAACTGTTGATTTAGGGAAGAACAGATTTGGTAGGGAGAGGGAAGTAGGCAGAACTCTTCAATTTTAGAATGGTTAGGTTCAAAATGCCTGTGATTTATTTGTATGGCCATGTTAAGTAGTAGTTGGATACACAGTTTTAAAGTCATAAGCATTTATCATGGTTAATATTTAAAGCCATAGGAATGAATAGAATTGCCTAGAAGAGTGTAGAATGAGAAGAGACCCAGGATACTAATGTTTGGAGGTGCGGAAGAGCACAAAGGACATCAAAAGGGATCGGTCAGAGTGGAAACTGAGGGAATGTGGCGCCTTAAGATCAGTGACTTAAGACGTTCTTTGGGAAATTTTCTGTTTTATGTCCTTGTTTTCTCTTTACATGCAATAATTTTTTCTCGTATTTGCTCTGGGAAATGTCTACCAGCCCTGGTTAGTTAATGGCACCATCCCCTTGAAATACTAAGGAGTAAGAATTTTAATGTCTGTGAAAGCACTGGGTTGGCAAAACAGCTTTTATTTGGTAGTTGAGAGAAGGGAGCAAGTGTTTTCAAATTTACTTTCTTTAACATTCTGTTCACTTGTGTTCAGAATAAATATTTAGATAGCATTTACTTAGAGGTGTTGCATATTTTTAACCTTATGAAAAAAAGATGAGAAAAATACCCATACCATGTCAACACAATCCATGGAGAGGAGGTGGGAAACAAAAGAAGAAATCTGATGTTTCTATAGAAAATGTTCATGAAGTAAGTTCAGATTTTAAAAAAAGAATTAGCTCTCTTATATCAAAGTGATTAAGATACTTAAATGCTTTTCCGTGCTGTTTACATTACTATCCAATGGAGTTTCTTGCCGAGATGGAGATATTCTGTATCTGTGCATAATACAATAGGCATTGGCCACATGTGGCAGTTGACCACATGAAATGTAGCTAGTGTGGCTGAGGAACTGAATTTTTAGTTAATCGAAATAGCTGCTTGGAGTTACTGGCTACCATATTAGCGCAGAATGTAAATATCGCTCATAGTATGAGACAGGATTTGATTATGGGTAAAAGGAGGGGCCCTTGCACTCAACATCTTCTTTCTGTACTGTTGTCTTTCTGCTTTCTTTGCTTTTCCAGCCCCCACCACCATTTTATTGTACCCAGGCAACTTAAAACATGGGAGTTGTGTTTTATTCTGTTTTTTTTTCCTCTCTCTGCTCTGATTTTTCTTCAGTGGAAACATCTTTAATACAAAATGGAATCATAGCACTTACTTTCCCTGGGAACAATGTTGTTGTGGGGAAATAGTCATTTTTAGCTGAACTGCCTTGTTGTGTTGCCTAACAAAATATGGTGAAATCAAATTACAGTATAAAATGAAGCCCACTGCTAATTACCTTTGTAACCTTCCTTTTTTAGTGTTCCCTGGGGCTTTTCCTCCCTGGTGACTCACTTATCCAACTTTCTTTCTAGAATCAGTTTCCTAATCCTGGTGTGATCTGTGGTCTCATATGGGCCAAAATTAGTCTTACCCAAACTTAAAAAAAATTTTTTTATATTTATTTTTGTCCTCTTCTATTATCTGTCATCCCTCCGTCTTAATTGACTCACTTATCTCACTAAAACTGAAGTAACTTTTTATGAAAGAAAAAAGAATGGAAAAATATCCAGATTAGTATATTATGGGTGATTTTTATCCTCTGATGATTGGAAGGAATCTGGTATTAGGGACAAATATTTCACTCTTTTCCTGAGGGTGGCAAAAGTAGTAGTCTCTCCTTACTTCCTTTAGAAATTCCTAAGTCATAATGGAACCTAACTGCAGTAGAAACACACACATCGCTTGTTACACTTGTTCACATTGTTTTAAAGTTTATTGTTTTGTGGTGAACAAGGATATATAATTTCATTTTTTAAATATTTTATGTATATCTGTATCTTACTCAGAGTTATGTGTCTGAAGTTGTTAAGGACATTTCCCAGTATTATTGGCCCGTTTCCCTCTGTAATCAGAGAATACCGTTTCAAGATTATTGTGTGTGGTCTGTGGCCCTGGACGAGAATGGAGTTAAATGGCCACAGGGGGATTAAGCTATGAGGTTGGCATTTTTCATACTGTTAATAAGTTTTGGCTAATTGAGTTTATTATTAGTACTAGTCAGAGGAAAGCCACTGCATGTATCAGTGGTCACTTACAGCTATTCCCCAAGGTATTTTTAATCTTAACTAGTAGTCATTTGGTATCATCCTTCCGTTTTTGGTTCGATATACATGTATCTCATTTACTTCTATATCTCAAGGCCGATGCTTTCTTCTCTGTAGATTTTTGCTTTAAAAATTAAACAAACAGATTTTTTTAAAAAACAAACAAACAATAAGTCATCGATTGGGTTAAAGACCTAAGTAGTCCCTTAACTCTCTGTAATTACTTGTCCCTAGGAAGCTGTTGAAATGTGAAACCATGTTTCCTTGATAGTTCCTTGTACAAATGGCTTGTTTTCACTTTTTATTTCTGCTCTCTTTGTTAAGTCATAAGCCTCCTAAGAATAACCTGTCACGGTGTGGTATAGAGTGTCTGATTGCCTTTAGATTAAATCTTCTTTGGCTTATAATTATCTAGATGTTTCAGAAAGAACAGGTGGATCCTCTTCAGATGAAATTACAGCAGGTGAATGGACTTGGCCAGGGATTGATTCAGAGTGCTGGGAAAAACTGTGATGTGCAGGGTTTGGAACATGACATGGAAGAGATCAATGCTCGATGGAACACATTGAATAAAAAGGTAAATGGTGGGGGGCTGTGCAGGGGACAACAAGCGTACTGGGAATGGAAGGCAAAGAAAAGAGACATCTAAATCTAAGGTTTTCCTGAATGTAAATAAAAATTTAGCAGTTGCAATCTGTAGTAACGAAAAGGGGTTAGCAGTAATTTAAAAAACTCTTTCCTTATGTGAGCCTCCGTGTCTGTGATACAGGTTGCACAAAGAATTGCACAGCTACAGGAGGCTTTGTTGCATTGTGGGAAGTTTCAAGATGCCTTGGAGCCGTTGCTCAGCTGGTTGGCAGACACTGAGGAACTCATAGCCAGTCAGAAACCCCCATCTGCTGAGTATAAAGTGGTGAAAGCACAGATCCAAGAACAGAAGGTAAGTGAGAATGTTGGGACAGTGAACTGTAACAGCCGCAGGGAATGGCAGACAACACATTTGCTTATGGTTTAAGGAGCATGTTCGGGAGCTTTAGTAGAATCCTCATATACTTTTTGTGGTCCTGAAAAGACAGGTAGAAATTAATTTTTATCATCTTTCTTTAATGTACTAGCTTACTATGGCATGTATTAGACTGAACATTTTACTTGTTCATGTATCCTATTTCAGTGTTTCAGTCACAGCTTTACTTAAAAGGTTTTTGGTGTTTTCAGGGTCAGCAATATTCTAAATAATGTATACATCATGTATAAGGGTCTATCTAAATAAGGGGTTTTTGGCATAATTTTCATTTCAGTGCATTTTTCTCCTCGTTCAAAAGAAATTTTCTGTTAGTCATGTAATGGCAATCACTTCTCCGTTTCAAAACAAGTGTAAGACCCTGACTGGTGTGGCTCAGTTGGACATCGTCCCACAAAGCAGAAAGTTGCCAGTTCCATTCCTGGTCAGAGCACATGCCTGGGTTGTGGGTTCAGTCCCCCGTTGGGGCCCATATAAGAGGCCACAGATAGAGAGGCAGTCAGTCAGTGTTTCTCCCCCTTTCTTTCTCCCTCCATTCCCCCTCTCTGAAAACAAATAAATCTTGCCCTGGCTGGTGTGGCTTAGATTGAGTGCTTGACCTGCAAACCAAAGGTTTGCCAGTTCGATTCCCAGTCAGGACACATGCCTGGGTTGCAGGCTGGGTCCCCACTTGGAGGTGTGCAAGAGGCAACCACACATTGATTTTTCTCTCCCTCTCTCCCTCCTTTCCTTCCCCTCTCTCTAAAAATAAATCAGTCAATCTTAAAAAAAATTAAAATCTTAAAAAAAAAAAGACCAAGTATATGAAATGTTTATGTGGATGGTAGGAACTATGCTATATATCTTACGTTTTTGCCTCAAGGTGGGGGGAAAAAATTCTGTTAATTAAGTTTAGGATTTGGTAGGTAGAGATTTTGGATTTTGGGTTTTTTGGGTTGGTTTGTTTTTTTTTTTATCCTTATTTCAGATTTTAAAGTGATCCTATGTTACTACTTTTCATTCTCTTTGAACATGTGTATAATAGTTGCTCCAGCGACTCCTAGATGACCGAAAGGCCACAGTAGACATGCTTCAAGCAGAAGGAGGCAGAATAGCCCAGTCAGCTGAGCTGGCTGACAGAGAGAAAATCACTGGACAGTTGGAGAGTCTGGGAAGTAGATGGACTGGACTACTGAGCAAGGCAGCAGCCAGGTAAGGCCCAAAGGGCTTTGAGAGCGGGCCAGAGAAGGGTTGTTGCGTCCTGTTTTTGACTTGCGATCCCCGAGGTGCCCTAAAAGTTCCTGGATGCTTCGAGGGTGCTTTAGACGGTGTTTAATGGCTTTTATCATGAAGAGGGATACATTCTTAGAGATGATCCTCATAACCAGAATAACTCCCGGGAAATGAGCCTCAGCTCCTCCATAAATTTCTGAGAACTGGAAGACTCATTGCTCTGTGTTATTCTGCTGCAAAATAATCGTGGTTCCAAACGACAAGACACAGACTCCTACAGTTCAGCCAGTTATTTTCTGAGTGTTTCAAGCAGACTTTTTTCCCTTCATTTTTATAAATAATGTTTTTGATACTTGGAATTGAAGTTTATACTTCATTTCTGTCTGCTTATTCTGATATTAGATATTTTTGCATCAAGGAGCTAGTCTGTGGTTCTGTTAAATATTTGGGCATTCAGGAAATACACAAATTTTACTTTCTTCAACAAATGACCAAGCGACAGGCAGTATACTTCTCTCCTCCAAGACAGTGCTTTCTTCTTCCACAGATGTAAGTTACCCCAGTGTCACTTGAGCTTAATAAATCATGTAGATATCTTTACTTTTAGCCTATATAGACCCTAGTTTTAATAATAAATGCTAGCTAATCAGAAATCAGTACGAGAGTAGAAGAGTTGATCATTTACTACTGTAATCCTTCAGTTGTCTAGGTAGCGAGCGGCAGTCTTCAAATAACTACTTCTTTAGTCTCTTTACTTCCACTTGCTCATGGCTTACTTATTTCTTATCTGAGTTGCAAAGTTCAACTTATTTTTCACTGCTTTTCTTCTCTCTCTGTCCATTTCCAACAATATTGCCATTAACCTTCTGATTACCTAGGCTTAAAACCTCAACACTATTGTTACCCTCCCACCCCAACTTTGTGTTTCACGTTTACCAGGATGCTAAATTCTGTACACTTTACTTCAACAGTGTCTTCCCACTCACATACCTCAGGTCATGACTTAGGAGTTCTCACTGGGGCTAGTTCACATGAGGTTGCTCATCTGAGGTAGCTTTCTAACTAATCACTCACTCATCACTCATCACTCTACTACCACTTGCCCTCAGGCCTTCGCCACTTTGCATGCTCAAAGACCATTTAATGACTCCATGTTGCCTATAAATAAAATCTAAACTATTTAACCACATCAAAGCTTTCTATTATTTGGCCTTAACCTACCTTTCTTAGTTTCCACTATGCTTCTCAATCCTTACATTATAAAAGAAAATCATATTTTCTTCTTCATTATCTTCTGTCAGTTTCCTAATTCTGTCTTGGCTAGTTGGTGGTGCATCTTCCGTGAAATACTCTTGACCATCTTTCCTTCTTGTATGAAGCTTGTCTTTATTCCCCAAGCGTAGAATAACCTCACCTTCCTCCTAACTGCCATAATTCTTTAGCAATACCTTGTACTATGGTCATTTTATGTAGTACTTACCTCTTGTGTCCCTAAGCTCCTTAAAGTCATGATTTGTTTCTAATGTATCTTTTTGTGACTTACCTTCTCCTCCTCTACCCTGTTTATCCTCCTAGTGTAACACAGTTTCTACACCATTATGTTAAAGAAAAATGCCAAGAGCAGCTTCATTTGTTACAGATACTCTAAAGACTTTCATTTAAATTTTTAGTACTGGATTTTTGCTGCCTCTAAATTATTTTAGCTCCTATATTTTGCCATGTATAATGTGCACCCACTTTTTTGACCCAAACTTTCAGGAAAAAATTCTTTCATTTTAATTTTTTTATTCAGTTATTTATTTATATATTATGGTATAAGAAATTTTATGTAACAAATAATAACAAAACACAAGAACAGATACAAGGTATTTCAGGTACTAACCATGTATAATGCGTATCCTTATTTTTTCCTCAAAAATTTGGACCAAAAAAAATCATATTTTTCATTATACACGGCAAAATACAGTATTCTCTTTGCCTACCCCAAGACCTGTATACAACTGAGTTCTTTAAACTTTTTAGATTCCAGAATTAGGAGTCAGAAGGACGTAGAAATTAGGGGTAATTTTTTAAATGAAATTCTATTTTAATCTTTAAAATAATATACTTAAGCATATTAAAGGTATATTTTGAAGGCTGGCTTAATGAAACTAAGAAAGGAAGGCAATTCTATACATTGACACTTAAAAATGGCATCTAAAAATGTTTTCCTTTACATTCAAACATAATTGAATTCCCAGATAATCAAAATGACAAATCTTTATATTTAAATAATTTCTTATTAAAATAAGTGTCCAGACCCTGGCCAGGTAGCTTAGTTGGTTAGAACATTGTCCTGATATACCAAGGTTACAGGTTCAATCTCTGGTCAGGGCACATACAAGACGAAACCAATGAACGCATAAATAAGTGAAACAACAAATCTCTCTCTCCTCCCCCCTCCACTTTCTTTCCTTCCCTCCCTCCATTTCTTTTTCTAAGAACCAATTTCTTTAAAAAGTTTGTCCATAGGGCCTGGCACAAAGCAGCTGTTCAGTAAAGGTTTGCTGAATTAAAGTGCATCCTATACTCCTGGACCTTTCCAAATAACCTAGCATATAGTCTGTTCTTAATGATTCAAAGTCATCATCATGACCGTTATTATTAATCTGTGTACTAATAGTGTTCTGTGGTGGTTTTTGTTAATTAGACTGCCTCCAACATTCAGGCTTCCTCTCCCATTGGTAATTTGCTATATTTAATCTATAGGGAACTTGAAATCCAAGCTTAGTATCGATGTTATGTTAAGCTATAAAGTCCATAGTTCTGTTATTTGCGTTGACAAATTTAGCTCTTGCCTGAGGTCATCTTTTGTCCCCTCTTAAATCTGGATTCAAAGTTATGTTCCAGGGCTCGAAATTACTAGAAGCCTTACTGGATTTAGAGAGATGGGAAGGGAGTTTTGGTTCATAGTGTGCCTACTCTTTTCAAATGCTCTCTTCTCTTCATTCACAAGTGAAAGTAGTAGTGACAGAAAGAAAAAAAAAGGAATGATTATTTTTCAACTCCTTTAAACTTTATTTTGCTCTCATATCCAGATGATACATGAGCTACAGTCCATAGGAGAAAGCATTAGAAGGTCTGATTCTCATTCTAATTGTACTATTTCTACTCAACTCTTTCCTTTGACCTTTAGGGTCAGGTACCTCTTTTATAATAGTGGGATAATTATTCTGCCTACACTACAAGGTTATAACAAATTCAGAGTAATGTAATGCTCATGAAAACTTCTAAGACATCAAAGGTTCTTTATATGTGTGTTCTGTTTACTAGTTATACTTAAAATGTACCTGGTAAATATTGGTCTTTTAGTGAATGTAGTACTGTTATCCGTCTTAACATGACTTTTCACCTTAACAGCTTGTTTTATATATTTGTGTAGGCAAAGGCAGCTGGAAGATATCCTGGTTCTGGCCAAACAATTCCATGAGACAGCTGAGCCTATTTCTGACTTCTTATCTGTCACAGAGAAAAAGCTTGCTAACTCAGAACCTGTTGGCACTCAGACTGCCAAAATACAGCAGCAGATCATTCGGCACAAGGTAGGAAGAGTTACAGTAAATAAAAACGAAGAACTGGAATCAGAAATCCTGGAAATTAGAAAACTGCCTGCAACATGCCAGAAGATGTGTTTTCTGGGGTTTTTTAAAGTTTAAAACATGGTCAAATTACTTATTGAAGTAGTCACATCTTTGATAGGTATGGACTAATAGTAGGCTACCATCAGCAGGAGGTGGGGGGAAGGTTCTTGTGTTATTTTTACCCTTTAATAGGTAAACTTTTTGTATTATTATTTAATTTATTACATCACTTGTTATTCATTGTTTCATGTTTACTTTTCATTTATTTTGTTTCTGTTATTCATTGTTTCCATCTGGATTTCCAGGCCCTGGAGGAGGAAGTAGAAAGCCATGCAGCAGATGTGCACCAGGCAGTCAAAATTGGCCAGTCCCTCTCCTCCCTGACATGCTCTGCAGAACAGGGTGTGCTCTCAGAAAAGCTAGACTCATTGCAGGCCCGATACAGTGAGATTCAAGATCGGTGCTGTCGGAAAGCAGCCCTGCTTGAACAAGCACTGTTTAACGCGAGACTGTTTGGGGAGGATGAGGTGGAGGTGCTCAACTGGCTTGCTGAGGTTGAGGACAAGCTCAGTTCAGTGTTCGTAAAGGAGTACAGACAGGATGTCCTGCAGAAACAGCATGCTGACCACCTGGTATTCATGTTTTCCATTTTTTATTGGTTATGTTACTGGTTATTTTGTAATTTTGATTCACATTTCTCTTCATTTCTTTTTTATTCCTAACATTTCAACTTTATTTATGTGCATACTTATAGACTTGTTACTAAGAACTAATCTTTTCCCTGATGAGTCCATGGAAATACTTGTACTTAACAGACTGAATCAAAGATGATCCAGAGTGTAGTCAGGGACCGTCTCAATTCCAACCCAGGTTTTACATTATTAAGTAATGCATCACTCAGTTTCCATCTGAACAGAAGCTTTCATAAAACCAGATTACCTAAATAGTTCCCAGGGTTTGAGCATATAGCTATAACTTTTAAAAATATTTCTAGAATTTATATGCTCAAATTCCGGGGGTTCTGCATCATCTTAGAAGGAATAATTTGCATTTTCATTTCATCAAATGAAATTCATTAAATTCCATTTTATGAGATTTCTTTTGGGATGGTAAAAATAGGCAAAGCAGGGTAGTTCTTGTTGTTGTTTTTGGTAATCTAAATTTCTTCTCCTTCATTGACTTCAAATATTGCGGGGTTTTAACCAGGATTTAAATCTGCTTGTATCTTGCTGACTTTCTTCTTTTGAAATTTCAGTCTTACTCCTTGTTTTGGACATAGTAGACATTTTTGCTGAATTTTACTCTGCCTTCCTTGGGTTCAGGTTTGGTACCAATAAATTGGTAAAATGGATTTAATCCTAAAACTTCTCATCCAATACAAAGGAAACCTTGCCTATGAGTATCTGATTTAATTATTTTGAGTAATTAAAGGTGTAACCAAAGAGATAATGAAGGAATCAAATATCTGATGTTTAAACTGACATGGTATTCATCTCCTTACTTTAAATTTCATCTCTTAAAGGTCTCATTTCTTTTCCTTTGTCATGTCATAGTTTTAGGAATAATGGTATTCTTTTTTTTCAGGCTTTAAATGAAGAAATTGTTAATAGAAAGAAAAATGTAGATCAAGCTATTAAAAACGGTCAGGCTCTTCTAAAACAAACCACAGGTACTTTGAAAAGTGCATCTCTTAGCACCTCTATACATATACAGACAATCATGTGTCCACGGAAATAAGCACCCTACACTAGCCACTTCTCTTTGGATATAGAAGCGTAGTATTCACTGATTATATTACCATGCCTCCCTGCACACACACACACCCCCACCCCCAGCCAACAGCCTTGGTCCTGTTTCCCACTAAACCTTTTGAAAACCGAAAGACTGTTGTCTCACATCTGGTTATAGATGATGACTCCCCCTACCCTCCAATATGTTGAATGCCAGCATTCACTGAAAGGTTCTGGGAACATCTAGAAATACCTGTAGTTGAACTCAGATCTTAATAATCTGAGAAGTGGCTTCTTTCATTGATTAAAAGGCTTATTTTCCTCCTCCCTTAGAGTGGGATGCTAGGTGAAATTACTTTCTTAGGGTGAGAGCATCTATAAAATGTAAGCTCTGGTTTGAAGAAAGGGGGATTAAGGGACTACCTCAGCTCCAAAAGGGGACTCCCTCATGTTCTCTTAAAAATGAATAATTGTGAGCGGTCTCCCACAGGTGAAGAGGTTTTGCTCATCCAAGAGAAACTGGACGGAATAAAGACTCGCTATGCAGACATCACAGTCACTAGCTCCAAGGCCCTCAGAACTTTAGAACAGGCCCGGCAGCTGGCCACCAAGTTCCAGTCTACTTACGAGGAACTGACCGGGTGGCTGAGGGAGGTGGAGGAGGAGCTGGCAGCCAGTGGAGGACAGTCTCCCGCAGGGGAGCAAATACCCCAGTTTCAGCAAAGACAGAAGGTAAGCTGTCATTTCATACCGTAAAAGGAAAAAGTTTCCCTGTTAATCAGAATCCTTAAGTTTAAATTCTTAAGTTTCATCACTAACTCTCTCTACCTTATATCTAAACCAAAAATTTCTCCCTGCCTCCTTTCTTGTTTATTCATGGACAGTAAGATTTGACATAAAGACAGACCAATATAAAACCACTTGTTATGGTCTGGAGAAGAAAAAAGACTGAGTCTCAAATCCCTAGGAAGTTTGCTTTGTATATAACGTTTTAGAATTTGCTTTCATGATTCATTCTCTAAAGAGTACTTCATGTTATGTTTGATTCCCTGCAGGATCTAGTACAGTTCTGAATGTATAGAAGTAGGTACTTATTGAGTTAAATGCCAAAGGATGAAGCACTGTTTATCATTTCTACTGGAGTAAAGAAAAAAAAGAAACACTATTTGTTTTATGTAGAGACAGTCTGGCTCAAGAAGTCTTGCAGCCCTGACTGGTGTGGCTCAATGGATTTGGTGTTATCCTGCAAACTTAAAGGCCGGCAGTTCAATTCCCAGTCAGGGCACATGCCTGGATTGTATGCCAGGTTCCCAGTTAGGGGCATACAAGAGGCAGCTGATCGATGTTTCTTATGCACATTGATGTTTCTCTCCCTCTTTTTCCCTCCCTTCCCCTCACTCTAAAAATAAATAAAATCTTTTTTAAAATAGAGGAAGAAGTTTAGGCTAAACAGCGAAACCTCAAGTCAGGCTTAGACTGATTAAAAAAATATGTAAGACAATAAAAAAATAAGTAAAGGAAGGAGGTCAAAGCCCTGCTGGGATGTGTGGCAGAGATACCATTTTCCACCCACAGTAGCTGCTAATGTGCTTAATTTAGCAGGGTCTGGCCTGAAAACTTATTTTTCCTCCTTAGGAATTAAAGAAGGAGGTCATGGAGCACAGGCTGGTCTTGGACACAGTGAATGAGGTGAGCCGTGCTCTCTTAGAGCTGGTGCCCTGGAGAGCCAGAGAAGGGCTGGATAAACTTGTGTCTGATGCCAACGAGCAATACAAGCTGGTCAGTGACACTGTTGGACAAAGGGTGGATGAAATTGATGCTGCTATTCAGAGATCACAACAGGTAATGTTTATAAACACTTCTGCATTAATATTTTTGGCAATGGAGATATGTATGTGAGGAAAAAAACTATGACCCACATAAATATAGGCTCAGGAATAGGAAAAACAAGATCAAGGTAAATCCAATGCTACAAATTATTTCAGTGGTGGGAAGCGATTGGGTAAAGGTATGTGAGGATGGTTTTGATTTGACACAAAATACTTGACCCCTTTGAGCACAGAACCTGGGAAAGAGTTGGCAAGCCTTCTCCTTAACTAATGCCCTGCTAAGAGGCAGGTGGTGATGGGAGTTGATCATGTCTAGACCCAAAAGGCCCAAATGCTTATCACAATCTTACTTTGACATAATCAACTGTTTTAGTGTTAGATGGAAGAGGGGAAGGGACCAAGAACTATAATTACTATCAAATATGCCAACCAAAATAGCAGAGCCATCCAAAATAGAACCCTCCCAGTAAACACAGGTGTCATATTTCCCTCCATGTTTTTTCCTTCCTGCTTTCTTGAAAAAGTTTTTTGCTTTTCTTTGTAGCAGGATATGCACCTATTAATGTGCCATGTTGCAAAAAATAACATGACTCCTTGGGTTCATGGTGATAAATACTTTATGAACCACACAGAAGATTGCTCTGACTCCAAGTGCATTCCAGTTTGTCTTTATTGATATCTCTAACCTTGGCCGGATAATTGAGTATAAACTTTATCGTGCTTGGGAGTTCTCTTTTCTCTGTAAATATTAGTTTAGGTTTGCAGAGTCGAAGAGGAAGAAATGAAAGATGGAAGAACCCTGGTCAAACAACAGTCATGTAGAATATGTTCTTAGTTTTTCTGTTACTGCATAACTGCTTAAAGGTTTGGTATTCGCCTGCATTCTTAGGCGTCTTCAGCTAAGTGAGTACTTCCAAGTTAACTTGACTTAGCTGTCTGCTGCCATGTTTATATTTAAACATGAGTAAGACTACTGTTCAGTGTATGGGTAGGAAGAAGGACTGGCAGAGCACAGCCTTATAAAAACAGATTAGAAGTATATTTCTTTCTAAGAGTGTCAGTTTCCATTGTTTCTAGGTGTAGGACCACTTACTGGATTCTGTAACTTCTTTTTAATGAAGTTGAAACAGTATCAACTCATATTTGCTGACATAAGCAATTCTAAATTGTCTGCATTTTGATTTGAATTATAAGAAGGAAGACCCTGGGAATATATAATATGTTTATTTTTCTTCAATGTCTATTAGTATGAGCAAGCTGCTGATGCAGAACTGGCTTGGGTTGCTGAAACAAAACGGAAACTGATGGCCCTGGGTCCAATTCGCCTGGAACAGGACCAGACCACAGCTCAGCTGCAAGTACAGAAGGTAAGTGTAACACTGACGGGACAGTATCCATTGTGTCCCGAGTTACTATAATCACCTTAGCTTCAAGCAACCAGGAGAGAGTTTCCAACTACTATTCCAAGTCAAATGGAATGATGTTATGTCATGATGGTGGATAGAGATTAATGTTATAAATATTTGGTTAGGATGAAGAAGAGCTTTTTTGCTTTGTGAAAAGGGAAAAAATAGGCTCACTAATCCAGGAAAGAGTAATAATTTTCTGGATAATTTTCATGAGGGAAATATTTTTGTATACTATTAAAAAATAAGCATTGAAGATATGGGGATAGGCAAAGTGTCAAACTTGGTAAGAACAGTTTTTGGTGTGGTTTATTAAAGCAAAGAATTTTTCATAGGTGTGTCTGACTTTTCACTGACACAGGCATTGGATCATTTTACTTAACTATAGTTTGCTTTTCTCAAAGGCTTTCTCCATTGATATTATTCGACACAAAGATTCAATGGATGAACTCTTCAGTCATCGAGGTGAAATCTTTGGCACATGTGGAGAGGAGCAAAAAGCTGTATTACAGGTGAATTGCATTTATTTATTCATGTTATTCTTGTCTTGATTATGGTGAATTAGAAGTACAGTTGTGAAATTACAGTTTAAGGAGTTGGAGTTACAGCTTTCTTTCCTCCATTACTAATAGTGGTGTTAAAGACCTACTTGATGTTCTAGGGAATTCAGACTTCTAACCCTGTGTTCACAAATTTCTAAACAGCCATACTGTATACTGTGAAATATATTACAAATACATCTTCTTTAAACAGAGAAATTGCTTCTTATCCTCAGTCCATAATGAGTGACTTTGAGGTTATCTTTCAAAACTCTATGATAGATTTCTCAGAACCATCTGCAAATATTAATTTTTTTCTTCAAGTCCTTCTAAAAGATCATACCCATTTCTAAAAGGTTGGTCAAGAGTTAGTGTGTACACTCGTTTTGTTTTGTTTTTTAAATGAAGTGTAAAGGTAACCATTATTTTCTTAGAAACATTTCTAAGTTGACTACACTATTCATCCTAAACATACAGATCATCAATGCCAGATTAGTGGAGACTTTTTTCCCAATTACAGTTTATATTCAGTATTAGTTTGTATTAGTTTCTGGTGTACAGTATAGTGGTTAGACAGTCATACTTGACAAAAGTGTTCCCCTTGATAATTTCAGTACCCACCTGGCACCATACATAGTTATTACAGTGTTATTGACTGTATTTTCTATGCCGTATTTTACTTCCCCATAACTATTTTGTAGCTACCAATCTGTACTTCTCAGTCCCTTTACCTTTTTCGTCTAGTCCCCCAACTCCCCTCCCCTCTGGCAGCCGTCAGTCTATTTTCTGAATCTGAGTCTGTTTCTGTATTGTTTGCTTGTTTATATTGTTCTTTAGATTATACATATAAGTGAAATCATTTGGTGTTTGTCTTTCTCTGACTGACTTATGTCACTTAGTATAATACCCCCAGGTCCATCCATGCTGTTGCACATGGTAAGATTTCATTCCTTTTTATGACTGAGTCGTATTCCATTTGTGTATGTGTGCCACCACTTTGTTATCCACTCATCTGTTGGTGGGCACTTGGGTTGCTTCTTGTACATAATGCTACAATGAACATAGGGGTGCATATATTCTTTCAAATTAGGTGTGTATTGGGCTTCTTCAGGTAAAACCATATAAGTGGAATTGCTGGGTCATAAGACAGTTCCATTTTTTAATTTTTTGAGGAAGCTCTATACTGTTTGTGGAGACTTTTTTATCAGAGGAAAAAAGACAAGTGAAAACTTGATGAGGAAACACTCCATCATAGCCTGTTAGATGTTCAGTCTTAAACCGATCCATTATAATAGTGCTATATCTAAAGTTGTAAAAAGTTATTCACTAAAAGGTTGATTTTACTGTGTTGTGCTTCTGCTGTTTTACTGTATTTGAAATAACTTTCATATTTTAAAAATTATACAAACAATGCATGTGTGATAGGAAAAATTTTTAATTCCAATAAGTATAAAGAAAATAAAAATTGCTTGCAATCTTAATAGGTTAGTTCATATATTTTTTTTAACATTTTAGTATTTATTCCTTAAGACTTTTCTCTGTGTGTGTGTGTGTGTATATGTATGTGTACTCTTTCTGTTGTTCATAGGAAAAGACAGAGTCTCTAATACAGCAATATGAAGCCATTAGTCTGCTCAATTCGGAGCGCTATGCCCGCCTAGAACGGGCACAGGTCTTGGTGAACCAGTTTTGGGAAACTTACGAAGAGCTCAACCCGTGGATTGAGGAAACCCGGGCACTAATAGCACAATTACCTCCTCCAGCTATTGATCATGAGCAGCTCCGGCAACAGCAGGAGGAAATGAGGGTAAGGAGCATGCCAAGTTTTATTTAATTGCAGAACTAAATATGGGCTCCACAATTTATTCAAGTTCTGTAATATGAAATTCTTAATCAGTTAGAATTTCTTTGCACAAAAAAAAATGAATTATTTTGTTTGTCCTTTAATATGAATCAAGTAAAGAATACGTTTATGAAGATATCAGGAATTTGGGTACTGTAGAAATAAACAAAGAAATAAACATCAGGGGAATTTAACATCTTTCCAATGACAATGGGGTGTTGTTAGACTTGGGGTGTGGTTGGGTGGCTCTTTTCATTTGGTTAGACCCCAACCGGCGTGAGAGCCAGGAAGGAAAGTCAGAAAGCATTTCCTGTATTGTTGGTAAGATGAAAGGGAAATTTGTTAGGTGTATCAACAAGTGCTATGACCACTTTAAAGAGATACTTTTTTAATGTTTATTTTTTTTGGTTTATGGCTTGTGCTTATTCCTATATCTGTATTCCTGTAAATGGAAGGATATAAACCAGAAGTAGCCAGCAGTAAAGCCAGGGACTGGTTGGATTTCCAGAAATGTTGCTATTTGTAGCTTGTTCTGCTTAGTATCTCTCAGTCTGGGGGCAGGTGGTGGGGAGACAGATATTAAACCATGGAAATCACAGTTAGTACTTTGGAGTATTTATGAGTATAGGAGACGGTGGGATAAATTTGTATTGGAGAGGTAAGAGAGAGGATGTGGCCTGGGAAGGCTTCCTGGGTGATGGGATATCTGAACTGGCTTTTCACAACTAAGAGAATCGGGTAGCATCAGAGCCCAAGACTTAGGTGCTTTTTTTTTTCCCCTCAACAAATAATGAAACGCTGGGACTTACTGGTATTTAGTAATTCAGTTTGTTTTTCTCAAAGTTGCTATGATCGTTGATCAAAGTATTTAAGCAGATTAACTGATATAAAAATGTTTATTTTAATCTGTATTTCTTTATATAGCAACTAAGGGAATCCATTGCTGAACACAAACCTCATATTGATAAACTGCTAAAGATAGGCCCTCAGCTAAAGGAGTTAAACCCTGAAGAGGGTGAAATGGTGGAAGAAAAATACCAGAAAGCGGAAAACACATACGCCCAAATTAAAGAAGAGGTGCGCCAGCGGGCCCTGGCTCTGGATGAGGCTGTTTCCCAGTCGGCTCAGGTACGTGGCTGTCTTAGACTCATACAGCCCTCGGCTGCCCTGTAGTCTAAGCAGGAAGCTTTTGTGTCAGATTCCCTCCCATGCTCAGGAGTGTCTAGACCAGCATGCTGATGGTTCATTATCAGAGACTAGGAACCTTTGCTGATTTTTTATTGCAAGGATCATGGATATGCTGGCGCTACAAGGAGGGTAAACTGTGTCTTAGTTGGTACATACTGTCTGTTGATAGTTTCCTTGAAAACTTTATATTGTGATAATCCTTTAGCAGGGATAGTTCTGAATAAATTCACCTTGAAGCAACAAATACCTAAAGAAAAGTCAGATTCCTACTGGACCGGTTATTTTTGAGACTTAGAAGGCAGCACATTAGACCTCACCCAGGAGGCCACCAGCTAGCTCCTAGTTCAAAGAATGATGCTTGAGGGGAGAGAAGTTAGGAGCCAGAGAGAAATAATCCACCAGCAGTGGAGTTTAAAGCATGTAACTACATACTTTTCAACTAATATATTACTGTTAGTGGTACTTTTGTCATGTCTGGGTATTTTATTCCTATGTTTAGTCAATATTCTTGGTTAATATTTGTACTTACTCAAGTTTTCCCCCCCACCTTCCGTCCCATCTCTCACTCACATTGTGGAATGTGTTACTTTATGTTGTTGCTGCCTGCTCCTGTCTTCCCCACATCGTCACATTTCATTGTTGTGTTGACCGCGCCCACCATTACAGATTACAGAGGTAAGGTACCCACCCCCATTGGGATTAGGGTATTCTTATGAAGCTGAGAATTAAGGATTACCTATCAGAAAATTTCCCTTTACTTCAGTGGAATGAATTTTATCCATGCGGTTTATTACGCCAGTTTCATTTGGGGTGGAACCTAGAAGTGAGGGAGTGATGGGAAGTGATTTTTGTTAAAGAACTCCCACCATGTGATAAGACTTATTCTAATTAATGAATCCAGAGTTGGTTTTAGATAGCTTTGGGGGGAGGGAGGGCAAACTTATCTGTTTTGCTACTGTTTCTCCTCTCTCTGCTTCAGATTGTAAGTGAAATCTTACATTTATAGTCATGTTATTCAAAGTACCAAAACAGTGGACACATAATTGTTCTTTTAGAATAAGGTTAGATTTGACCTTCCTTAATTACCTTTCATCATGCCAACATTTTCCTCTCTCACTGTTACATATAGTAGTTATTAAATTGCATGCTATGATAATTTTAAACTCCAAGTCATTTAGCATACTGAGTTCCCCATCCATTTACATAATTGGTGGAGGGCATCTAACTTGTTGGTCTAATCTGTTGCATGCAACTATCATCTGAGATGTTGACACAGTGAGTCTCCCAGTTTCACAGTGTTGTCCCTTTCTCATCACATTTCTGGTATATTACTTAATATCTTCTTGATTCTTAAAATAAGTATTTATTTTCCTTTTCTGATGGGCCAGCTCTGGTGTACTATGCCTCAAACAGTTTCTTAGCCAAACCCAATAGCCATCAGGCTTGGTAGGCTATGTGCAGGTTATCCTAAACAGGAGTGGATTTATACCTTGGCCTTATTCCCTGACATTTCCCCCAGAAGTTTGATAAAGTATTGCTGTGATAGCTAATGGTCTGACATTTATTTAGTTCCACGATAAAATCGAGCCCATGTTGGAGACTCTGGAGAATCTTTCTTCTCGTCTGCGTATGCCACCACTGATCCCTGCTGAAGTCGACAAAATCAGAGAGTGCATCAGTGACAATAAGAGTGCCACTGTGGAGCTAGAAAAACTTCAGCCTTCCTTTGAGGCCCTGAAACGCCGTGGAGAAGAGCTCATTGGGAGATCTCAGGGAGCCGACAAGGACCTGGCTGCAAAAGGTGCTTGATGAATCTAATTATTTTTTAAGAGAACCAATAGAAAAAAATTTAGGCTGTGGTTATTTCCAGCATCTCACCAGATGTACTTCACTGAATGTGAAGACGGTCTGCAAGTAATGAGTATTCCAGAAAGCCATTTGGAAGTCATTTAGAATTCAGAACACATCTTCCTATTGAAACAAGGTTACAATTGGTAGTTAGATTCCCAGGCCAGGAAACAAATGCTCCTTTAACCCCTAATATGAGTGAACTGCAGTATCAATAGTGTGTAGAACATAACTACCTTTTATAACACTTTCCATGGGAAACAGCAAGTTCAACACAGAACATTGGAAATAGAGTTTTCATCTCAATCCCTTTATAAGTTAGGAGTTTTGTATCTGAGCAGTACCTTTATATTAGATGGCAATTCATTCCCAGATTACCTCTGTGATCTCTTCGTGCGGTAAATGTAGAAATAATGATAAAGCTAAGATATATATATATATGTATATATCAGTTCTTAGAACTTTTTGAAATATAATTTCAGTGAAAATGTGAGAATTAGATGGTGTTTCTGATGAGGCTGATCTCAAGTACTTAGAGAAGTCCTATTCATATCTCCTCTTTACCCCCTCAGAAATCCAGGACAAATTGGATCAAATGGTATTCTTCTGGGAAGACATCAAAGCTCGGGCTGAAGAGCGAGAAATTAAGTTCCTTGATGTCCTTGAACTAGCAGAGAAGTTTTGGTATGATATGGCAGCTCTCCTTACCACCATCAGAGACACCCAGGACATTGTCCATGACTTAGAAAGCCCAGGCATTGACCCATCCATCATCAAACAACAGGTTGAAGCTGCTGAGGTAAGAAAAAAACAAAACCCCCTCTCTTGGATTTTTGCCATCTAAAAAAGTGCTTTTTCCAAGTGGGTTGTGTTAACTGCTTAGCCAGGCCAAGTCCCACTAAGTTGTTTGTGTTTGTTTTTAACTTTAAGAGGATATTTTCCACTTGAAAAAAATCTGCTCATTATACCAGATTTCTTTCTTCATTATAAATACAAGTTTTACCACTTAGAGATTTATATAACTTCCACCAACTGTGATATAGAACAGTTCTGTCACACAAAACTGATTTTCTCATCAGTTTTAAACTTAATTCAAATTAATAGAAAATGCTTAGAAAATTGTTTTGCTTTCTTTTCTGAATTAAGTCCTCACTGTAGTGTACACTATTTTGTTTCTCAAGTAAATTTCTTTAGTGCAGAAAAATAGAAGGTAGAAAAGAAAATAAATTATAGATTCATCATCCAAAGGTAACAGTTGTTACATTGACATACCTTTTCCTAGCCTTTTAGGGGAGCCTAGTTTTTATTTTTACTAAATGCATTTGTCCCCATTTTGTCCACTTAGTATAAGCCCAGCTTATGTTGATATTCTGTCTCTTACGTCTTTCTTTTATTTCAGCCATTCTCTCTCTGCCCACCCCGTCCCTTTTCGGGTCTAGCAGAGAACCGACTTTGTTCAAGATTGTATAGCCTAGCGTTCCTATTATGCTAGGCTATCAGCTCTTAAATTTGTGACTTGTGCTGTATTATTTCCCTCTTGTTGATATGCTTCTCTGTAATAGACTTTGGGCTACAGATTATAATCTCCTTGGAGGTGGAAGGGATGAGCCTTTGGTAAATTATTGAAGCTCATTGGACCCCTCTCAGACTATTGTATACATATTTTTCTATATAGTTTATATGTATGTACATATGATTATATATAAATATATATTTGATACATATATTTTTGTACATATACATATGAAAAATAACCAGTCTGAAACTTCACTATTTAGATAAGTGGAAATATTAATAACATTGAAAGGTTTTTTGTGAAATTGACAAGTTCTGTTTAACATCTGCTATTGATGGGGGTATAATTGCATTTGCAAAGCTTGGAAAGTTCTGTTCTGCTTCTGTTTTGGTTTATATTCTGTTCATTTACATGTAGACTATTAAAGAAGAGACAGATGGTCTGCATGAGGAATTGGAATTTATTCGAATCCTTGGAGCAGATTTGATTTTTGCCTGTGGAGAAACTGAGAAGCCTGAAGTGAAGAAAAGCATTGATGAGGTGTGGAGAAACGGATGAGTCAGACAAAACATTAGTGGACTTGGGCTGAACAGGGGTATTAATTGAAGAATCTGATTGATTGTTTTCCTCTAGATGAATAATGCCTGGGAGAACTTAAACAAAACATGGAAAGAGAGGCTAGAAAAGCTTGAAGAAGCCATGCAAGCTGCTGTGCATTATCAGGACACTCTTCAGGTAAGCCATGGTGTGACCATCTTGGCCATACAGGGCCTGAGTCGTCATTCGTATTCAGAATCCAGCATAAGAGTGATCACCTTTATGGGACCGCAGCATTTTCAAGTCTAATAACCTCTTTTCTATATTTCTAGCCAAAGTTCCCCACTTCTAATGTGAAAAGTACTGACACCTGAATTTTTACTCTTCTTGATGTTTCGCATCATCATGTGTTTACCGTATTTATTCTCATGGTGGCTATACAGTGAAGCTGGCCTGACTGTGAAAGCCATTACTTGCTAGAAGTTCCACACCCAGGTTATCCTAAAGCACAGCGTGGCCCATTCGCTTCAGCACATCATGAGCTTGCTAGCCAGCCATGAGAAATAGTCGCTTTTATTCATATTTAGGTTTTCTAGGTCATAGTTTATTTTGGACACTGTCCCAATGTTTGCTTTGTTCTTAAACCCCCGTACTATTGGAATAAAGATCATTATTCCTTACCTATGCGTCCCCCCACCCAAAAACACAAACAGTACTTGGCATTTTGATTTGTCTCTCCAGACTCCTTATGTTTTTGTTTTTTTACTGCATATTTGTATTTTTATTTTAGGCTATGTTCGACTGGCTAGATAACACTGTAATTAAACTCTGCACCATGCCCCCTGTCGGCACCGACCTCAACACTGTTAAAGATCAGTTAAATGAAATGAAGGTTTGTATCTGGGAGTGGCTTTTAAAGAAGAATTGATTCTTTTTAGTTTTTAAAGACCTTATTTAATGTTAACATTAAGTATGTCTTTGATAGGAGTTCAAAGTGGAAGTTTACCAACAGCAAATTGAGATGGAGAAGCTTAATCACCAGGGTGAACTGATGTTGAAGAAAGCTACTGATGAAACAGACAGAGACATTATACGAGAACCGTTGACAGAACTCAAACACCTCTGGGAGAACCTGGGTGAAAAAATTGCCCACAGACAGGTAAGGCAAATGGTGGAGTACGTAAATGGACTACAGTATACTGTTTTCTTTTTTCCTAACAATCGTTCCCTTTATATCTTTTTCCGAGTAGCATAAGCTAGAAGGTGCTCTCTTGGCCCTTGGCCAATTCCAACATGCCTTAGAAGAACTAATGAGTTGGCTGATTCACACTGAAGAGCTGTTAAATGCTCAGAGACCAATAAGTGGAGATCCAAAAGTCATTGAAATTGAGCTCGCAAAGCACCATGTAAGTATTGTTGTTTTTCATCTCTAAGTCTACTGGTTTCAGACTAAATATTGCCACCAGAAGCCTTTCAATGTTATATGAACCTCAGAGAACCAGGTTTGATGTTACCTGTGATATAAAGTGTTATTTGACATTTTTTAGGTTCTGAAAAATGATGTTTTGGCCCATCAAGCCACTGTGGAAACAGTCAACAAAGCTGGCAATGAACTTCTTGAATCTAGTGCTGGAGATGATGCCAGCAGCTTAAGGAGTCGTTTGGAAACTATGAACCAATGCTGGGAGTCAGTGTTACAGAAAACAGAGGAGAGGGAGCAACAGCTTCAGTCAACGCTGCAGCAGGTATGTGTGTCGTCCAAGTTAGGCAGGTGGAGCTGTGCACATATTCAGGAAAAAGTCTAAGTCAAGGAAAGGAAAGCAATTTAGGGTAGAGCTCCCTGCGTCTTGTGAGGAAGGTCATTTCTGTGTTGGAACTTGTCTGGAAAGAACAGCTTTTGATTCAGTGGTTCTTCCATTTTGGACTAGTTTGTAACCCAGTCTATTTATTTACTATTCAAAGTAAGTAGATCTTTGCGAAACAAACCCCTTCACAGATTCAGTTATTTCTTAGATCAAATCAGGTCCCTCCATATTCATATTCAACAGTGCCTCCGTCAGTTAATTTATTAGTTATATGAGACATTTATAATACTGGGGTGGGCAAAAGTAGGTTTATGGTTGTTCATATGGAAATACAATGATTAATAAGTAATAATACAACAATAAACTGTTTCATGTGCTCACAACAGCATGTTGCAGTGTGGTCTGAAGGATTCTGCTGGATTCTAAAAATAAGTATGTCGGCCCCATGCCAATCCAGCAACAGGAACAGCTCTGCCTGAGAGCAACCCAAAGTTCCTCCCTCCAGATAGATTCTTCCCATGGTTATTCGGAAAGTTTACTTTTGAAGCAAGGATTGACTACTGACCTCACTAATGTGTCTGTTCTCAAAAGGCCCAAGGTTTCCACAGTGAAATTGAAGATTTCCTCTTGGAACTGACCAGAATGGAGACCCAACTATCTGCATCTAAGCCCACAGGAGGACTTCCTGAAACTGCTAGAGAACAGCTTGACACACATATGGTAATAGAGATGTCCTGAAATTGAGCATAAGCATCCCCTGTTCAGGAGGCTCCCTGAATACACAGATATGTACCCGGGAGTCTACAAAGTAGTGCCTTTTTACTGACAGCTTAGTTGCAACTTTGAGGATTGCTGAGATTATATATAACGGTATATGTGTAAAAGCCTATATACATATTTATACATATGGCCTTTTAATACCCTGCCACAGGCAGCAGTAGTGATGAGGGAATCAACTGGAGATAACGTTGATGAGCTGGCTGATTTTGAATTGGTCAATTCAGTGGACACAAAAATATTAACTTGGTGAGAGCATCAAGAAGACAAATATATAACACAGATGTGGTTGTGTTTAAGAAAAAGACTACTTTTGTGGGATTTAGAGAAACCCGATAGATAGTAATAGTATTTCAAGAAAATGGCTGAGAACTAAAGGCATAATTTCTAGGCACTTATTCAAGAAAAGGAAATAAAGTGGTCTCTTTTAGGTTGCTTACAGAGCTGTTCTTGCCATAGTAGTTGGCTGTGTCCCCGACAAATTGGGTCCTGGTCTGTTCCCACAAATCTCTGATCCTTAAAAATAATTCCGTTTACTTGGTGACAAAATTATTTTAATATTGAACAAGAATGGTGGGTTTCAGTCCCATAGTTGATCAGTAGTTGAACTGAATCCAAAAGGGTTTTAATCGAGGTGAGACTTTCCTATACTTTTCCAAACTGTGCTTGTAAATCTGTGTGTGGGTGTCTTTCATGAAATTGGCATTATTAATATTTTTCCTACCTTTTCTTGCAGGAACTCTATTCCCAACTCAAAGCCAAGGAAGAGACTTACAACCAGCTGCTTGACAAGGGCAGGCTCATGCTTCTGAGCCGTGACGATTCTGGGTCCAGCTCAAAGACAGAACAGAGCGTGGCACTCCTGGAACAGAAGTGGCGTGTGGTCAGCAGTAAGATGGAGGAAAGAAAGGTACTGCCACATAGTGCAGGGTGTAATTATGTGCGTGGCATACTTGTGGGATCTGAGGAGTATGTGTGGCCACGGAATGTATTTACCACCTGTTTCTGTGAGGAAGTTGCAGAACTGATGTCCTCAGCATTGCCTTGATACTAATTACCTTTTCTGCCATTAATTTTCTGTTTTCCATCCATGTCAAGCTGCATTGAAGCTACTTAGTTTCTACCAGTATATGCTTTTATTATTCACTCCTTTTCTTTATCTACCAGTTAAGACATTACTGCCTGATACTGCTTTGTGGAGGACCCTATATCCATTATTAATCAAATTTATATTCCTACTTAAAAACAAGGTTATGTTGGAGTTTGGTGACTTGGGATTGGCAAGGTGGGGGCAGATCATGCAGGGAGTATGACAGCTAATGCTGTGCCACACAAGGGTTCTAGTGTAAGTACACTATGCAAAAAATTGAACTAAAAATCAAGAGAGAAGTAAATTACATGGCCCCAACCACTCTTCCTCAAAGATCAGATTCTCTTCAAAAGTGATTAGGAATCAAGGCCCCAAACCACTGGTTTTTATGAGTACTGAGGTTCAGAGGATATCTCTGCACAGAGTTTCTGTGCTGGGCAGATCAAATAAAATGTGTGCTTAAACCTATTGACCACATCCATTCAACAGATAATAATTAAGCATGTATGTACCAGCACTGTGCTAGGTATATAGTGGAAAATATAAAGGCATGGATCCTATCAAATTTAATGGGCAGAGGACATAAAATAAATATTTACCCATAATTGAACATTTTAAAGAAGGATTAATTTTCTGGAATTCTTCTAATGTGGGATCTAGTAATTTTGTTGCACAGAGAATGGCCAGAGAACCTGAGGGTATTGCCGTGTTCTAATTCTTGGACAGCCTGTTTCCTATAATTCCTGCAGAATGCAGAACTAAGTCTGGTTAAAGTAACTGAGGCAGATTCTGGCTCATAATCAAGAAATTTCTAGAGTGTTTTCCCAGCAGTGGAGCAGGTTGCCGCAAATATTTAACCTATCATCAATGGAGTTGGTCGAGCAAAGGCTAGTTGTCAAGGATGGTTATTTCTGATTTTACAAGAGCATTACATTTCAGGATCACTAAAATCATTTATTAAGTGTGATATATTAAAGAATGTATCACCTGGCTGGTGTGGCTCAGTGGATTGAGCACCAGTCTGCAAACCAAGGGTCACCAGTTCAATCCCCAGTCAGGGCACATGCCTGGGTTGCAGGCCAGGTCCCCAGTAGGGGATGCGCATGAGGCAAAAACACACCGATGTTTCTCTCCCTCTCTGTCTCCTTCCCTTCCCTTCTCTCTGGAAATAAATAAAGTCTAAAAAAAAAATAAAAATATATCAGTAAAACAATGTGGGAGATTTCCTGCCATGCAGGAACTTGGCAGTATAATAATTTGTACACATTTCTTACATTTTATGTAGATTTTATTTTTCTACTTGCTTTATCTAGATTGGGCCTGTACATTTTTGTAACATTCATTATAGTGGGTTTTTGGGTTACAAAAGTAACCTAAATATCTGTGAATATTTTCAATGTATTCATTTGTAACACTCTGTCAGTGTTCTACTTTGCCTGCCTAGTACCTGGGCCAGGGACAGAGGCCATTGCCTACGCGTTGAGGGCACAGGTCTCTGCGGATGGACCTTGTGGACTGTGCAGCTGAGGCGTGTGTACTCGTGGACAGCTGCACATGTCCTGACTGAACGAACCATTGTTTTTTTGTCACCTGATTTATATCAAAAGCATCTAAGAATTTACATCTAGGGTTGTCAGGTTTTTGCTTAGAATATCATGGCTTTCATTATCTTTGCTTGTGGCATAAGTTTCAGACTCAGACATTTTTAGGTGCCATATTTTCCTGAAAACATTTAAACAGAGGCACTGCAGTGAGCATCATCTTTAAAGTGTTTTTCATTGGTTGTTTTTTGCCACAAAAAGTACGTTAAAGGAAAACGAGACTTTGCCCAAAGCAGGTTGAAGATCTGACACTGCCACCACTAAGCTGTTCACTTACATTGTGACTGGTTTTACTCGTGTTCTTTAATGTCCCAGGAAGGGGGAATAGCAGAGAAGGCAGCTCTGCTGTAAATTGTGCTCTTTCCTTTTTCATATATGGTTGTTTCAGACACTAACATTAAAATGTCCCCTTCTTTGCAAACAAGGCATGTTTGGAGGTTGGTTAAATGAGGCTTCCTTTTTAGAGATCATTTCCTTTGGTGTACAATTCATGCCTTTGTTCTTGAAGCTATAATTCCTTAATTTGGCACTTTTTCTTTTTGTGTTTTAATTAAAATTCAGTCAAAGCTGGAAGAAGCCCTCAGCCTGGCAACAGAATTCCAAAATTCCCTGCAAGAATTTATCAATTGGCTCACACTAGCAGAGCAGAATTTAAACATCGCTTCTCCTCCCAGCCTGATTCTAAACACTGTCCTTTCCCAGATAGAGGAGCACAAGGTAACTATGACACTATGATGTGACCTTCCTTTTGAAAGGACTAGTTGAGATGCTACGTTGTCTTATCTTTAGTTTAAAAACAACAATATTTTCCCCCCAGGTTTTTGCTAATGAAGTAAATGCTCATCGAGACCAGATCATTGAGCTGGATCAAACCGGGAATCAGTTAAAGTTCCTTAGCCAAAAACAGGATGTTGTTCTGATCAAGAATTTGTTGGTTAGTGTCCAGTCTCGATGGGAGAAGGTTGTCCAGCGATCTGTCGAAAGAGGGCGATCCCTAGACGATGCCAGGAAGAGGGCAAAACAAGTAAGTTACAAAAGAAAGATACTACTTTACTGAACACTTGGGATTGAGTCTCTGGGTTGGTTCACATAAAAGTGTTGTATAGTTTACCTGTTCTTGCCCATTATAACTTATTTCTTATATAATTATAGTTCCATGAAGCTTGGAAAAAACTGATTGACTGGCTAGAAGATGCAGAGAGTCACCTGGACTCAGAGCTGGAGATATCCAATGACCCAGACAAAATTAAACTTCAGCTCTCTAAGCATAAGGTAAAGCAGTTTGTTGCTCTTAGGTCCTGAGCTTGGTATTCACTGAAGATCGTATCTGGGTAAAAAAGTCAAGATGAGTAAGCCAGCATTTTATTTTATATCTAGACAGTGTCTAACCATGACAATTTCTCATTTAAATAACCATTCAAACAAAGCGATTGTGGCAGTAAACCAGTTAAAAACTGTACGCTTTGGAAATTCTGGGCTTTTAGAAATATGCACTTCTGTATATGACAAACGAAAACTTAAACTTTTTAAAGGACCTTAAGCATAAACTCTTTATTAGTTTTGGTTCAAAAAATAGTCACAAACCATATTGTATCTAATTACCAACCTGGAAACACAAAAATTTTTCTTTGTTCCAAACCAAGGTGTCATCTCACAGGATTTTTTTGTGTTGTGGTTTTGTTTTTGTTTTTGTTTTTTCTTTTCTTTTTGGGAACAGGAATTTCAGAAAACTCTTGGTGGCAAACAGCCTGTTTATGATACCACAATTAGAACTGGGAGAGCCCTGAAAGAAAAGACTTTGCTCTCTGATGACACTCAGAAACTTGACAACTTACTGGGAGAAGTCAGAGACAAATGGGATACTGTGTGTGGCAAGTCTGTGGAGAGGTGAGTGTGAATGTCCCTTAATGGGTCTGTATGTTACTCCAAAACTACCTAAGAGACTCTTACTGGATTCCATAAAATGGTAATAAAGTTTATGCATCGGTAGCAGGTTTAATAGCATTTCAGTATCTCCAGTTAGTTTAGTGAGTTATGAAAATTTTGAGTAAAATGTATTAAAAGTCTCTCATTTTAAACTTGAACCGAACTGTATTAGAAAGAGAGAAGCCCACAGTGGTGGATCAGTAACTCTAAATACAGTGGTACTTCAGTACTCGTTAATTTGTTCCAGAACTCGTGATGAGTGCTGAAACCAACAAGTACCAAACAATGAGGCATTTTTCTCTTTTAGGGCAGCGTTGTGACTCATAAAAGTTCTAGCAAGTGCAACAAGTTCTGAGCAAGTGCTGAAACATTTTTCTGTTCCATCAAAATGAGACGAGTATAGGGTTTGATGATTTCTGACGCTGATGAGTACCGAGATATGACTCTATTTGTAATTTACCAACTTGTAATACTACCACTAGCTGTCTCACTGAGCTCTCTCGTGTGTTAGACACTATGCAAAGCCTCTACATGTGTTACCTCATGTAACCATCATGATATCTGACCTGTACTGAGCAATAGCCACTGAGTATGTGCATAACAGTACCTACTAATCGTGTAATCCCCCTAACAACCACTGAGGTGGGTACAGTTATTGACGTCTTACAGATGAGGAAACCATCATTGAGGCTTCTTAACTCCGCCATGGTCACTCAGCTACTAAGCAGCAGAGCTGGGATTTAAAACTATTTTGTTTGGTTCTAAAAGCTGTACTTTTATTCACTCATACCCACTATGCCATACTCAGTATTACAATATCTCTTACATAATTTATACTCCCAAATTTTTGGTGAGAAAACCGAGGTTCAAAGAGGGACCTCACAGCTGGTACAGAGACAGAGTTGAACCCTGACTCCAGGCCATTGCCAAAACCATCATCCTGTACTGGAGTGGGGTACAGTGAAGTGAACACAGACAGACCTTGGTTCTTAGGGTATGTCCATGTGTCTACCCACCCAACTTTAAGATGCAAGAAGGGCCTCTATACCTGTCTCCCATATATGATTAATTCATTTTAAAGAGGAGTTTGATTTAAAATGTCTAGGCATCTCTCCTAGTCACTTTTTACTGCACTTCTACCATTCCAACTTGGAGGGACCTCCTATATAAAGTTCAAGCAGTATTTCCTTTCAGCAGTCAGAATTGTTCAGCAGATCATTCATAAATAATAATACATTAAAACAGCGAGATTTGTGTACTTTTTTCAGGCAACACAAGTTGGAGGAGGCCCTGCTGTTTTCAGGCCAGTTCATGGACGCTTTGCAGGCCTTGGTTGACTGGTTGTACAAGGTGGAGCCACAGTTGGCTGAGGACCAGCCTGTGCACGGGGACCTCGACCTTGTCATGAATCTCATGGATGCCCATAAGGTGAGCTCTGGGCTGCATGTAGGGCAGAGCCATGGGCACACAAAGGTGTGCCTTCTGCTCTTGCTAACTTCTGGGGGAGAAAGGAAATATGAAATAGCCTGGATCTCTGCTTGTCAGCAGGGCAGTGCCTTGCTCTGCAAGTTTAAACAAACTGTGGCTGGGATTCTGCATCAGTCCCAAAGAATTTACCAAAATTGGTTAGATTCAGATTTGGCAATGTGTAAACTTCACGTTGAGGTTCCCCTGCCCCCTTCCTGTTTGTATCTCTTAGTTGGGTCACAAAATGAATCTAAATTCAGGAGCACCTCAGACATCTATTTCCACTGACTTCTTATATGAAAATGAGTGGGTTTTTTTTTTTACCACTTCTGAACCTAACAAACCCAGAACCACGTACACCAATATTTAATATAACCTATACCTGTCATGTTGAACTGCATAATGTCTTCAGACTTTAACACAAAGTATTCAATTTACCCTGAAATTACATTATTATGTGCATGACATATGTGTTCTTATTTGATTCCCACAATTCTGGAAATGTTAGTATAACAGTACTCCCATTTTATAGATCAGGAAACTGAGACTATAGCTAAGCAACTTACCCAAAGTCACACTGCTCATATTTTAGAGCCACCGTTTCTGGTTTTTTTCCCATGCATCATTCTGCCTCTCTCCGTGCATAAAAGATGCATGACTGGAACCTACCAAGGAACGTTGAACTAAATGATGATTTTCACTGTGGTTTTGCTTCTTGTATTCAAAACATTTCTCAAACTAATTTTTCTGTTTTCTAGGTTTTCCAAAAGGAGCTGGGAAAGCGAACAGGAACTGTTCAGGTTCTGAAGCGGTCAGGCCGGGAGCTGATTGAGAATAGTCGTGATGACACCACGTGGATTAAAGGGCAGCTCCAGGAGCTGAGCACTCGCTGGGACACTGTGTGTAAACTCTCCGTCTCCAAACAAAGCCGACTTGAGCAGGCCTTAAAACAGGTCAGAGATGTTTGCTGGGACAACCCCGGGGGTGGGTCCGAGCAGATTTATTCTAGCTTCTTTATCAGGATGAACTCCAGCCAGTCTCAATGAATATAATGTCAAATATTGATATTCTGAATATTTTACAGGATTTTAATACTGATTCGTATTAGAGAAATAGTAAGTTCAGTTCACTTTCAAAGACTACAAATGAAAGATAACATTCGTGGGACTGTGATAGGACCATCAGATTCCTGTGATTCACTAAGGAGTTTAGGCCTAGACCCTTTCCTAGGCACTCCCCAGTGTCCCTTTCCTAGGCACTCCCCAGTGTCCAGGATGTTGGCTGCAGAGACGTTCAATCTTTTGTACTTGACTCTTTCAGGCGGAAGAGTTTCGGGACACAGTCCACATGCTTTTGGAGTGGCTTTCTGAAGCAGAGCAAACACTTCGCTTTCGTGGAGCACTTCCTGATGACACAGAGTCCCTGCAGTCTCTCATTGACACCCATAAGGTAATCTAGCCCTAGGGCACAGTGACCCATGCCACCTAACCACGGTGGGGGCTACCCTGCCACCAAAGGAAAGCTGTTTCAGCTTGTAAACTTAAGACCTTATATACAAAGGAGCAGAACCAGGAGCCCAGCTTGTTATTTATTTAGCAGGAATGATGGGAGTGACTGGCAGTTTTTGTGACGTCTTAAAGACTGTTCATTCTTTTGTTTTTACAAGCATAATACATATTGGTTCTAAATAAGTCAGATGTCATGATATTATATAAAGAAAAACATGGACTATTCCTACTTCTGTAGTCCTCACCTGCACATGGCTTTATTTCACTTTCCTCTTTGTCACTTGCTTCAGGCCCTGATCAGCTCCTCCAGAATCTCTTAACCAAACTACACAGTGTGCACTATCTGGGGGCTCAGTGTGACTGTCGTAATGAGATGGGAAACGTTTCCTATTTTAATCTCTGAGTTACCCACTGGGAGATTATAATCTTGATTTTGTTATTGTATTCTGTTTTAGGTTCTTTTTTATTATTATTATTAAATAGTAGTGTTTTATCACTGTTTTTGTCTGAGACTGTTTACACACATGGGAGTGAATAAAAACGACTTTTTTTTTTTTTTAAGATTTTATTTATTTTATTTTTAGACAGGGGGAAAGAGAGGGAGAGGAGAGAAATGTAATGTGTGGCTACGTCTCACGTGTCCCCTACTGGGGACCTGGCCCACAACCCAGGCGTGTGCCCTGACTGGGAATCAGACCAGTTTGATTCACAGGCCAACACTCAATCCACTGAGCTACACCAACCAGGCAAAACAGGACTTTTTAAAAAGAGAGAACCTAATTCAGAATGGGAAAATAGGCATGCTCAGTTTGGGAAAAGGGGCGTACCTCGGTGTTCCTAGTCCTTGTCATCTGTAGCAGTAAAAAGTCATTCCCGTGTGAACTCCTCACCTTCTCACATCTTTTAGAACTGGGAAGAAAATGCCAGAGACTCCTAATAGACCACTAGAGGCATTTAGAGGTCTATGTCAATGAATACATGAAGGAAAAAAATACACTGAAATTTTTCCCCGCCTCACAGTATAAACTAACAGTGCTATTGCATAGTTTTTTGTTTTTGTTTTTCTTAAGTTTTTGTTTTCCAATCTTTTTTATTTAGGAATTCATGAAGAAAGTGGAAGAAAAACGAGTGGATGTGAATGCAGCAGTGACAATGGGAGAAGTCATCCTGGCTGTCTGCCACCCAGACTGCGTCACCACCATCAAACACTGGATCACCATCATCCGTGCTCGCTTCGAGGAGGTAGGTTTCTGGCTTTAAAGTAAGACTACATGTTCCTGGTAAAATGAGTTTACAGCAATTAAATACAACAGAGCTCCTCCCACAAGAAATTTTTCACTCACTGGAAATATCTCCACAAGATTAAGTTAGCATTTTAGTAATGACTGCTTTCTTGGCAGCGTGCTACAATCTGGAAGACGAGTGCTAAGCAGTGATGTGTTAGCCGATGACCCCCAGTCGGCATATTGTGTATTCCTCCTCCTCCCTCAGAAGTCCTGTGTTTAACAGGACGTACTAGATTGCTTTCAGAAGAACTGACTTCTCCTGCCAGCTCTTAACCCAGCTCTGTCACTGGAGCAAGAGCTAAGCCTCTTAACTGTTTCGGTGGCCTTTACCCTAGAGTCCTTGTTAGGATCACATAAAAAAGGACTTTGAAAACAGAGGGATTTGCTTGACTGAAAGAGGCCATGATTTCTCTCCGCCAGGTCCTGACGTGGGCTAAACAGCACCAACAGCGTCTTGAAACAGCTCTGTCAGAACTGGTGGCTAACGCTGAGCTTTTGGAAGAACTTCTGGCATGGATCCAATGGGCTGAAACCACCCTTATGCAGCGTGATCAGGAACCAATCCCTCAGAACATTGACCGGGTTAAAGCCCTTATCGCTGAGCATCAGGTTATTTTAATTGCATCATGTGGTCACTTGTATTTCTTGAGTTGCTCATGGAGCCCTTTCCTTTGCCCTGTGTATCCTATTTAAATCACTGCTTCACGTATTTCTACAGATTTAGTAGCTTAGAACATCACAGACATATCTCACACTTTCTGTGGGGCCAGGAGTCTGGGCATGAGTTTGCTGGGTCCTCTTCATAGGGTCTTATAGGACTGAAATTAAGTTAGCTAGCCAGCACAGCAGTTCTCATTCAGGCGTATTCAAGTTGTTGGCAAAATTCATTTCCTGTGGTTGTAGGACTGAGGTCTCTGTCTTCATTTTCTTTCTTTTTTAATTAAATTTATTATGGTGACATTGGTTAATAGAACTCTACAGGTTCGAGTGTACAGCTCTGTACTATATCATCTGTATATTGTATTGTGTGTCACCCAAAACCAAGTTCAAAACCAAGTTTACTTCTATCACCATTTATTCCCCCTTTACCCTCTTCTACCTGCCCCCACAACCCCTTTCCCTCTGGTAATCACCATACTGTTGTCTGTATCTATGAGTTTATTTTTATTTTGTTTTGTTTTTTGCATAATCCCTTTACCTGTTTCACCCAGCTCCCTTCCATTTTCCTTTCTTTTTTTTTCAATCCTCACCTGAGGATATGTTTTGATTTGAGAGAGAAGAAGGGAGAGAGAGAAAAAGAAACACCTATGTAAGAAAGAAACATGAATTGGTTGCCTCTTGTACACACCTTAACTGGGAATTGAACCCACAACCTTTTTGGTGTATATGACGATGCTCCAACCAAGCTACCCAGCCAGGGCCCCCCTTTCATTTCCTTGTTGTCAACTAGGAGTTGCCGTCAGCACCCAGGTCTTAGCTACACATGTTACAGAACAGACAATTCATCCACCTGCTGCTAAGTGCTATCCTAGGTCTTCCTTTGGCACCAAGGATGGCACTCATTTCTCTAACTTCACGGTTTTCCTCACTTATCAGTGAGCTCCTTGAATTGAAAGCCTGTATCTTACTCTTCCAGGCCTCCAGCACCTGGTCAACTACTTTGCTCAATTGTGTTTCTTGAAATGAGTGAGACAGTGTACAGCGGCATCTGCCTATCAGTTGGTCTGTCATGGACTTGGCCTTTGTTAGTAAGAAGTCTCCTGGTTTCATCTTAGTCCAAGAAAATGCTCAACTCTTTTTTTTTTTTCTCTTGTTTGTATTTAACAGATATTTATGGAAGAAATGACTCGAAAACAGCCTGACATGGACCGGGTCACGAAGACATACAAAAGGAAAAATATAGAGCCTACCCACGGGCCTTTCATCGATAAATCCCGCAGTGGCAGCAGTATGTTTCCAACCATGATGTTAGGATGCTTCAGTCCTGCTCGTTGCAAATGAGCACTTTCCAAATACCTATCAAAAAATGTCCTTTTCATTTTCAAAAACTATTGGCTTTGAACTAAATTCTTTTTTGAAACTTACTTTTTTCCCTAACCCTGACATGCAGTAATTAGACCCCATTTTTTTTGGATTGGTATGAAATATTAAAATAGTTCAGCAAATTTGTTTTGCTATGGCCTTGCCAGTGTTTTGACATTGGTGCTAGCCGTTTACATTTGGTTTACACTAATTTAATCATAAACTAAATGAGCTTCTCTAGAACCATTGCTGTTTTAGTTGATTTGAGATTTCCTCAGTTCACTATGGTAGGACAGAATTGACTGAAAAATATGAGACAAGTACCTATAGGCTCAGAGAGAATCAGTTTTGAAATTAATATGTTTTTGTATCTTAGAATTGCCAGGTTCTATGTTTCTTTTCTGTTACCGATTGGATATCATTATAAAGATCTCTTAAGTTCATATATGTGACAGTGTTTCTCTGTTTGTGAACTGACAAAACCGGCTTTTCTAATCTTGTGGTTTTTTCCTTTTAGGGAAGTCCTTGAGTCAGCCCACACCTCCTCCCATGCCAGTCCTCTCACAGTCTGAAGCAAAAAACCCACGAATCAACCAGCTCTCTGCCCGCTGGCAGCAGGTGTGGCTGTTAGCGCTAGAGCGTCAGCGGAAGCTAAATGATGCCTTGGACAGACTGGAGGAGGTAAGGCCTTGCCAAGCAGCCATCCCTGGAGGGAGGTGACTTTTATTAAAGACAGCCCTTCTGAGGCCCTCTAAATATGACCAATGTGCCTTGACCTACTTCAGAAGTAAAAACAGACCAGTTTGAGCCAGTACTCTGTCCCTCAGGCTCCCTAGGAGAAAAGACACACATGCACCCTGGGTGGTGCGGCTCAGTGGATTGAGTGCCAGCCTGTGAACCGAAAAGTCGCAGGTTTGATTCCCAGTCAGAGCACGTGCCTGGGTTGTGGGCCAGGTTCCCAGTTGGGGGCGTGCAAGAGGCAACTAGTCAGCACATCTCTCGCACACTGATGTTTCTCTTCCTCTCTTTCTCCCTCCCTTCCCCTCTCACTAAAAAAAAAAAATTAAAAAATCTAAAAATATACATATATGAGAGATTGGGGGTTTCGGGGAGACACATGTGTGAGTAAACCACTCACAACAGAGTAGACCGGAAAACAAGCAATCAGCCAGCCCCTGCGAGTCTATGACCTGGCCCTCAGCACCTGGCTGTGATCAAGAATCAGGAGTTTGACTGCAGAATTACCTCCAGGGGTGTAGCTTATCATAAAAATGACAATTATTGAATCTTTTAAGTAAAAATATAATCATTTATGAAATAAGAGTAATTTTTTAAAGATTTTATTCATTTTTGTAGTGGAAAGAAGGGAGAAAGAGAGGGAAAGAAACATCGATTGGTTGCCTCTCGTATGCACCCCAACCAAGTGACCAAACCCATAGCCCAGGCATGTGCCCTGCCCGGAAATCGAACCAGTGACCTTTCAGTTGGCAGGACAATACCCAACCAACTGAGCCATACCAGTCAGGGCAAGAGTAATTTTTTATTATCTTTTATCTTTGTTTGCTATTCTGTTATTCTTCTAGATTATGAAAAGCAAGTCTGTTTTGAGGTATCAACACCAGTCTAAAAAATATAGTACCACACTTTCTAGTTTTCAAAATAAACCTCTAATATCATCTGTATTTTTTTTTTTATTTGTGCATATCAAAGCAGGTATGCCCAGAAGTGAGTGTTCTGTGTTTTTTGTTGTTATTTTTGTGGTAGGTCAGTTGAGCTTTAAGCATATTTGGCTTTGGGCTTTTTCTTTTTCCCCCGTTCCTTCCAGCTTTGACATTTGAAAGACCGGGGGAAAACTGCTCTACTGTTTAAGTCATTCTGTGTCAGTATCACTAACATAGCTAAACGTCACCTTGCCCACTCCATGGGCCTGCTGTTGTCTCTCAGAGCCAAATGTTTAGCATGGAAGTCAGGCAGGCAGTTTGCCCCCACTGATGACATTCCAAAGAAACATGCTTCTGGGCAAGGTTGGATTCTTAATGCTTCCAGCCAGAACTCAAATTATCTCATCTCAGAAAACAGAGAGAAATGTGAGCCTCCTGACATGGGCCCCTGTGTGATCATAGTTTCTTTCAAAAATCGCTCGAGTGAGGAGTGCTAATAAGCACTTCTCTTCCAGGGTAGGCATTCATTCCCTTAACGTCTAAGAGGGTGATCCTTTGAAAGGGGGCAAAGGGAAAGCAAGACTGGCTGTCCCCATTCTTGTTCTCCTTGCACTGCATCTCCCATGGTGGTTATTCAGTCACTTTCTTTTGCTGCTCCATTACGCCACAGCTCGTGTAAGTAATCATGGCTTTACGTGAAGGAGCCAGATGGTGCCTTCACAAAAGAGACAACACAGATATCATTGTCGGTGCCCCTCCAGAAGGCCTGCATGGCTTTACTGAGTGTCTGAAAGCTCTGGTGTTCTCTGGGCAGGTTTAGCGGCCAAAATATAGGTCTTGTTAACACTTCTGTTTTCTGTCTAGTTGAAGGAATTTGCCAACTTTGACTTTGATGTCTGGAGGAAAAAGTATATGCGTTGGATGAATCACAAAAAGTCACGGGTTATGGATTTCTTCCGGCGAATTGACAAGGACCAGGACGGGAAGATAACACGTCAAGAATTTATCGATGGCATTCTAGCATCCAGTGAGTCCAGTTATAATTCCAATCACCATCACACCTGGATCCCTGACTATGTTGAAGCAGACGATAATATGGCTAAACAGTCTTTCTGAAGTTAAAGCTATAGTCTTAGGGGAGAAATGTAACTGCTTACTAAAATGATCTATCATTTTCATGGAGAAAAGAACCTCATTTTTCCGGGAATAAAAAAGCAGGTCTTCTTTGACACATTGTGGCAAGGAAAACATGTTTGAGGTATAGATAAGGAACTACTGTGAGTGATAAGATTCTAAGCAAAATGTTTGAAAAAATAAGTTTTTCATTACATCAGTTTCTGACATCTATATAACATCTGACAAAATATATGATCTCATTTATTTTTAATAAATGAGGCATAAGTAGTTTAGTGGGTTTTTTTAAGATTTTATTTATTTTTAGAGAGAGACTTTGAAAGGAGGGAAAAAGGGAAAGAAACATCAGTGTGTGGTTGCCTCTTGTGTACCCCAACCTGGGCACCTGGCCCACAATCCAGGCATGTGCCCTGACTGGAAATCCAACCTGCGACCCTTCGGTTCTCAGGCCAGCACTCAGTCCACGGAGCCACGCCAGCCAGGGCCAGGCATAAGTAGTTAATTGATTTGCCAGGATCACAAAACACATCCTGCAGCTATGCTGCTTTACACGAGCAGCCAAGGAAGGCCTGTCTGTGGAGGCTGTATTCAAGCTGAGACCTAGATGATGAGAAGGATCCAGCCAACTCAAGATTTGAGGGAAGAGAAAGAGGCAGAGGGGACCGCAGGTATAAAGTACTGAGATGGGAATGAACTTGGCATGTTCTAGGCATGAAAAGGTTAACGTGGCTGGAGTGTAGGAGATAAAGTTGGAAGGGTAGGCAGCAGCTAGTTAATGCAGGACCTTGTGTCGGCCATGGTGAAGAATTAGATTTTATCCTAAAAACATTGGGACAGTAGGCAGCCACCAGAGACGGTATAATCTGATTTAGTTTTAATAAATCACTCTGCTACTATAAATAGTCACCTCCTTTGGAAAACAGTTTGTCAGGAATCTAAGGCAATTATCTAAAGAGAAGAAACTTCATCCTATTAATTCCAAATTGTCACTATTCTAAAACAATCTAAATATCTAATAGTAGTGGAGTGGATAAATTCTTAAGTTAGTGGTATGTCCATGGGTACTTATAATATTCTATTTATGCCTTTTGGTATATCTGAAATACCACTTTTTTTAATTGCATGGGGGGCAGGGTAGTTCAAGCAAAAACTTAACAGTAAGCAGCCTATCTTCTAGGCTTTCTAAAGTTGAGTGTCCATTGCTTTTCAGGAAAAAAAAATCAAGGCATAAATTTTTTTCAGGTAGTGTTTATATAGCCTCCACCCAAGTAAGCCCTCTTAGTTATTGTTCCAAATGTGATTAACTTTCTCCAGAGTTTCCTACTACCAAGTTAGAGATGACAGCTGTTGCTGACATTTTTGACCGAGATGGGGATGGCTACATTGATTACTATGAATTCGTGGCTGCTCTTCATCCCAATAAGGATGCTTATCGACCAACAACTGATGCAGATAAAATTGAAGATGAGGTATGGGAAATAATCGTATCTTGAGCACAATAGAAAGCTGTTGGTATCTGACCATAGCTTTCCACTGCCCTGAGTTTGGGTATAGTTGCCATATCAGCCCTGGGACCTTTCTGTTGGGAGGTGATTATTGGGATGGAGTTCTGCTTAGGGATCCCCTTTAGATGACAGTACCCCAGAAGATCTCTGGCTATTGCACTGTCGCCGATTCTAGTTGACTTCTCACTCAAGTAAGTCACATCTGTGTGGTGCTCTAAAGTTTACAGAAAACCTGACTTGGTTCACAGATACTGTACTGCTTAGAACAGACTCTTAGTTCTAAGTGTCCTGCCTCAGCATCCACGGCAGTGGTTTTCAGATGCAGCATTTAAGAGTGAAATGTGAACTAATGTTTAAGATGACGTGTACTCACCAAGCTTTCTGCTTAGTTAAGAACTTTATCACACCGAAATAGCAAATTGAGGAGTAGCATATGGACATCCCAGGATGTGTTGGTCCTGGGAAGAGAGGCGTCAGGGCCTGTCTTGGGAGTGGCCTGGAACTCCCCAGGACCAACTTCTAGGGAATCTCGGGCTCCTAGGTTGAAATTCAGATCAGTTCATAATTTGCTTTATTGGTTGGTTTTGATGCATACATATTAGCACATTTCTCTGAAAAATTTTGGAACAGGATGGAAGGATGCCTTTTATAGTTATTTGGGAATTTCTCATATTTTTCTCTCTCAGTGTCTCAGGTGTCCCATATGTAAAAACAATGTGTTTTAATTTGGAATAGAAGATTAATGCATGTTTCAAAGCCTGAAATGCCTTAAAGTACAGAATGAGTAGCTTCTTTGTTTATATGTAAAAATCTTTGTTTCTCTGAAGAGGAAATGTTGCTGCTTTATCTAACTTCACACTTTTCTTTTTTTGCTGTTGTTCACAACCAATAGGTCACAAGACAAGTGGCTCAGTGCAAATGTGCAAAAAGGTTTCAGGTGGAGCAGATCGGAGAGAATAAATACCGGGTAAGGAAGAGAAAAGCAGCCCTTTGTGGTGGTTGCTTGTCCTACATGGCCCTTACAGGCGAAAGCAACCTGACACATGGCAGACTCGACGACCCCTCCTTCCCACTGCGGGTGCTTGGAGGCCCAGAGCCAGTGGGACCTGAGATGTGTCTGTATCTATATAGATTCCAAATGTCAGGTATCCTGTTGGGCTAAGCTTAGTGCCCTTTATAGTTCTGTCTGAAAAACAGTACCACACCTGGCTAACAGTAGCTTGTACTTTAATGTAGGAGCCATTCCAGAGCCCTTTCTTTACTACTCACCAAGGTCTTCAGGGAGATGAAGACATCTCTACTATGGATAAGGAAGCAGTTATCTAATAGGTGACCGTTCACCAAGAGCTGGTCATTGTGAGCCTCAGTGGCTCCTGAGCCCAGAGACAGCTGGGGGAACTGTGTCTAGGCCCCAAGCAGGACACTCTCCCTGCTCTGAGCTGGGCTACAAACAGTGCCTGGATGCCCTGGGTGATGCCAGGCTCAGTAGTCTTCCCTGGAAAGCCATGCTGAGTGTGACCATAACTGACAGAGGACTGTGCTGTGTTTTAGCTTCTTTTAGGACCAAGGTCTGAAACAGGGTTCCTAAAATATATCCAGCAGCTTGTCGGGAATTCTCTAAAGTTCTAAGAGAAACCTAGGATTGGCAGAGGATTTAAGATAGCTATGTCAAATTACACTTACATACACTGAGTGAAAAACAGTAAAAAAAAAAATCTAGGTTCCATTAGTAGCATATAAAAAATGTCTTCAAAGTACACCAAAAGCACACTATTCTGCTCTTAGATGGGGAGCTATTGGGTGACTCCACTTGGGACCAGCCCAGGGCACTTAATTTAAAAAAAACTGCAAGCATTTTTATACCTTCTTTATGGGCTTTGTTTCCTTGTTTTTCTTTTAAATTACCTATGAGAGAACTGAGTTAATAAAAACAACAGTGTGAAAAGTTAGGTCTTCCTAATTCATAAATCCACAAGCTTGGTAAGAATGTTTAACATGTGTCACTATGCTTGAAGATTGGTGACATGATTTTTATTCCCTAGTGTTCATTTGATAAAATGTTCTTTTTTTTTCTCCCCCCCCCCCCCATTTCCTTTATCCTTTAACTCTTACTCTCTATAGTTCTTCCTCGGCAATCAGGTACAGTGTGTCTTGCAACGTTCTCCTTCTTGGTGGAAATGGTCTGTGTAGCTGATGCTGCCTGGTCTTTGCTGTGGGGAGAGGACATAATCTGAAGCATGCCTGGTCACACCCGGTTGTCTTACCAAGTGGAGAAACTGCTAACAGGCCTAGTACCATAGAGCTGTCTTAGCAGCAGCAGGTTTTAAGTCTGTATTTTTTAAAAAGGAGATTAAATTTTCCATTCAAAATTAAGTTGGCTGAAGATAATGATACCATGCTGGGCCGAGTTAACAGTAGTACGGTTCAGGGAGAATTGAACCTATGGTATCAGTGCATTCTCCTAAAAAGAGCCTGGTCTCATATTTCTGTGTTGGAAGTCAGAATATCAGACAATACATTCTGACTTGTGTACCAAAGTCTTTTGACAGTAAACAAATTTTGTAATGTACACTAAGTCAAAAAGTCTTGGGGTATTTAAATATTCTGTTTAAATACCTTATGAATACTTACTGTTATTTGCACTTATATTTTATCATTAAAAGGTACCTGAAAAGTATAGTGTGGAAATCATCCTTGGCCACAGCCTCAAGTTTACCAGTTGTGACCAACCAGCCAAAATCTAATGGGGTCAGATCAGACTGACCAACTAAAAAAACTGAATGCTTTTGACCCCACTTGGTAACTCTAACCTTTCAGATCTTTTTGAGGGCTCTGGGGTCCTGTGTCTTCAAATGGAAGGAAGTTGCATGGGTAAAATCTGTCTTGTGATATGAAATCAGAAATACTTAAGAGTTAATTTGAGTCCCTCAATCAATGTTAAATTATGGACACTGCAGTAATCTCAAACCACAGTAACCTTTCGGGCCCTTGGGAGGAACAGATGATAGAAAAAGACAAGAACAATGAAACTTGCATTAAATAAATCATTCCATAAGAGTGCCAAGTAGTACCTAAAGGATGTGACTGTTAGCTGATGACTGCATGCCGGTACCCTTTGAAGACCGAAGTCCTCCTCTACTGCTCCACTGACCAGCAGAGGGTCAGATGAGTTCGTTTTAATGTTGGGAACAGGATTATGAAGTTCATTTTATACATGAAGCACCTGAGGCCTAAAGGATCCCATGCAACAGTCACACAGCTAAGTCAGCCACTGCAAGAAACCTTGTCACTGTAAGGGATTTTCCATTTAAGAATAGGAAACAGAAGTTACTGTTGCCTCTAAGCTCTGTTCTGAGGTCTTTGCCTCACTGATACCCAGGTCTGTCTGGTTTGAGCAGGACCCCCTCCACCACCACCCCTTTTTTTTGTACCCTCACCTGAGAATATGTTTAGTGATTTTAAAGAGAGGGAAGGGAGAGAGAGAGAAAGGGAGAAACATCGATGTGACAGAGAAACATCGATTGATTGCCTCCTTGTACATGCCTGACTAGGGATTGAACCCGCAATCTGTTGGTGTAAAGGATGTTGCTCCAACCAACTGAGCCACCCCACCATTACAGGTCCCCATTTTTAGAGCTGCCATAACTCCATCCACCACTTGTCACTCCACCCTAACTTCCCGAGACACTTGGGCTACTGCCTGGGTTCAAACCTCCTTTCCCCATAGCTCAGCAGGAACAAGTTAGTCTTTCAGAGGAAGCTTTAGTAAGAAATTAAAGGGAAAAGGAATGAAATAAATGGAGTAGAGGTTGACAAATAAACTACAGGACATAGTAATGTAAGAATAAAGTATTTTTTGGGATTCCCTCCCTGGGTTACCCTGGAAGACACATAGGCCCTCATTTCCTTCCTTTCTTCACCTATCTGGAGAGAACCCCCAATTGCAACTCAGGCTGTCACTGCTCTTGAGTCAGGCGGAACCCTCAGTTCCTTTCTAAGGGCCTCCCCATTTTTCCTCATTGGGCCAGTGTCTGAGGGAGGCTCCAGCAGAGGCCAAAGGGGCAGCTTCCTTCCTGGGACAGGACATTTGTCCCCTCACACCCCACCATGCTGTTGCTGTGGTCACTCTGTATTAAAAAGAAACTTGAAAACTATATGAAATGAAAGATTATAGTACTATTTTTATTTTCAAAGTAAAGGTCTGGGGAATGGGATGATACCTTTTTTTAGTCACCTTGCCTGTATAAACAAAGCATTTGAGTCAATGCAAGGCCATACAGTAAAGATAATTACCACAAATATATTTATTTTGAGCAAGGTTGGTTATGTGTCCTTCACAAACATTCTTTCATTTTCAGTTTTTGTGCCTAATTTCAAAGTTACAGTTCTTTATAACCTTGAAACCCTAATTGATTAAATAGTCCCTTCTCCCACCGCCCCTCATTTTCCTTGATTTAAATAATTTTAGGAATGCTATTTTTCCAGGCCTTTGATTTTTGTTTTTGGATCTCAGCATGATTCTCCTCTTGCCTATTAGTTTATTTTTAAGAAGAGGGTAATTTATGCAGTGGGAACCTTCAGAATGTTAACAGCACTGAGAAGTAGAAAAGTTTGGTAAGAAAAAAGTAAATACCAGAAAGTCATGCTTGTCTTATTCCAAAATGATTGTTAAATACAGTTGAAAATAATCACCGTGGTAAATTAAAAATTTGATTTCTTCAACTAAATTTTCATATCGATACTGTCTAATCATTCCTGCTGAAGAAACTTTTCTGCTGGTAACATCACAATTACAGAATACTTTGGGTTTATTTCTGAAAGCCTGATGTGGAAAATCAAATTTCCTTCTAAGCTTGTAATAATAACGATGCTTTGCAAGGGTTTCCTTGAGGCTTGAAACACTTGCTGTTCTCCATTTAACTTGAGCACACTGTATTCAGAAGTGGACATGCACCTTAATCCACTTTTTATGATTCCAGTACTCTAGTCTTTAGCTTTATATTTCAGCTTTTCCATATTTTAAATTCTTTTGTGAAAAATGCAAAATAGTGAGAGTTAAAATTCTCCCAAATTATCAAACCGTCGTCGCCTCTGAATGCAGTCTGCTTTGGAAGGGCCTTCTCCGAGGCGCACTCACTCACCAGCTTCCCCTTGGCCCTGCAGTTCGGGGACTCCCAGCAGCTGCGGCTGGTCCGCATCCTGCGCAGCACAGTGATGGTTCGCGTTGGTGGAGGATGGATGGCCCTGGATGAATTTTTAGTGAAAAACGACCCCTGCCGAGGTAAGGAACCTTCCTGAGCACGAAGTACATGTTAAGTACACCCTCACCCCTGACCTTGGTACTCACGCAAAGTGTTGGGGGTCTGTTATTTTTCTGTTCAACTGCCCAGATGTTATCTCACTAGCACAGATCAGAACTTGGAGGTGACAGAGTAGACCAAGGAGAGGAAGCAGAAGAGGTTGATGCGCCCAGGGAGACAGTAATGAGAATGGGAATTTACTGGTATCATTGAATATTTCAATTTTGAGGTGTTAAATAAACACTAGCCTAGCAAGAAACCTGATGAAGCCCTTTCGGCTCCCCTTTAGTGCTCCAGATCCCTTTGCCTGAAACTTGGGGAACATATTGGGTCCCTCCCACTCAGGGAAGGACTGGGATGCTCCCTTGACCGGGAGGCGCAATAAAGAACACCTAGCAGTGAGCCTTGTCACTTCTAAGACAGATGATCACCTGAACAGGATCATGGGGTACCTGCTAAATGTGAAGAGGCTGGTGTGCCAGCCCAAAGCGGAAGGAAAGGGTAACTGTAATAATAAGCGATGGCACCTGCAACTAGATGCGTATGAGGGCTACAAAAGAGGGGGTGTGATCAAATTCCAGTTGCTAAATCCTCTCCAGCTGTGTCCTTTCCTTTTTCCTATTAGCCAAGCTGCACGTGGGTATACAGGAGGCTCCCCCACTGTCTGCCAATTTGTCTTTCTTGACCAGTTTCTGCATTTCCTGCTCTGTCTGTTTCTTTGTGTTTATATATTTTTTTATTCTAGTTCACCATCCTGGGAGTAAAATAAAGCGCTCTGATTCCAGCTCTTCGATTTCCAGTCAGTCTCCCATAGGTTGGCTTTTAAGCTTTGTCCCTCTTCCCCACATCCCAGCCTGTTGAGAATGGCTTTGCTTCTCAAACTGTAGCACCTCTTGTCTCTGTGGTAACTGCTGCCTTTATGAATGCTTTCAAATAGCCAAACCATAGCTTTTCTGTTATAAGCTGACAGAGCATAAAAAACTCCTGTTGAGACAGAACCCATAGAATTTGAGTTTCTACTTATCTAACAAATACTCACGTAGTTTTATATGTCATACACTATTATAAGCACTTAACAAATAATAACCTTAACACCTCCGTGAGGTGTAGATACTATTACTATTTCCGTTTTAGAGAATAGGACATTGAAGCACAGAAAAGTTAAATAATTTGCCTGAGGACAGACAACTCATAAATGGCAAAGATGGAATTCAAATCCAAGGTAGTCTGGCTCTAGAGCATGTGCTCCGGACCACCCTGCGGTGTGTGTCCAAGGCTGACACACCCATCACCCCTTTTTGTGTGCATATGACTGGTTCAACCTGCATAATTAAATTATTAAGGCTTATAAACCTAGCGGAAATGTTTACATGTAAACAAAAGTACAGTTATGTGCATTTTTTGGCAGTGAACTATAGTCATATTTGGAAGCATTTTGAGCTAAAGGGTACAATTCTCACATAATTCCTATTATTTTAACTAATTCTGCATTTATTCCAATGAAAGTACTGATTTTCATCAGGAGTTTCTTTTTTTTAGAAAATAGTTGATTCTGGTCAAAACTGGAAATGGTATAGTCAGTTTTAGAATTTAATTATATTGCAGACCTATTTCTTTGGTATAAAAGTCCTGTTTCATTACGAAGAGCAATATATTTCCTTTTAACCATAACTCAGTAAACAGCATTATTCCTTTCTAAATCTATTAATAAGGTTTTATTTTTTGTGTCATGTATGATTGGACTAAACAAACAAAAGAGAAACTGCATGTGACAGCCTGGGCTCTTTGGTTGCCTGTTTGCTGCCTGCTCTACTTGCTCTGTTTATAATAACATGCTGCTGGCCAAGAAGAACACTGCCTGCTGCATCCTTCTCTTAGTAGCTGAAAGTTGTAATCCCAAGGAAGTTTGGGAGGGCCACCTGATAGCTATTTTCTATGGAACATAGTAGCCTTTTTCAGCATCCCTTGGAGCACACAAGGTAAGGCTTCCCTCTCTCGTCTCCCCAGGAGCCCTCCTAGAGCTTGATATGCACCCCAGTTGCATTGGTTGCAGAGTCAGGCATTCCCCAGCAGTCTGAGATACCACGGCTCTGCCAGTGACAGACACAATGGTTTACTTCCAGTCAAATAAAAATTGTGCTAGGAGGTGAACACTTAAGGGCTGCGGTGGATATACTAAATGACTTGGAAAGGCATGAACATCACAAAGTTTCTTGGAACTGTCTAGAATCCTATAAGGATTACTGTGGTTTCTAGAAGCCACTGGAGGTAGATTTTTGTATTTGTTTCTTGCATTTCCTTGCCATAGAGACACTTATACTGAGGACATTATAAAATTTATGACATTTGTAATACCAATGTGCATGATCATTTGTTCCCTCCTTTTACACAGATTTGTTAAAGGATGAACAACATCTCAGCACATTGCTTTAGCCAAATGAAAAAGTAAAAATATTCAACAACCTAGGGGCCTGGTATTGCCAGAATGGGAGAGGTCAGTTTCTGAATGCAACCTTCTTGTGAAGGTTGTCACAAGGTTGTAGGTGGAGATTAGAAACAGTACCCCTTCCAACAAACCAGTTAGACTGTCGTTTATTTTTGAGCATTAGACAAATTAGTCACCCCAAATATTAGTGAAAGTCTAGAAGAACTTTATTTATGAAGATTTGAGTGGTTTGGCTTAGAACTGTTTTGTTTTTAATTATGATCAAATACATACATAAAATCTACTATCTTAACCATTTTGAACCGAACAGTTTAGTGGCATTAAGTAGACTTGACACTTTTTTGGTACCATCACCCATCCATAAAACTCTTTTCATCTGGTCAAACTGAAAACTCCACCCACTAAACCAGTAGCTTAGAACTGAATTTTAACTAGCAGGCCTGTTCCAGCCAGCATCCGGCGGCCAGCTTAAGTCCCTTAGAAAATGATGGCCTCTTTGGTGGTTGAAAAACTGAACTTGAAATGGCTGCATTCATGGTCAGGTCCCCAAGATATGGTCTTCAAAAAAATAAAAATCATGGTCCAATGCATATTTCCTCGCTGCAGGACTTCCCAGAGCTTATAAAATGATGATTGCATTAGGGCTCCCCAGAGGTTGGGGGTTGAGGGGGAGGTAGCGAAATTCCTTTTCTGTAGGAAATTTCTCAAAAACCTCAGTTTGGGCCCTGACTGGTGTGGCTCTGGATTGGGCACAGTCCTACAAACCGAAAGGTCGCTAGTTCAGTTACCAGCCATGGCACATGCCTGGGTTGCAGGGCAGGTACCCAATTAGGGATGTGCACGAGACAACCAGTGGCTATTTCTCTCTCACATCAGTGTTTCTCTCCTTTTCTCCCTTCCCCTCTCCCTAAAAATAAATAAAATCATTAAAAAAAAAAAAACAACCAAACCTCAGTTTGAGAAATTCTTCTGTTAAGCAATAAAAGACCATAGAAGGATTTTGAGCTATTTACAGATAGGAAATTTTTATTGAGAAATACAGTCTGGGGAACAAGATGAGAACCAAGGAGGCTAGTCGGAAGCCTGTTACAGCCATCCTGGGTGGAGATGGTATGTGAACCACATAGCGTAGGAGGGTGTGGAAAAGCTCAGGAATTTACGAAGCATTAGAAAGTAGAGTAGTACTCCAAACTGCCATCGCGGGGCAGGGATGTGGCTTTGACCATGTCTAATCAGTGACTGGATGTAACTTCTGACCTCCAGGAGCAGAGTCAGTTCTGGAATGTATTTAGGAATAAGGCATGAACTTTGGCACTGAAGTCTTAGGTATATGAGCATGTTACCAACCTGAAAGTCTTAAGAGGGAGAACAGAACTGCAGACAGAACCTGGGGATGTCAGTGGTAAAAAGTGGGCTGGAAGGAGGAAAAGCTGGGACTAGAGGGGGAGTGTTTCAAGAAGAGCAGTTAGTAATCCCCCACGTTCACATTACAACAGCAGAGAGTTGTTTTTACCTGTCATGTTGGCAGATTTTTACTTGCACACGTACACGTGTGTTCTCATTCCCTCCCTCCCTCCCCCACCTCCTTCCCTCTCCCACCTCCTTCCCTCTCCCACCTCCCTCCCATAGGGAGCACTGGCCAGAGTAAAGTTAATTGAATATATGCATAACATTACTTGGGAACGTGTTCATTGATCTTAAATTTTGGAGATCAGTTGAGTGGGCATGATTACCTGTAATCTTCTAAACTTGAGTTTCTGGCCAAAGGAAAAATCTAACATAGAGAAGAACCACAAATAATTTGTTTATAATAGTTCTCTTCCCCCTGGCTTCACCGGCCATCCCATTTATTTAGATCTATCTAGTACATTCTACAAAGCGAACAATTTAGGATGGTTGAGGAGATAGAAGGTTATTGCAGGGTAACACATTTCAGGGAGAAAAAAATCTAAGAACATATTCCAGAGGAATTACTTATTTTGAATTAGTAGTATCTTTCACATTTAACATTTCTGTTGACCATACTTGGCATCTCCTGACTGAATCCAAAAGCCATAGGACAGCACCTTTTGGCCTTCAGTGTTGTTTCCAGATTCTCCCTACCTTGACATTCCTCTCTGAATCACAGATACCCTTTAGCTTCTTACCACTCTTAAGTTTTTGACTTAACACCACCTCACTGGCAAGTTTTGTGCATGGTTTGATCTTTCTCTCCTGCCGTGTTTACTTCTTGATGATTCTGTCCTCATCTTTTTACTGTGCCCGAGGTCCTGGACCCCTTTCTTTCGGATTGCTGTTGACTGAATTCAAATAGAAGAGTCTGGGCAATGTCGATTTCAACTCTCTGTTTTTCTCCACTCTTTCCTTACCATGTATCTTTCAAAAGCTTAGCAAAAAGTATGTGTCCTATGAGAGACAAAAGAAGAGTTTGATTTCCTCTCAGAGGTCTGAACTGCTGCATCTGCTCTCCTTGATCAGCCACAGTGTGCTTACCCCTGGGGACAGTGGCCAGGCGCACTTACACCCCTGGAGACAGTGGCCTGGCATACTCATGACAGCAGAATGCAGTGGCACTTTGTATACAAAGATGTTTTTATTATAGCAAATGAAGGGGTTTATTAATGTGTCTGCTATGGGTCAGAATCATGACAAGGCTGATAACTCATGAATTTATCTCTATTTTAGAAGAATCCAAACATGGTAATAAGTCTATAATTTATGTAACTTATGGGGTCAAGCAAGTATATGACCATCAAAGACATATTTTTTAAGATTAACTGCCATTGTGTGTGTATGTGTTTATTCCGTTTTTAGCACGAGGTAGAACTAACATTGAACTTAGAGAGAAATTCATCCTACCTGAGGGAGCATCCCAGGGAATGACCCCTTTCCGATCACGGGGTCGAAGGTCCAAACCATCTTCCAGGGCAGCTTCCCCTACCCGCTCCAGCTCCAGTGCTAGTCAGAGTAACCACAGCTGCACATCCATGCCATCTTCTCCAGCCACCCCAGCCAGTGGTACCAAGGTATGTACTGACCACCATTATGGCCTCTGGCCTCCTTCCCCATCTTTGCAGATATTCATTATTCAGTGTAGCCTCTGAAAGGCTCTGATGAGAAGAGAACCATGAAGATACATGGACCAACCTCTACCTAGATGAGGCTGACCAGGCCCTAACGGTGCAGATACAGGGAATTTAAGATGACAACAGAGAATATTTATTAAAATATGTACTCAGGCCCTGACCCATGTGGCTCAATTGGTTGAAGCATCATCCCATAACCAAAAGGTTGCCAGTTCAGTTCCCAGTCAGGGCACGTACCTAGGCTGGGTTTTATCTCCAGTCCAGGTACAGAGGGGAGGCAGCCAATTGATGTTTCTGTTGCACATCGATGTTTTTTCTCTCTCCCTTCCTCTCTCTCTAAAAAGCATTGAAAAAATGCCCTCGGGTGAGGATAAAAGTAAATAAATAACATGTACCTCAGGTCATTAAGTCAGTCATGCTTTTTTCCACCCCTGTTTGAAGTTGAGCACAGACAATTCCAGGCACACTCTGCAGCTGGAGGTGACGGATTTTGTGTTAAGATGGGTCATGTATGAGGAATGCTATTGCCTTTCCAGCTCGTCCCTCTTATCTTGCCAGACTGATATGCATTTTATTTTGTTTTCTGTTTCTTTAAAATTTAGTGTGTTCTGTTTATTTTTTTTATGTTTCCAATTTGCTCCCTTCCTGTTCCATTTTCAATTGTTCCCGTCCTTCCCTTTGGATTTCCGTTCTGCAGACGCCACTTCAGTTCTCTCGCTGTTATGACAAACCCTGGTTGGTAAACAGTAAAGCTGGCGCCCCAGTCAGGGACAGCCATTGTCCTGACCTCCAGCTGCCCAGCCCCGAGGTAGAGTATGGCTTTGCTGACTAAGGACGTAGTCGAGACGAGGCCCTCACTAATGCCGAGAACTTGACCAGCTCATGTCGACCAGCGTCTCGGACACGAGTCCACGATCTTGTCCATCGCTGTGGTGCTTGCTCTCCAGCTGATTTATCTGGTGGAGTGTTTTTCAGGTGTTTTTAACTCAGAGCCACCAAAATTTGGAGATAAGTAAGAGATGCCTAAAATGGGATTGTGTAACAACTTTCTAACAGTCTTCAGAATGATATTTGTTCAGGGTGATAAACATTGGTCATTCCTGGTGATTTATTCAATACTGTTATTTATAATCAGGCCTCTTGGAGTCTCCAATGATCAGATACACAGATGAGTTATGAACACTTGAAATTCACCAACGGTGCATGTTCAACAGTTTCCTATCTTTGCTGAGAACAGAAGTGTGGCTGGTGCCCCTTCCCAGAGCCCCATCCCCATGGTGGTTGGCGTCGCCTTGCTGGTTCAAGGCGCGGGTGCTGCCCACTTCATCCTAGCACAGTATCAGTGAATGAAGCTCTGAGGCTCAGGGTTTAGCTTCTGGGTTTCCTGGCCTAGACACTTGGGTTTCTGTAGCCTTGATTTGAATACACATGAACAGTTAAGCATGTTCATATGTAGTCATTAAAACGCCCAAGCACTTTTGGAAGAGCAGTGTTTCAGAAACAAAGCACAGACCTAGTGGCTTGTCTGATGGCAAAACCAGTTTGCATTCTAGCTTCTCCAGGAAAACATTGGATTCTTGTGCCTCAAAAGATAGCACTGCCTTCAGTCATGTAACACTTCAGCCAGAGAAACCAGGAGGTACAAGAAGCCAGTAATTGTGAATGGACTGCTACTTTTGGATTCATCCCGCTCCAAGCTAAAACTCCAGTTCAGAAATAGATCTGGTTTAGAACATGATCGGGGGTCCTACTACCACTAAAACCCCAAGGCTCAACCTGCTGGTCTTGTTTCTCTTCTTCCTTAATGGCTCAGTTTCATGGAAGTTTTAAAAGTTCTAAAATTTTAACTTTTAATTACGCAGTACAGATTCTCATAGAATTCTGATAGAACAGCTTTTTTGTTTGTCTTAAGGTTTCACCTTTTGTTTCGTTTCAAGGTTTCAATTTTTCTTACCTATTGGTGTTCTGCAGCCAGGCCAGGCCCTGAGCGGCTCCCAGCCTGGGGTCCCTGGGGCTGTGTCTTCCCAGCAGCAGTGTTCAACTTCTGAAACTGATAGCTTCTGAAACTGGTGCTCTTCCTCCTGTGTGGGCCAGGAGGGTCTGTTCTCGAATGTTAATCACTTTCTATCGCTTCTGCTGCTGCTTTATAAATTCAAGGAATACAAGAATCACAATGAAATGGGTTGCTTTACTCTTCTGTTGGTATAAACACCTTAAAGGTCCTGGAAAACAATGTACGCAGCTGATTTCAAAGAAAAATTAGAACAGTATGCTGTGGCATGAAATGATGCCCCCCCCCAAAAACAAACAAACAAACCACATTCAAATAGGAAATGTAGCTCCTGCCGGTAGCAGTAATAATGTACATCTATCCAGCTCTTTTCCAGTTTAGGAAGTGCTCCTACACATGATTTATTCATTCAGCAAGTTTTTATTGAGCCCTTCCGTGCCAGACACTGTTGTAGGTTCTGAGGATACAATAGTGAGCAAAACAAAGCCCCTACTTTTGTGGAGTTTACACTTCCATGCAGGAAGGACAGATAACAAACAGGACGCCCCCTCCCCTTGGCGGTTAGAGGAATAGCAGAGAGGTTAGTGTGGCTGGGATGGATTGAATGAGGGGGGGTGCAGTAGCAATGAAGTCAGAGCGGCAGGACCAACCTTGATTTCCTGAGGGAGACGCGAAGCCACAGAGCCCAGTCCCAGGTCCAGGTCTTCGGGTTCCTCATTCAGAGCCCTTTTCCTAATCTCACAGCCCTGTCCTGTATACTTTTAATCATTTCTTTGATCCACAAGTCAAGTAATTTTATCTGCATTTTACCAGTGAGGGAAAAACTGAAAGCTCTGAACTTGACTGAAGTTGCTGCACCTACCTAGTGACAGAGAGTGGAGTAGTTGTGTTCAGCTCTCCACATTAAATATTTGAGGCTAGAACTCATATTTCACATTTCTAACCCCAATACCTTGATACTTGGGATTATTTGGATTTTTCCTTTTACTTATTTACCATATTTGTGTTCCTTATAAGTATTATACTTTCACTGCTTATAGATTTTTCCCTCCATTTATAGTGGAAATTTATCAGTAAGATAAAAGGTACTGGAGGCATGTTGAAATTTTAAATTGGAACATAAAACTTTTATTTTGGGAATCATCAAAACACATGATGTAGGACACTTTCAAAATAAATCTTTGTTTTCCTGGACTTTTAACTTGCTTTTCAATCAGTTAGACATAAGGAAGGCTTTTAAGTTTTAAAATTCAATTTCTATCAAAGATTTCACCAAGTAAATATAACCATTTTACTTTTTTAAGGTTATTCCATCTTCGGGCAGCAAGTTGAAACGACCAACGCCGGCTTTTCATTCTAGTCGAACATCCCTTGCTGGTGATACTAGCAATAGTTCTTCCCCAGCCTCCACAGGTGCCAAAACTAATCGGGCAGGTACGTACCTAGGCATTGGGATGGGGGAGGGGTGCCCAGGCTACGGAGTTTGGAAACAGCAGCCCATCAGCAACGGTTCACTGCTCCCCAAGGAGCAGACCATGAGAGCAGTAGCACTTAGGTGTGATGCCCAGAGGGACAGACCTGCAGGCTTCCTGCTGACCTTTACTTTCCCTCCTGTCACTACAGCTGACTCAGACTTGCCTTCTGAGAGCCAACACTTCTACAGCCAAAACCATATTTAAGAGAATATGAAAGGAAGAGAGGGCCCCCTGAAACGGGGCCTTCTCAGAAGCCCACACAGTTTTGGGATGGGCACTTTGCTGGTAGTTTTTTCCAGCACCCATGGGGATTATTGCTGCTCGTGCGCTGAGAAAGTCCGGGGAAGACGGCATGTGTTTGCCGTCATTTTGCCCCCATTCGCAGTCTCTCTGTGTGTCACCCCCTAGCCACCCTGGCCCTGTTCAGCATCGCCTTGGGGACAAATGAGATAACAGTGCTGCTCATAGAAACTGGTTTCTGACCCTCAGGAGACAAGCTTCTTGAGTAGAATCACGGAGCCGGAAATGATTTTAGTAACTTCTGTGCAGATGAGAATAGGGGGTTCAGGCGGGCCCTGATTTGCCCAAGGTCACACGTTGGTGTGCGGGCTCAGAACCCTGACTTCTCTGTTAAGGCTGCTGCTTTATTCTTGAATTCCAGACCCTAAAAAGTCAGCCAGTCGCCCTGGGAGCCGAGCCGGGAGCCGAGCCGGGAGTCGAGCCAGCAGCCGGAGAGGAAGTGATGCCTCTGACTTTGACCTTTTAGAGACGCAGTCTGCTTGTTCAGACACTTCAGAAAGCAGTGCCGTCGGGGGCCAGGGCAACTCCAGGAGAGGGCTGAACAAGCCCTCCAAAATCCCCACCATGTCTAAGAAGACCTCCACTGCCTCCCCCAGGACTCCGGGTCCCAAGCGATAACACTGTATAAGCACCCCTAGGCCTCTATCCACTTTGAATCCTGCTCCATATATTGGGTGTATATTTATTCTGAACGGGAGAAGTTATATTGTTAAAAGTGTAAAAGAATAATTGTGTTATGAAGCTGCCTTATTTTTTTTTCTTTTTGTAAGTTACTATTTTCATGTGAATATTTATGTAGATAAAATTTGCCTCCTGGTAACCCTGTATTGGATGGGGCCCAGAAAAGAAATATTTGAAAAAAAAAAAAAATGAAAAGGTCAAGATGCGAATATGTATTTAAAAAGAAAAAAAGCCTCTAAATAGGGTTTCTGTGTGGCGCAGGGTTATAAACCTGCTTTATCTTTTAGGATTATTCCTAAATGCATCTTCTTTATAAACTTGACTTGCTGTCTCAGCAAGATAAATTGTATTAAAAAATAAGAATCCTGCAGTGTTTAAGGAACTCTTTTTTTGTAAATCACAGACACCTCAAAATTAGCAAGAACTGAGGGGGGAAGGTACTTCTAATTGCTTTTTCCATTGTTTTTAATGTTGTGTGATTTTTAGCTGAAGAGCGGGAACCTCATCTAGGTAACATTTGCACATAATACAGCAAAAGGACTTCATTGCAATACTGTCTTTGAGTACTGTTTCAGTACTGGATGTTTAAAGGACAAATAGCTGCTAGAATTCAGGGGTGAATGTAACTAACTGTTCAGAAAATGTCAGAGCATGGGGGTTTTTAAGAGTCCTGGTTTGTAACTTCCTATCTAGCCCGGCCACCAGTAACTCCTGTGCTCACCAGGAACAAGGCCCTTGGCAAAGGGAGATTCCTAAGTGGCATTGTGAATTACAGATTTGCTTATCTGTATTTTTTGCTATTTAAATGGTCAGTCAACTTCCCACAAACTGAGGAATTCCACAAGCCTATTCTGAAAATGGGGACATAAAACAAACACTGCTCGTCCTTTAAAGGAGTTCACCAGCACACTTGTTAACAAGTCCCGTTTGCTTCCGTATTTTTTTGTGTAATAAAGTCAACTGACCAAGTGACCATGAAGAGGGGCTGTCTGGGGCTCCTGTTTGTAGCTGCTGTTCCTCTTCAGCTCTGACCATGTTGCTGTGTGATTCTCTCAATTGGTTTTAATTGAGGCAGAAACTGAAGCTCTACCAATGAACTGTTTAAAAACAAGACACTTTTGTATTAAAATTGCTTGCAGTAACAAACATTTTGTATTTCCTGATTTTCTCCTCAACCATTCCCTTATATATAACATGTTATTCTGGGATATGATTGTGATTTAGGTATTTGAATGCATATTGAAATCAAAATGTCTTGATGGATAAATTATGGAGCTTATTAATAGATTTTTTTCTTGTTTATTTTATCCTCGTTAATTTTGTTTAACAAGGCAACAAAGAAACAATCAGGCTATTAACATGCATCCATAGGGAATCTGCCCTACTTTTATGTGATTAAACAAATATCAATATGTAGTATAAAAAGACTTCTATATTTGAAATCACAAGAGATCTGAGATTTGAGAGAATAGGGCCAATTTCCCACAGTGAGTACACTGAAATTTCCGGCTAAATGATAGAATTTCAAACATGGAAGCCAAATTGGTCATCAAATCTAGCTCCTTTGTTTTACGTAGGGAGAAACTGGAATGAGAAAGTGACTTGCCTGAGATCACAGAACTAAATGTGGCAAAAATGGCCATGAATCTAATCTTTGTTCAAGCTTCGCAGTTCTGTTTCCTCTAGCCCCCTCATTGGCTTTATAACTAGAACAGCCAAATACTAATTCTAACAGCAGGAATTAGCCTAGGAAATAAGCAGAGAGCTTGAAGGCTTCAAACTCAGCCCCTTGTGTTTACTCACTAGGTCATACCCCTCTTCTGATTGGAGAATTTGGTCAGATGGACCGTGTTCGCCAAAGCTGTGTGAGGCGACCCAGACTGAAAGGAAACTAGCCTGATGGTTTCTGAGGGAAGGGCTTACTCTAATCTCCATGGAATTGAGTAGCTTTAAGACGCCAGAACCTTGTGTAGGATAACATTTTCATCCAAATACACCTTAGCCTCTAGGCCTGGCTGCAGAAACATGCTGCAAACAGCTTGGTCTCCGTCTTTCTTTGAGTCGACCACGGTCACTTGTTTTTCTTACCAAGTCACTCAGGTTTCTCCTCAGTCTTCAGAAAGTACGTTTCCATTCAACAAACCCCTGTATGGAAGGCCATGTGGGAAATGAAAGGATGCCAGATAAGAGGTAAAAATAAAATTAGATTTCTGGGACAAGTGCTAAACCAGTCATGTAAATGTGGTCTTCAGCTAGAGGATGAGAGAGAGTTACTGGGGGCCTTGAATGACAATAGCTAAAATTTAATAGCTGACATTTGTTGTGTGCTTATTGTATACCAATTGCTGTTTTTAGTGTTCTATATACATTCCAATTTAATCCCCATCCCAGTCCTACAATCGGGAGCCCCATTTATAAATGAGAAAATGATGAGCCTGAGAGAGGTTAAGTAACTTGACCAAGGTTACCAAGTTGCCAGAGAGAAGCTCTTGTTTCATACCACTTTCTCCAAGAAGCCCTTTCCACCTAGTTCCCTTCCAGTTTGGGATTCTGCTCATAGCCCAGCCCAGCTTCCGCTCCCCTTCCGGGAGCTCGCCTGCCCCTCTGTCAGAGCACAGTCTCCATCTGCCTTCAGAAAGGACTGTGCTCACCTGTCACCCTTGTTCGGGGCCTCCTGGGGCAGGGGGGCTGGTCAACTTCATTTCTGACTCAGGGCCCAGCCCAGAGCAGCCCGTTGGTTTACAGGAATGTGAGGCCATTGTCTGAAGAACACAGCTATCTCCACTTAAACTAAATTAAGATGAATAATTTCTGCTTTTCCAAGAATCAGCCCAGCTTTGATCTTCAGTCAGGGCACATACAGGAATTAACCAATGAATGTATAAAATAAGTGGAACAACTAATCAATATCTCTTGCTCGCTCTCTCATCGGTTAAAAAAAAAAAAATCAGCCCAGCACTGGACTGTTTGCAGTCAGTCTACCCAGGGACAGAGAGAATGACAGTGTACGGGGCAGGAGATTCAGAGGCCCCAACCAAGACTGACACAGGGACATCTCCTTCACTCTGCCCCCTGCCTCTGCAGGCATGCCAGTCCGCAAGCCCTATAGATTCAGCTTCCTAAACAACTTCTCTGCTCTTAACCCCATCACCATTAGATGATCCTTGTCATCATCCCTCATCATCCCTCTCCATCCCCTCCCATTGCTGCCTCTAACTCTGGGCCTGACTCCAGTCTCCCTCCTTCCGATCCTTAGTACCCCTCTGCATCTGGGCTCTGGTCTCGCCCTAGGCACTTTCAGTGGCTAATCTGCAGCATTCTTATCCAGGTTTACAAACTGGAAATTTACCTGTTGGTTAAAAAGCAGGCTAGTCATGGGGATAAGGCACCAGCAAACGATTGTTGAGATTTAAGATTTGATATTTTTAAAAGTTTGATCATGGGAAAATGTGAATATTATTGGACATCCTACATTTATTTTGAGGTCCAATCTTGAATCCACTTTGAGGCACCATAACCATCCGGTGCCCAGAGCCCTCATCTAGTCTCCCAGCAAGGCCCGTTGTGGTCCAAGGCTTGCCAACCCCTCCAGCCTCACCCTCAGCCTCAGCCTTGCCATTTGTCCTCCAGGTTTTCCAGCCTCCACACGTGCCCCAGCCCAGTTCCACTGTTGTGCGATAGGGGGAAATCCCTTAACCTTGTGTGCCTCAGTCTCCTCATCTGTTAAAAAGGGGGATTTAAATGTGTGAGCATGAAAGAAGTGATACAGACCATACCTGGCACGTGTAAATACCAGTTGTTATTTGCCGTTGTTTTGCTCCCTCGAATCTCATAACCTTGACACAAGCTATTTCGTCTGCCACTTTCCTCCCACTGACTTTTCCTGTTCTCCCAACCAATTCCTTCCAGCCTTCCCAGCTCAGTCTAGGTGTTTCTCCCCCCAGCGCAGCGCCTTAACCATAAATGAATAAATGCAGTGAGAAAGTGCCTAGAGAAGAGCAGGCTGAGCAGAAGGGGACTAGTATCAATGTAAGAAACGTCCAAACCTGTAGAGAATGTTTACAAGTTTGAGTCAAACTGATGACAATTGCCAGGAAGCAAAATCTCAATTAAGAGAAATGATCAGGAGAATGGCAGTTTTGTAGCTTATTTTATACATTGGAATCAAAGGAGGAGACATAAGGAGGGTTACATGAAATTCATTGATGGCAGGTTAAAGGGGAGGGAGAAAGTAAAGTGGGGAAAGTTATGGGATTAGAGAAAAAGTAAAACAGTCACATACTTTTTCATTGGTAGGTACAGGATAGTTAATAATTAACATTTACAGCACCTAGAGATGGTATTGGGCGAACAAGATAACAATGAGGATTTGTGTGGTCTGGCGGTCTGGTGGTCTGGTGTGGTGGGTGTGCCCTGGGGGGTCTGGAAAAGGAAATTACCCTGACATCTCAAAGGTATGTTATCTTGTGCAAAAAGACAATACACGACAATACACAGGCTCGCTTAAGGCAAAGACTGATCTTTGTTGGCCAATCCTGGCTGGATGCTCAGCTGGTTAGAGCTTTGTCCTGGCCAAGGCTGCAGTTCCATCCCCAGTCAGGGTTCATACAAGAAACAACCAATCAATGCATAAATAAGTAGAACGACAAATCCATTCTCTCTCTCTCAAATCAATCTATAACAAGAAAAAAGAAAAAAAGGATTGACCTTTGTCAAATCAAGGAAACTATGGGACTAGCTAGGATGTGACTACGCACCGTGACCAGGTTTCAGTTAGGAATTTTTATGTTCAGACCACCCTGTTGGTTACTTTCAGTCTCTGAGTTTGTAAGGCTTGCCATGCGGGCTCTCCCCGACCTTGACAGATTTAGTGTGTGGCTCCTTTTTTGTCTACACTAGTCAATCCAGGAGTTTCCGACTTGCGGAGCCTCCAGGAAGCTGCGGAGGGCTCTGACTACTAAAATGCGCAAAGACGGTTCCCAGGCGCTGAGGAAGGGCCTCAGAGCCCCCTGGCAGGGCTGGAGATGGGCGCGCGGCTCCTGCGCAGGGCTGCATTATAGCCAGCGTCAATAGCCGGCACAGAGAGAGCAGGTGGTTGGTGTTGTGGGTGTTGGCGCCCAGGTGATTCGAACCCATAAGTAGTTGGTGGGCGGGTTGGGAAAGAGATCAGCCTGCGGCGCGGGCCGGGAGCACACGGGAGCCAGGACGGTGGGCGCCTCCGCAACAGCGACAGAGCAGGTGTCTGGAAAGGAGAAGGTCTAAGCAGTGCACCCAAAAGGACAGCAGAGAAGGCCAGCGAGGAGCTACGGTGCCGAGGAACTCGGGCACGGATGCTGATGGCAGAGGAAGGCGCCCACTCTCGGGGCCTGGCTGGTACCCGCGGGACCCTTCCAGACCTTGTTTCGGGTCCTGGGGGAAGACAGTGCACCAAGGCGGAGCTGCAGGGTCACTCTCGGGCCAGATCAAGGCTCGGGATTCCCACCCCGCGAAGGCTCTCAAGGACACGCCCAGCAGGAGCGCAGATTCTCGCTTTCATCCTCACCGGGCCGCTACCCTGAAGTCCCGGTACCCTCTCGACGGCATGGCCAGCGGCTGCGAAAGCAGGTCAGGACGACCCTGACGACCCTGATGACCCTGACGACCGGTCTGTGGACCCCTCGTCGGATCCGTCGACCACCCACTAGCAGGTGGAATCTCCCGGGCGCCACCACCCACGACATCAATTACAAGTCAGAACTCTTCGAGGGCAGATGGGCCCTGCGGCCTTAGCCCCGCCCCGCGCCCCAATTGGTCATGGCCGGAGGGGGCGGGCCCCGGAGGCTGGGCAATGGACCCCCAAGCGGCGGTGGCCGGGGCACCCCCGGGCAGAGGCCTCGCAGGTCCCGCTGAGCAGGAGCTCGTGGGTCCTCACCTTCCTGAACGCCGGGGCTGCGCGGGCCTCGGCGGCGGCGGGACCGGAGGGCACAGCGGCGACAGAGAAATTGGCCGACGGCGTGCAGTCCCTGGAGTAGCCTCTGCCCCAGGTCAACGCCCACCCTACCCAGGGCCGCGACAGGTGCCGTGCGCGGGGCTCTCCAGTGACGGCGCTGCGGCCGCGGCCAACTCCCGCGCCGTCCCGCGGGCACCCGGCCCGCCGCTCGCCGTCGGGCGTCCCGGGCCCCGGGCGGGCGGTGAAGCTGATGCGCGCCGACTGAGCGCCGGCTCTGTCCCGCCCGCCATGGCCGCGCGCCCCGGGCCGCTGTGGCTCCTGGGCCTGGCGCTCTGCGCGCTCAGCGGCGGCGGCCCCGGCCCGCGCCCCCCGGCCGGCTGCCCCCAGCGC